>CM032229.1:196035000-196567636 GCA_019009955.1 Riptortus pedestris | reverse complement strand
CCTCACTAATCCGAATCATACTTTGAACTATCACATAAGACGAAAACATAACATCATTTGTCATAATATTCATTTATTAAAACCCCTTAAATAAGTACTAATATAATTACTGACTCCCGTGTAGCGTATATCCCGTGTTTACTTCATTTTTACGACAAAAGAGAATGCACACAAATGTTACTCTAAATAACAAAGTAAACAACTTTTGTTATATGCACGTTTGCCGAAAAACAAATAGAAAATAAAAAAGAGAGTTATTCATTTCAGCCTCTCTTATAATCCCCACTCCCCTTTGAACCTAAAATTTTTAATATAGCTTATAATCATGGAAGAATTAATGCTAATTCACATACCGAGTCTTGTTAATTTCGGTTCAATTGTTAGTGCCCAACAAAATTGTTGGCTCCCGCTTTAGTATTTAGTGTAAATCTCGTTTATACTTTGTTATACGACAAAAGTGAATATAATAAATCTTACTGTAAATAACAAAATAAACAACTTTTGTCATGTGCATATTTGCAGAGAAACCAGTAGAAAACGAAATACCGCTATTTATAATTTAAGGCCTCCCTTACAACCCCCACTCCTGCCCGTCCATAGATTTGTTGGTATAGCTTATGATAATTAAGGCGTCAGTGCTAATACACATACCGAGATTTAATTAGTTCGGTTGAGTCTTTTGTGCCAAATAATATTGTTGACTCCCGCTATAGTCATTGGCGTATAACTCATTTAAACTTCGGATTACGATGAAAGTGTTTATGACAAAAGTTACTCTAAATAACAAAATAAACAACTTTTGTTATGTGCATATTTGCCAAAAAACCAATAGAAAACGAAATATCGCGACTTTTAATATCAGGCCTCCCTTATAACACCCACTCCTGTTCGTCTCAGAGAAAATTAATATAGCCTAAAGTCTAAGTTGGGTTAGTAGTAATATACATACCAAGTTTGATAAAATTCGGTTCAGCCGTTTATGCGTGAAAAGGTAACAAACAAACAAACAAATAAACAAACAAACAAACAAACAGACACCAAAGAAACAAAATGCAGTTATGGTGTCTATGACATGTGAAACGAAAAGTTATCGTGAAATTTCGCGAAAAAAATCAATGTACAGACAGAGGTTACAATTTTATATATATACTAGCTCAGATACCCGGCTTCGCCCGGGAATTCATTCGAGGCTGAATGGTGATAGTATTTTTTTGGCAAGCTTTACATTGCACAATATTTTGGCAATTACCCGTCCCAGTGTTTAGGATTGATACCCGTCGTTGCCGTGGATTTGCTAATAATCGAATATTTCTTCGATAAGGCTTCAATGTCTTCGATATTTTTATATTTCCCGTCTCTTATACATGTAAATATGGTGAATTTTTATTTCAGCCCTCCCTTATAACCCCCCTCCCGTTTGAACATAAAAATTTTAATATAACTTATAATTATGGAAGAATTAATGCTAATTGACATACCGAGCTTTGTTAAGTTCGGTTCAGCCGTTAGTGCCCAATAACATTGTTGGCTCCCGCTAAAGTTTTAACGTATAACTCATTTATACTTAGGTATACGACAAAAGTGTATATAACAAAAGTTACTCCAAATAACAAAATAAACAACTTTTGCTATGTTTATATTTGCGGAAAAACCAATAGGAAACGAAATATCGCTATTTTTAATTTCAGGCTTCCCTTATAACCCCCACTCCTGCCCGTCCATAGAAATGTTGGTATGGCTTATTATAATGAAGGCCTCACTGCTAATACACATACCGAGTTTTATTTAGTTCGGTTGAGTCTTTTTTGGCAAATAATATTGTTGACTCTCGCTATAATTTTTAGCGTATAACGCTTTTAAACTTCGGTATACGACAAAAGTGTATATTACAAAAGTTACTCTAAATAACAAAATAAACAACTTTTGTTATGTGCATATTTGCCGAAAAACCAATAGAAAACGAAATATCGCTATTTTTAATTTCAGGCTTCCCTTATAACCCCCACTCCTGTTCGTCTCAGAGAAAATTAATATAGCCTAAAGTCTAAGTTGGGTTAGTAGTAATATAAATACCAAGTTTTTTAAAATTCGGTTCAGCCGTTTTTGCGTGACAAGGTAACAAACAAACAAACTAACAAACAAACATACACGAAAGAAACAAAATGCAGATATGTTGTCTATGACATGTGAAACGAAAAGTTATCGTGAAATTTCGCGAAAAAAATCAATGTACAGACAGAGGTTACAATTTTATATATATATAGATATAAAGATATATATATATATATATATATATATATATATATATATATATATATATATACTAGCTAAGGTACCCGGCTTCGCTCGGGAAATCATTTAAGGCTGAATGATGATAGTATTTTTTTGGGCAAGGCTTCAATGTTTACAACTACACTTCCCGTCGGCGCGCATTGGTTTGCTGTGAGGGTCAGGCAGGCGACTTATAAATGAGAAATTTTATATTTGAAGAATAAATAAAAATGTGTTCCTAATCTATCCTTTGCCACTTTTTAACTCACCTTTTTGAATACTTCAAACCATAATCATGGATAGTATTTATTACAATTAAATATCGTCTATAATGAAAATTATTTCCTGTCAAAAACCAATCCGATCACATATAGTTTAAGCATAGTATAGCACGTAAGTTTATATTCATAATTGTAGATCTCAGTGGTAATCACTTCCCGTAATGCCCAGCATTTCACAGGAAATTAGTAAACTCAATTAACTCTATTAGCCTCCGTCTATTTCCGTTCTCGCATTAGAGCTATCCACACTCTTCTCCTTAAATTATTAATTCAAAATATTATTGTAATAATTTATCTACCTGATGGAATTAAATAATAGTGTTACCCTAAAAATAATTTCAATTATATTCAAAAAGCTAGTCGACGGGAAGAGATCGTAGCCGTCCTAGCAACCTAAGTAATACTTTAAACAATCGTATCGAGTTTAAGAGCATTTTGTCTTTTGTCATAATGACATTAACGTTTAATTGTTATGATAGTACATATTTGTTTCAATAACATGAAGATATAGGAAATAAGATAGTATATAACCAAAATCAGAGTTTGATTCCCTAGTACTTCCCCTATCACTCCTTGAGGAAATTCAGCACGATTTTTTTTTAAATAATACATTATACAAATTAAATAATGTAAATGCTCTTATAGTTTAAATTTCTATTGGAAATAAATAACAAAGTTATTTTCTAGGGAAAATAAATAAATGAGGCGAAGGGGGAGGGGGATTTTATAATCTCACTAATCCGAATCATACTTAGTACTAAATAATCGAAATAGATAAGGCTAAAACATAACATCATTTGTCATAATATGCCTATATTAAAAACGCTTAAATAAGTACTAATAAAATCGTCGACTCCCGCTATAGATTTAGCTTATATCCTGTATTTACTTCATTTTACGACATAAGTGAATGAAACAAAAGTTGCTCTAAATAACAAAGTAAACAACTTTTGTTATGTGCACCTTTGCCGAAAAACAAATACAAAATGAAATATCGTGAATTTTTACTTCAGGCCTCCCTTATAACTCCCACTCCCGTTCGAACCTAAAAATTTTAAAATAGCTTATAATCATGGGAGAATTAATGCTAGTTGACATACAGAGTTTTGTTAAGTTCGGTTCAATCGTTAGCGCCCAATAAAATAGTTGACTCCCGCTTTAGTTTATAGTATATATCTCGTTTATACTTCATTAAAAGTCAAAAATGAATATCACAAAAGTTACTCTAAATAACAAAATAAACAACTTTTGCAAGGTTCACATTTGCCGAAAAACGAATAGAAAACGAAATACCGCTATTTTAAATTCAGGCCTCCCTTACAACCCCCACTCCTGCCCGACCCTAGAAATGTTAGTATGGCTTATTATAATGAAAGCGTTAGTGCTAATACACATACCGAGTTTTATTCATTTCGGTTGTGTCTTTCGTCTCAAATAAAATTGTTCACATTCGTTATAGGTTTTTGCGTATATCTTGTTTATAATTCAGTATACGAAAAAAGTTTATATAACAAACGTTACTCTAAATAACAAAATAAACAACTTTTGTTATGTTTATATTTGCCGAAAAACCAATACGAATCGAAATATCGCTATTTTTAATTTCAAGCTTCCCTCATAACCCCCACTCCTGTTCGTCTCAGAGGAAATTAATATAGCCTAAAGTCTAAGTTGGGTTAGTAGTAATATACATACCAAGTTTCATAAAATTCGGTTCAGCCGTTTATGCGTGAAAAGGTAACAAACAAACAAACAAACATACACGAAAGAAACAAAATGCAGTTATGGTGTCTATGACATGTGAAACGAAAAGTTATCGTGAAATTTCGCGAAAAAAATCAATGTACAGACAGAGGTTACAATTTTATATATATACTAGCTCAGATACCCGGCTTCGCTCGGGAATTCATTTGAGGCTGAATGGTGATGGTATTTTTTTGGAAAGGCTTTAGTTTGCACAATATTTTCACCTTTACCCGTCCCACTATTTAGGATTAACACCCGTTGTTGGCATTAGTTAATAATAAAATTAATTTTTTATGTAAGACTTCACTGTCCTCCAAATTGTCATATTTCCCGTCTCCTGTGCATTATTCATAGATCTCAGTTATTAAGCACAAAATATTGTGGTGAAACGAAATATCACCATTATTAATTTCAGGCCTCCCTTATAACCCCCACTCCTGCCCGTCCCTAGAAATGTTAGTATGGCTTATTATAAGGAAAGCGTTAGTGCTAATACATATACCGAGTTTTATTTATTTCGGCTGGGTCTTTTGTCCCAAATAAAATTGTTCACTTCCACTATAGGTTTCAGCATATATCTCGTTTATAATTCGGTATACTAAAAAAGTGTATATAACAAAATTTACTCTAAATAACAAAATACACTTCCGCTATAGGTTTTAGCGTATATCTCGTTTATAATACGGTATACGAAAAAAGTGTGTAAAACAACTGAGGAAAGAAAGAGGGAGTGAGAAAGGTTCTAGATTACAGGAAGGTCTCCTCACCCGTCCCTGACGATCCAGGTTAACCAACAGAACATGACTAATGGCTAACTCTCAATTCCGCTAACATTACCTTATATTCAGATTCTATTTTCAATTCTAATTATGCATGTTTAAATACTTTTGTTTTTTGTGAATTAATTGATGTTTTAAACACATTAAAGGATGAAATTACTTACTTCCGATTAATTAATGTTCCAGTGAAAGACAGAGGAAGGGGGGGGGGAGTAATATACTTTGCTCCTCATGAAACAGCTACTTGTTTTTAAAATGCTTCATACAATTGAAATGTTCTTTTTTATCGTCATGTTCATATTTGCCGAAAAACCAGTAGGAAACGAAATATCGCTATATTTAATTTCTGGCTTCCGTTATAACCCCCACTCCTGCCCGTCCTTAGAAATGTTGGTATGGCTTGTTATAATGAAAGCGTTAGTGCTAATAGATATACCGAGTTTTACTTAGTTCGGTTGAGTGTTTTGTGACAAATAAAATTGTTGACTCCCGCTATAATTTTTAGCATATAACTCATTTATACTTCGGATCCGACGAAAGTGTATATAACATAAATTACTCTAAATAACAAAATAAATAACTTTTGTTATGTGCATATTTGCCGAAAAACCAATAGGAAACGAAATATCGCTATTTTTAATTTCAGGCCTCCCTTATAACCCCCACTCCTGTTTGTCTTAGAGAATAATAATATAGCCTAAAGTCTAAGTTGGGCTAGTAGTAATATACATACCAAGTTTCATAAAATTCGGTTCAGCCGTTTATGCGTGAAAAGGTAACAAACAAACAAACATACACGAAAGAAACAAAATGCAGTTTTGGTGTCTATGACACGTGAAACGAAAAGTTATCGTGAAATTTCGCGAAAAAAATCAATGTACAGACAAGAGGTTACAATTTTATATATATATATAGATAGATAGATAAGTCCATCACGCAGGGGTGTCGTAAACTAAGCAGATTGCCCTCTTGAAGTTTAGTAAGAGATAAATATACATACTGCTAACACAACAACTCCGTGAATAAATACAAACGGAAATAAATGGTTCATCCTATTTCAATAACCTGCCGACAGGAAGCGTTATGTTAGAAATGTAAAAAAACGGGTCGGCCTGCCTCACTCCGGAAAGAAAAAAAATTACTGAAATATATCAGAATATAACACACTATATCAACTAGTGTAATTTATAATGAGTCAGAATAATTTTTATCTCAATCAATAAAATTTTAGTAGTCCAAATCTTTAAGATGGGGGGGGGGTCACCAGGGCATATTTACATGTATCTCGTATAACAAAGGTCTCTTGAATACAATTTTTGGTATTCAATCTTCCAATAATGTGATTTATTATGTAGCAGAGTATAGTTTACGTAACATGAGTGAAGTGGCGGTTTGCTGAAAACTGAAAAATGCAAGTATCGCGGTTAATATTCAAGATAGAGAATAAACGTTTATAACAATATCTATAGTAAATTTAATTTGCAATAAGATTAGTTATATACAATTTTTCGATCCGATGCATAATAACGAAGATATTTCGAATTTTCGAAAATCCCTCCTCTAACCCCCCCCCTCCCCCTGGTCCGATTTCAGCCATTAACGAACTTGATCTGTCTTTTTACATAAAACAGTTAAATATCGAGTTTCGTAACGATCAAACAAAAATTGCGACCGCTAAAGCGTTAACAGACAAATATATATATATATATATATATATATATATATATATATATATATATATATATATAATTTTGAATGGACCTCATTTTCGTCATCTCCTGGATAGGATCGATGGACATTTGAAGAAATATTTCGAAAATCCCATCATGAGTACGACCTCAATAGCTGATTTCCCTTAAGGGAAATCTGCTAATAGCGATATTTAGTTTCCTATTGGTTTTTCGGCAAATATGCTCATAACAAAAGTTGTTTATTTTGTTATTTAGATATGCTAAAAATTATTCCGGGAGTCAACAATATTATTTAGTACAAAAGACTCAACCAAACTAAATAAAAGGTCCGTCACGCAGGGGCTGCGTAAACTAAGCAGATTTCCCACGTGAAGTATTACAATAGAGAAATCTGCCTAATAACAACTGTAGTAGTAAGAAACCTCTAAACCTAAAACATTATTTAGGGCGTAATAACCCAGTAGTTTCTAGCCCCAAAAAGAGTTAGCCTAACCTCTAAACCTATTCACGAGGGACGAATAGTTATGGAAACGGCCGCCAGAGCTCTCTGCGGAAAGTCTGAACATAGCCTACTGGTGAACACAAGCAGAATACAAATGCAAATATCTCGGTTAATATTCAAGATAGAGAAAAAATCTATATAACAATATTTATAGTAAATTTAATTTGCAATAAGATTGATTCTGTACAATTTTTTGGTCCGACGTATAGTAACGGAGATATTTTGAATTTTCGAAAATCCCCCCTCTAAACCCCCCCTCCCACTGGTCCGATTTCAGCCGTTAACGAACTTGATCTTACTTTTTACATAAAACGACTAAATATCGAGTTTGGTAACGACCAAACAAAAATTGCGACCGCTAGAGCGGTAACAGACAAATATATATATATATATATATATATATATATATATATATATATATATATATATATATACAGTTTGGAACGGACCTCATTTTCGTCATCTCCTGGGTAGGATCGATGGACATTTGAAGAAAAATTTCGAAAATTCCGTCATGAGTACAACCTCAATAGCTGATTTCCCTTTAGGGAAATCTGCTATAACTCGGTATGTGTATTAGCACTGACGCCTTTATTATCATAAGCCATACCAACTGTTTGCCACTACGAGGGATCAGCGGTCGAAGCTTCTGTTTAATTTAATATTATTGTTGTTTCTTTTTAAAATATCATGTTTGCAATTTATATCTAGTTTGAAATACAGTCCGATAGGAATTATAGCATAAAATTGGTTAGTGATACAATTTTAGCAATACGTGTCTAGGTTTGCGATAAAAGTTTAGCAAATAGTGACTTACAAACGAGATAAAGTTGGTTACTGACACAATTTTATCGAGTAGTGAATAACGAAATAGTCCTCAGGGCCGGATGAGGATGAATTGGCATCAAATGGTAATGTAAGGCGACTTAGAAGTAGAAATTTCCCACTTCAAGATCGAGGCCGAGTGTGGAAGTTAGACGTCGGAGGACTGCAGCAGATGTGAGGATCAGTCATGGGAGTCGTGAAGCGAACTCAAGACATGACAGGTGAATCACAGCTGAGTCAAGGCGTGGTTTCGTCATCGGTGAGGGATCTAGGAAGTGCGGCAGGAAGCCGTTGTACAAGGCAGAACAGTAGGAGCAACCGTCTTATATAAGCCACATATCTAACATTCAACCTTTCAGGGCTGAGTTGCCGCACGACAGGACGGCTTCGTTTATTGCAGGGCAAGCCACAATTAGCCACAGGAAACTGATGTGTCACCTCAACCTAACCATTTAGACTTTAGTGATAGGCAGGATCTGACATCAGTTTCCAAAAATATTCATGACTCGCAGGTAGTTCGGCTGCACACTAAAGCGGGGCTTTTAACTACTCTGGTGATGCCAAATACAGCAGATGCCCCTGATAAAGATTGTCCTCCAAAAATCTGGAGCTTTCGAAACCTGCTGTGGTGCATTGCTATGCAAGTTATTTTTAGATTTTGGCCTAGAAATCCTTTCTGAACGGGTTGCAGAAACTAATTTTCCATGGCTAAGGTCGAATGTGGTTGATAATGAAACTGGAAGACCTCTTGGTGATGGGAAAGTTTCTCATGTTATTGACAGAATTGGAAAGCGAATAGGACTTGTAAGTACCTATAGGAATTTTAGCTGATTAAAACCTGTTTTTATAAGTAAATTAATGCCAGGCAGCTGAGTTAAAATGTTTTCTTTCAGTGTGAGGGAAGATGCTGTGCATTCTGCAATTGCAACATTAGTTGAGGTCTTTAGAATGAAAACCAGTTATATGAAGTTTTACTCTGTTCAAAATTGTCAACCTTGGGAAAATAAATTTAGCCTTGGTAAATTCAGTTTGGTGGGAAAATATTATTTTAGTCCTTCCAAAATTTGTCTTACTCTTGATTTATTTATTTTATGTGATGACAGATTTTTTTTTAAATAGATAACACTCTAATGACCTCAGCTGTAATGCATCATATGGTACTATCAAATATTTATTTACATATTAATTTTAGTAACCTCAATAGCTGGGCAAAACAAGCACTTGCCCGAAATGATGTTCACGTCTCAGATTCACATACAACTGAGTCTGTGTTCATCCAAACTACTCATAGTAAGCCAAGTGCACAAGTAAGTGACGCGCAAGGAGTGATGGCCCTTCATGATCGGGAAGTTGCTACTTCCAAAGCAATTAGGGCAGCTGTAAGGCGGTTTAGGCCTCAATCTCCGCAGAAAGACGTGGCTGATCGTTGTGCTGGAGCATCCCTTGCAGGACTTATTACTTTCTATTGTCCTGACCAAGTTGGCCTGTCATGAATCGGGCTGTATGCACTTCCTACTGCATCTGATTATTGTAGGAATCTGCATCTTGTGGTAGATTATGGTAGGAATCAGCAGCTTATGACAGATTATGGCAGTAATCTGCTTCTTGTGGCAGATTATGGTAAGAATCAGCAGCTTATAGCAGTAATCTGCTTCTTGTGGCAGATTATGGTAAGAATCAGCAGCTTATAGCAGTAATCTGCAGCTTAAGATAGATTATGGTAGGAGTCAGCAGCTGGTGGTAGATTGTAATAGGAATCTACAGCTTGTGGGGGATTGTAGAAGGAGTCTACAGCTTGTGGCAGATTGTAGGAGTCTACAGCTTGTGGCAGATTGTTGGAGTCTACAGCTTGTGGCAGATTGTGGTAGGAATCAGCAGCTTATGGCAGATTGTGGCAGTAATCTGTAGCTTAAGATAGATTATGGTTGGAGTCAGCAGCTGGTGGCAGATTGTAGTAGAAATCTACAGCTGGTGGCAGATTGTAGAAGGAATCACAGCTTGTGGCAGATTGTGGTAGGCATCTGGAGCTTGTGGCAGATTATGGTAGAAATCTGCAGCTTATGACAGATTTTGATTCATCTGATCTAACAGTTAATATTTATAACATAATTAATATTGGATATAATAATATCCATATAACTGCCAAAGAAATCAAAATAAATCCATAGGTGAACACGATTTCTCGCAGAACAAAACGTTTTGCTTCGCCCTTCTTTAGAGAACCGTGGTTAATTTTTTCTAAAGACTGGCCTTATTTGAAATTTAAGAAGAAGAAATGGAAGCACTGGTGTTGGGATATTACTGGGGAGGAAGGTCAGTATCCCAGTCCTTGAATGGAACAAGATGTTCCCCAAAGCTAATAAGAAACGGTTCGATTACAAGAGAGCGATAATTGAGGAGTATGAGAATGGAGGCCTACCGTCGGACTTGCCATGAGCATTTCCAAGTTGATGGACCAGAAGAGGACGATTCTGGAGTCGGTACATATTAAACCACAGACCCTGAAAGACGCACTCATCTCGAGGCGTTTCCACCTCAACTCGGAATTTATTAAATGTACTTTCGAACAGGGGAGGCCCGATCTTTCGAGATATTACAGGTTCTGGGTGTTTTTATTGTTTAGCATATTCATTCCAAATAAATTTCAGTTCTACGGAACGCGAAAAGATGATAACCGTGTTACATGTTCAAAGTGTGACAAGAGGGTTAGTGTTCGGTCCAAAAGATTATTTTTGCAGTTTGAACCATGGAACCAATTTTTTAAAACATTTACTGAGATACCGATCAAGTTGGAAACTAATAGGAATAATAGTTCAATAGTAATTGAAAAATTACAAAGTCGTGTGAAGTTGGTCAGTGAGCATATAGATGAAGACCAAGAGGCCTTTGCTAAATCTAGAAAGCTGAAATTTAATTCATTCTTGGACTCCGGTCCTATTGTTTATGGTATGGCCCACACAGTAGAAGACGTTCCATTCCCACTACTGAAGTGGAAAGAAATGTACGGGAAGAATGAGAATGAATATCGAGTATACTTAATTACTGATACTAGAAAATTAGAAGAAATAGTCCGTGACATAGTCATTTTAAGGGATTACGATAAAATAATTGAACCAGTTCTGAGAACACATGTTTTTATTTTACGCGTTTATGTTGGTTCATGGAAAAGAAATGGAAGTAATTTAAAGAGACAAATAAATTATTTTCTAAATGCGAGTTGTAGGTATCGCCAGCTACCGAGTCACCTACCCTCGTTGTTCCATTACACCACATCACAATAACCACCTCCCTTATAATGGAACTATAGTTCAGCAGAAGGGGAACTACCATTCTTACCCCCGGTAGGTCACACTAACTTACCACCTCCCTTATAATGGAACTATAGTTGAGCAGAAGGGGAACTATCATTCTTACCCCCGGTTGGTCACACTACCTTACCACCTCCCTTATAATGGAACTATAGTTGAGCAGAAGGGGAACTATCATTCTTACCCCCGGTAGGTCACACTACCTTACCACCTCCCTTATAATGGAACTATAGTTGAGCAGAAGGGGAACTATCATTCTTACCCCCGGTAGGTCATATACCTTACCACCTCCCTTATAATGGAACTATAGTTGAGCAGAAGCGGAACTATCATCCTTACCCCCGGAAGGTCACACTACCTTACCACCTCCCTTATAATGGAACTATAGTTGTGCAGAAGAGGACCTATCATTCTTATCCCCGGAAGGTCACACTACCTTACCACCTCCCTTATAATGGAACTATAGTTGAGCAGAAGCGGAACTATCATCCTTACCCCCGGAAGGTCACACTACCTTACCACCTCCCTTATAATGGAACTATAGTTGAGCAGAAGGGGAACTATCATTCTTACCCCCGGTAGGTCATATACCTTACCACCTCCCTTATAATGGAACTATAGTTCAGCAGATGGGGAACTACCATTCTTACCCCCGGTAGGTCACACTACCTTACCACCTCCCTTATAATGGAACTATAGTTGAGCAGAAGGGGAACTATCATTCTTACCCCCGGTTGGTCACACTACCTTACCACCTCCCTTATAATGGAACTATAGTTGAGCAGAAGCGGAACTATCATCCTTACCCCCGGAAGGTCACACTACCTTACCACCTCCCTTATAATGGAAGTATAGTTGCGCAGAAGAGGACTTATCATTCTTACCCCCGGAATGTCACACTTTCGAATCGGTCATATTCAAGGAAATGTGTGAATTGTACACGGCATCAAAAAGACAAGAACGACACCGCTTCATCCACAATCTGATGGCATGGTTGAAAGATTTAAACGAACTCTGGAGGAATATCTGAGGAAAGTGGTTAGTACACACCAAAGAGATTGGGATGTGCACATACCAAAATTTCTACAGGCATATCGGTCAGCCATCCGTGATTCCACCTCCCGTACTCCAGCGAAAATCATATTTGGAGCAGAACTAGGACTGCCAGCAGATTTGGAATTTGGGGCCAAACCCGAACAGTCCTGCGAAGACAATGGAAATACTTCCCAGACACAAGAAGACCTGCATTAGCTCCATGAGTTTGTACGCAGTCGTATTAAAATGTACAAGTGACAAGATGAAAGCCAGGTATGATCGAGCAGCAAATACGGAGGGATTCACTGAAGGACAAATGGTTCTACTGTTCAACCCACAACGCAAGAAAGGGTTATCGCCTATATTGCAGACGCCACTGGGAGGGCCCTTACAAGGTGATCAAGAGATTGAACGACGTAGTCTACAGGATTCAGAGATACCACAATCCGAGGTCTAAAATGAAAGTGGTATACCTAGAGCGACTGGCCAAGTATGGTAGCGGCGATAATGAGCCTATTCGGGACAAAAAGGCTTAAGTGGGCAGCAGTGTTGCGAAAATTAAATACACCAGAGAAGGAACCGCGTGATTGGGGAGTTCAAAGAAGTGTCGCTAATTCGTGGAAGGCCCTAGTATATAAGCCTGTACAGCTCGACCTAGTGGAGCCAGCAGAATCTAATTAGGGCCCGCCGTGCCTATCTTCCTGGAACTTCTGGACCTTTCCTTGGCTAGCCCCTTCTACAGGCCTTTATAAGAGACCCTGCCAGTACCTCAGTCTCAGTTTACGCTCAGATGTCTTGATGGTCACATCGGTGCTACAGTGCGACTTAGTGCAGTGCGGTAAAGTTGTTTTATAAGAAGAACAGTGTTGTGCCGTGACTGTAAGTAACAGTTTAGTACCATGTTTAACACAGTGCCACAGTGCAGTGCCGCGAAGTAAAGGGCAGTGCAGTGCCGTCGTTTTATGTGAATTTCAGTGACCGTGAGTGAATTATTGGACTGTGAAATCTGAAGAACAGTGACACTATCAGTGTAATACTGTGAGTAGTAATAATCAAGAGTATTGTACATTGTGAAATAAATTGTGCAGTGATAAACTGTGAAACTTGTGTGTGTTTAACTTTGCAATCCAAAAGAACTCATATTAACAACGTTTTATTACTGGTTTTGTAATAAAACGTAACAATATATATAAAATTGTAACCTCTGTCTGTACATTGATTTATTTCTTCTTTCTTTAAGTCCCCACAGTTACCCTTATGGAAAAATAATACGCCCAGACAAGAAATATAATTGTACACATTGAAGCCTCGCTATAAAAAAACCCTCAATATTCAGCATCTAACGATTTCCCGAGCGAAGCCGGGTACCTTAGATAGTCTATATATATATATATATATATATATATATATATATATATATATAAAATTGTAACCTCTGTCTGTACATTGATTTTTTTCGCGAAATTTCACAATAACTTTTCGTTTCACATGTCATAGACCCCATAACAGCATTTTGTTTCTTTAGTGTGTGTTGGTTTGTTTGTTTATTTGTTTGTTACCTTTTCACGCATAAACGGCTGAACCGAATTTTATGAAACTTGGTATGTATATTACTACTAACCCAACTTAGAATTTAGGCTATATTAAAGTTCTCTGAGATGAATAGGAGTGGGGGTTATAGGGAAGGCCTAAAGTTAAAAATAGCGATATTTCGTTTCCTATTGCTTTTTCAGCAAGTATACCCATAACAAAAGTTATTTATTTTGTAATTTAGAGTAAATTTTGTTATATGCACTTTTGCCGTAAACGGAAGTATAAATGAGTTATACGCTAAAAACTATAGCGGGAGTCCACAATTTTATTTGGCACAAAAGACTCAACCGAACTAAACCAAAGTCGGTTAGTGAATTAGTACTAAAGCCTTCCTTATAATAAGCCATACTAACATTTCTAGGGAGGGGCAGGAGTGGTGGTTATAAGGAAGGCCTGAAATTAGTAATAGTGATATTTCGTTTCCTATTGCATTTTCGGCAAATATGCATATAACATAAGTTGTTTATTTTGTTATTTAGAGACACTTTTTTTATATACACTATCGTCGTATACCGAAGTATAAAGGCGTTATACGCTAAAAATTATAGCGAGAGTCAACAATTTTATTTGGCCCAAAAGACTCAACCGAAATAAATAAAACACTCAGTATGTGTATTAGCACTAACGCCTTCCTTATAATAAGTTATACTATTCCTAGGGACGGTCAGGAGTGGGGGTTATAAGGGAGGCCTGAAATTAAAAATAGTGATTTCCTATTGGGGTTTCGGCAAATATGCACATAACAAAAGTTGTTTATTTTGTTATTTAGAGAAATTTGCTCAACACTTCTTTTCAATATGAACTACCAGGTACCTCAAATGAAAATATTTATTCAAATTTATGTCAATATTTTCTCATTAATAATTCAAATCTATGCTTAATACACAGGAAACGGGAAATATGACAATATGCAGGACAGGGAAGTCTTACATAAAAAAATAATTTTATTATTATCAAATCCACAGAAACGACGGGTGTTAACCCTAAACACTGGGACGGGTAAATGTCAAAATACTGTGCCCCCCCCCTTCTCTAAGTGTATTTAATACATTATTTAATTAAAATGTGAAAAATATTTGAAACAGTTTTAGAATTGTGAAGATAATGTAATATGATATTTTAATATATTTGAATGTATTAGAGGATAGCTATCCAAAATGCATTGCAGGTTGGCAGCACTGAGGCTATGTAAGTGTCGAGCTACTTCCTTTGTCCTATCAGTTCTGCCGCTTCCCTTCCGACCTCATATTGGTCTATGTTTACATGTTAATTGATGCTTATAGCAATGTATTATTATTCTCAGGAATCTGAATTTCTTTAATTATCATAAATAAATAATTTACAAGAATGAACGCTAGGGAGGTGCACCCAGGTATTTCTGGTATTTATTAACTCTGCTCCGTTAATGTATTATGATATACTTTACTGAAAACCAATATGAATACACAGTTTACAATCGAGACTTATGAAAGAGTATTTTAATAGCGGCTATGACGTACCTAAAACAGCTGTCACCGTTGGACATTGTACCGCATGAAGGGAAAGGAACTTTTATTCATACATGGTTTGGAAGACAGAATACTTTCTAGGATTATGAATTATATGGTCCATTACGTTATAAAAAAAACTACATACAGAGGGGACGGGAAATATAAAAATATTGAGGACAGTGAAGTCTTAAATAACAAATAATTTTATTATTAACAAATCCACAGTAACGACGGGTATAAATTCTAAACAATGGGACAGGGAAATAAAAAAAATATTGTGGAAAGTAAAGCCTTGCCAAAAATATACCATCTTCATTCAGCCTCAAATGAATTCCCGGGCAAAGCCGGGTACCTTAGCTAGTATATATATAAAATTGTAACCTGTCTGTACATTGATTTTTTTCGCGAAATTTCACGATAACTTTTCGTTTCACATGTCATAGACACCATATCTGCATTTTGTTTCTTTCTATTCTGTTTGTTTGTTTGTTACCTTTTCACGCATAAACGGCTGAACCGAATTTGAATATGAAACATAGTATGAATATTACAACTGCCCAACTTAGACTTTAGGCTATGTAAATATTCTCTGCGATGAACAGGAGTGGGGGTTATAAGGGAGGCCTGAAATTAAAAATAGCGGTATTTCGTTTTCTATTCGTTTTTCTGCAGATATGCACATCACAAAAAAGTAGTTTATTTTTTTATTTAAAGTAACTTTTATTATATTCACTTTTGTTTTATAACAAAGAATAAACGAGATATACACTAAGAACTAAAGCGGGAGCCAACTATTTTATTGGGCACTAACGATTGTACCGAACTTAACAAAACTCCGTATGTGAATTAGCATTAATTCTCCCAAGATTATAAGCTACATTAAAATTTTTAGATTACAATGGGAGTAGGGTTTATAAGGCCTGAAATAAAAATTCGCGATATTTCATCTTCTATTTGTTTTTCGGCAATCGTGCACATAACAAAAACGGTTTACTTTTTTCTTTAGAGTAAGTTTTGTTTTATAGATTTTTTTTGTAAAATAAAGTATGGAGCAAGTAATGCGTGTAGAAATATTTATATGCTCAACAATTCATTATAATATGAACTACCAGGTACCTCACCTGGATAGGTTAAATCAAATCCATGTTAAAATTTTATCCTTAATAATTCAAAACAATGTTATTTTTTAATGCCAGTAACAGTTTGCACCGAATAAAGTTTACTGCCTCCCCCCCCCTTCTCTTATACCAAACATTAATTCATGAGAAACGCCGGTTTTCTCTAAGTGCATTTAATACATTATTTAATTAAAACGTGAAAAATATTTGAAACAGTTTTAGAATTGTGAAGATAATGTAATCTGACTTGATAATAGAATTTAATGTATTACAGGATTGATATCCTGAATGCATTGCAGCTGGCAGCACTGAGCATAGGGAGGTGTCGAGCTACTTCCTTTGTCCTATCAGTTCTGCCGCTTCCCTGCCGACCTCATATTGGTCTATGTTTACATCATAATTGAGGCTTATAGCAATGTAGTGTTATTCTCACGAATGTGAATTTCTATAACTATCATAAATAAATAATTTACTAGGATGAACTCTGGGGAGGTGCACCCAGGTATTTCTGGTATTTATTAGTTCTGCTCCGTTAATGTATTATGATATACTTTACTGAAAACCAATATGGATACACAGTTTACAATTGAGACTTATGAAAGAGTATTAGCAGATTTCCCTTATGGGAAATCAGCTATTAAGGTCGTACTCATGACGCGATTTTCGAAACATTTCTTCATATGTCCATCAATCCTACCCAGGATATGACGAAAATGATGTCCGTTCAAAACTATCTATATATATATAAAATTGTAACCTCTGTCTGTACATTGATTTTTTTCGCGAAATTTCACGATAACTTTTTGTTTCACATGTCATAGACACCATAACTGCATTTTGTTTCTTTGGTGTCTGTTTGTTTGTTTGTTTGTTTGTTTGTTTGTTTATTTGTTTGTTTGTTTGTTACCTTTTCACGCATAAACGGCTGAACCGAATTTTATGAAACTTTGTATGTATATTACTACTAGCCCAACTTAGACTTTAGGCTATATTAATATTCTCTAAGACGAACAGGAGTGGGGGTTATAAGGGAGGCCTGAAATTAAAAATAGCGATATTTCGTTTCCTATTGATTTTTCAGCAGCTATGCACATAACAAACGTTATTTATTTTGTAATTTAGAGTAACTTTTGTTATATGTACTTTTGCCATACACGGAAGTATAAATGAGTTATACGCTAAAAACTATAGCGGGAGTCCACAATTTTATTTGGCACAAAAGACTCAACCGAACTAAACCAAACTTGCTATGTGAATTAATACTAACGATGTCCTTATAATAAGCCATACTAACATTTCTAGGGACGGGCAGGAGTGGGGGTTATAAGGGAGGCCAGAAATTAAAAATAGCGATATTTAGTTGCCTATTGCTTTTTCAGCAAATATGTACATAACAAAAGTTGTTTATTTTGTTATTTAGAGTAACTTTTGTTAAATACACTTTTGCCGTATACGAAAGTATAAATGAGTTATACGCTAAAAACTATAGCGGGAGTCCACAATTGTATTTGGCACAAAAGACTCAACCGAACTAAACGAAACTCACTATGTGAATTAATACTAACGATTCCCTTATAATAAGCCATACTAACATTTCTAGGGACGGGCAGGAGTGGGGGTTATAAGGGAGGTCTGAATTTACAAATTTTATTATTAACAAATCTACAGAAACGACGGGCATTAGCCCTAAACGCTGGGACGGGTAAAAGTCAAAATATTGTGCAAAGTAAAGCCTTGCCAAAAAAATACCATCACCATCCAACCTCAAATGAATTCCCGAGCGAAGCCGGGTATCTGAGCTAGTATATATATATATATATATATATAAAATTGTAACCTCTGTCTGTACATTGATTTTTTTCGCGAAATTTCACGATAACTTTTCGTTTCACATGTCATAGACACCATAACTGCATTTTGTTTCTTTCGTGTCTGTTTGTTTGTTTGTTTGTTTATTTGTTTGTTTGTTTGTTACCTTTTCACGCATAAACGGCTGAACCGAATTTTATGAAACTTGGTATGTATATTACTACTAGCCCAACTTAGACTTTAGGCTATATTAATATTCTCTATGATGAACAGGAGTGGGGGTTATAAGGGAGGCCTGAAATTAAAAATAGCGATATTTCGTTTCCTATTGCTTTTTCAGCAAATATGGACATAACAAATGTTGTTTATTTTGTAATTTAGAGTAACTTTTGTTATATGCACTTTTGCCATATACGGAAGTATAAATGAGTTATACGCTAAAAACTATAGCGGGAGTACACAATTTTATTTGGCACAATAGACTCAACCGAACTAAACCAAACTCGCTATGTGAATTAATACTAACGATTTCCTAATAATAAGCCATACTAACATTTCTAGGGACGGGCAGGAGTGGGGGTTATAAGGGAGGCCTGAAATTAAAAATAGTGATATTTCGTTTTCTATTGCTTTTTTAGCAAATATGCACATAGCAAAAGTTGTTTATTTTGTTATTTAGAGTAACTTTTGATATATGCACTTTTGCCGTATACGGAAGCATAAATGAGTTATACGCTATAAACTAAAGCGGGAGTCCACAATTTTATTTGGCACTAAAGACTCAACCGAATTAAACCAAACTCGGTATGTGAATTAGTACTAACGCCTTCATTATAATAAGCTAAGCTAACATTTCCAGAGACGGGCAGGGGTGGGGGTTATAAGGAAGGCCTGAAATTAATAATAGTGATACGAGTATTTCGTTTCCTATTGCATTTTCGGCAAATATGCACATAACAAAAGTTGTTTATTTTGTTATTTAGAGAACTTTTTTTTTATATACACTATCATCGTATACCGAAGTATAAATGCGTTATACGCTAAAAATTATAGCGGGAGACAACAATTTTATTTGGCACAAAAGATTCAACCGAACTAAATAAAACACTCAGTATGTGTAATAGCACTAACGCCTTCCTTATAATAAGCCATACTAACATTTCTAGGGACGGGCAGGAGTGGGAGTTATAAGAGAGGCCTGAAATTAATAATAAGGATTTCCTATTGGGGTTTCGGCAAATATGCACATAACAAAAGTTGTTTATTTTGTTATTTAGAGAAACTTTTGTTATATACACTATCGTCGTATACCGAAGTATAAAGGCGACATACGCTAAATATTACATCGGGAGTCAACAAATATATTTGGCCCAAGAGACTCAACCGAACTAAATAAAACACTCAGTATGTGCATTAGCACTAAGGCCTTCCTTATAACAAGCCATACCAACATTTCTAGGGACGGGCAGGAGTGGAGGTTGTAAGGGAGGCCTGAATTTACAAATTTTATTATTATCAAATCCACAGAAATGACGGGTTTTAACCCTAAACACTGGGACGGGTAAATGTCAAAATATTGTGCAATGTAAAGCCTTGCCAAAAATATACCATCACCGTTCAGCCTCAAATGAATTCCCGGGCGAAGCCGGGTATCTGAGCTAGTTTTATATATATATAGATAGATAGATAGAGTAGCTAAGGTACCTGGCGATGCCCGGGAAATCATTGTTGACTTACTAAAGATGGTATTTTGATAGCAAGACTTCAATGTGTACAATTACATTTCCATCCAAGACGTAATGGTTTTCCGAAATAGCCAACCCTGAAGTGTAATTTCAGAGGATTGATATAATAGAAATTTTAGTTTTGAAGAATAAATGAAAATGTGTTCCTAATTTATCCCTCTACACTTTTTGACTCACCTTTTTTTCAATAATTCAAACCATAATCATGGGTAGCATTTATTACAATTAAATATCATCTATAATGAACATATTTCCTTTCAAAAGCCAATCCGAGCGCATATAATATAAGGCAAAGTTTTTGAACGTAAGATTATATTTGTAATAGCGAATCACACTGGAAACTACTTTCAGTAATGCCAGACGGGAAATTAGTAAACTCAATTATCTAGTAAGGCTCCATTCATCTTCCGTTCCCGCATGAGACTTCTCAAAATTCTTCTACTTAAATTATTGAAACAAAACATTATTTTAATAATTTATCTACCGGATGGAACTAAATAATAGTGGTACCCTGAAAATATCATATCATATCGAGTTTAAACGCATATTGTTTTTTGTCATAATGACATTACCCTTAACGTTTAATTATTTTGATAGCACATATTTGTTTCAATAACATCAAGTTACATTATACAAATTAAATAATGGAAATGCTCTTATAGTTCATATTTCTATTGGAAATAAATTACAAAGTTAATTTCTAGGTAAAATAAATAAATAAGGAGGGGGCGACGAAAATTTATAACCTCACTAATCCGAATCATACTTTGAACTATCATATAAGATGAAAACATAACATCATTTGTCATAATATTCATTTATTAAAAACCATTAAATAAGTACTAATATAATTATTGACTCCCGTTTAGCGTATATCCCGTGTTTATTTCATTTTACGACAAAAGTGAATGTACACAAAAGTTACTCTAAATAACAAAATAAACAACTTTTGTTATGTGCATGTTTGCCGAAAAACAAATAGAAAATAAAAAAAGCGAGTTTTTTATTTCAGCCACTCTTATAATCCATTCCCCTCTGAACCTAAAATTTTTAATATAGCTTATAATCATGGAAGAATTAATGCTAATTCACACACCGAGTTTTGCTAAGTTCGCTTCATTCGTTAGTGCCCAACAAAATTGTTGGCTCTCGCTTTAGATTTTAGTGAATATTTCGTTTATACTTTTCTATACGACAAAAGTGAATATAACAAAAGTTACTTTAAATAGAAAAATAAACTACTTTTGTCATGTGCATAAAAGAAACCCCAATTGAAAACGAAATACAGCTATTTTTAAATTCAGGCCTCTCTTAAAACCCCCACTCCTGCCCGTCCCCAGAAATGTTGGTATGGCTCATTATAAGGAAGGTGTTAGTGCTAATACACATACCGAGTTTCATTTAGTTCCGTTGAGTCTTTCGCGCCAAATAAATTGTTCAATTACGCTATAGGTTTTAAGCGTATATCTCGTTTATAATTTGGTATAACGAAAAAAGTGTATAAAATAAAAGTTACTCTAAATAACAAAAATATACAAGTTTTGTTATTTTCATATTTCCCGAAAACGAATAGGAAAAGAAATATCGCTATTTTTACTTTCTAGCTTCCCTTATAACCCCCACTCCTGCCCGTCCCTAGAAATGTGGGTATGACTTGTAATAATGAAAGCGTTAGTGCTAATAGACATACCGAGTTTTATTTACTTCGGTTGGGTATTTTGTCCCAAATAAAATTGTTCACTTCCGCTATAGGTTTTAGCGTATATCTCGTTTATTAAACGGTATACAAAAAAAGTATATATGACAAAAGTAACTCTAAATAACAAAATAAACCACTTTTGTAATGTTCATATTTGCGGAAAAACCAATAGGAAACGAAATATCACTATTTTTAATTTCAGGCTTCCCTTATAACCCCTACTCCTGCCCGTCCATAGAAATGTTGGTAGGGCTTATTATAATGAAGGCCTCACTGCTAATACACATACCGAGTTTTATTTAGTTCGATTGAGTCTTTTTTGGCAAATAATATTGTTGACTCCCGCTATAATGTTTAGCGTATAACGCAATTTAAACTTCGGTATACGACAAAAGTGTATATAACAAAAGTTACTCTAAATAACAAAATAAACAACTTTTATTATGTACATATTTGCCGAAAAACCAATAGAAAACGAAATATCGCTATTTTTAATTTCAGGCTTCCCTTATAACCCCCACTCCTGTTCGTCTCAGAGAAAATTAATATAGCCTAAAGTCTAAGTTGGGGTAGTAGTAGTATACATACCAAATTTCATAAAATTCGGTTCAGCCGTTTATGCGTGAAAAGGTAACAAACAAACAAACAAACAAACAAACAAACAAACAAACAAACAAACAAACAAACAAACAAACAAACAAACAAACAAACAAACAAACAAACATACACGAAAGAAACAAAATGCAGATATGGTGTCTATGACATGTGAAACGAAAAGTTATCGTGAAATTTCGCGAAAAAAATCAATGTACAGACAGAGGTTACAATTTTATATATATACTAGCTCAGATACCCGGCTTCGCTCGGGAATTCACTTGAGGCTGAATGGTGATGGTATATTTTTGGCAAGGCTTTACTTTTCACGACATTTACCCGTCCCAGTGTTTAGGGTTAACACCCGTCGTTTCTGTGGATTTGTTTTTTTATGTAAGACTTCACTGTCCTCCATATTGTCATATTTCCCGTTTCCTGTGTATTATGTATAGATTTGAATTATTAAGGAGAAAATATTGACATACATTTGAATTAATTTTTTCAGGTGAGGTCCCTGGTAGTTCATATTGAAAAGGATTGTTGAGGAAATTTCTCTAAATAACAAAATAAACAACTTTTTTATGTGCATATTTGGTGAAACGCCAATAGGAAATCACTATTATTAATTTCAGGCCTCCCTTATAACCCCCACTCCTGCCCGTCACTAAAAATGTTAGTATGGCTTATTATAAGGAAGGCGTTAGTACTAATTCACATACCGAGTTTGGTTTAGTTCGGTTGAGTCTTTTGTGCCAAATAAAATTGTTAACTCCCGCCATAATTTTAAGCTTATAACACCTTTATACTTCGGTATACGACGATAGTGTATATAACAAAAGTTACTCTAAATAACAAAATAAACAACTTTTGTTATGTTCATATTTGCCGAAACCCCAATAGGAAATGAAATATCACTATTTTTAATTTCTGGCTTCCCTTATAACCCCCACTCCTGCCCGTCCCTAGAAATGTTGGTACGGCTTGTTATAATGAAAGCGTTAGTGCTAATACATATACCGAGTTTTATTTACTTCGGTTGAGTCTTTTGTCCCAAATAAAATTGTTCACTTCCGCTATAGGTTTCAGCGTATATCTCGTTTATAATTCGGTATACAAAAAAAGTGTATATAACAAAAGTTACTCTAAACAATGAAATAAACAACTTTTGTTATGTGCATAATTGCCTAAAATTCTATAGGAAACGAAATATTGCTATTTTTAATTTCAGGCTTCCCCTACAACCCCCACTCCTGCTCGTCTCTAGAAATAATGGTACAGCTTATTATCATGAAGGAGTTAGTATTAATTCACATAAGGAATTTTATTTAATTCGGTTGGGTCGTTTGTCCTAAATAAAATTGTTGACTCCCTCTATAATGTTTAGCGTATAACACCTTTATAGTTCGGTATACGAAAAAAGTGTACATAACAAAAGTTACTCTAAATAACAAAATAAACAACTTTTGTTATATGCATATTTGCCAAGAAACCAATAGGAAACGAAATATCGCTATTTTAAATTTCAGGCCTCCCTTATAACTCCCACTCCTGTTCGTCTCAGAGAATATTAATATAGCCTAAAGTCTAAGTTGGGTTAGTAGTAATACACATACCAAGTTTCATAAAATTCGGTTCAGCCGTTTATGCGTGAAAAGGTAACAAACAAACAAACAAATAAACAAACAAACAAACAAACAAACAAACAGACACCAAAGAAACAAAATGCAGTTATGGTGTCTATGGCATGTGAAACGAAAAGTTATCGTGAAATTTCGCGAAAAAAATCAATGTACAGACAGAGGTTACAATTTTATATATATATAGATATATATCTATATATATATATATATATATATATATATATGTATATATATATATACAGTCGACTCTCGTTATCACGAAATTCCACGGGACTGCCATTTTTGTTCGTGTTATGTATAGTTCGTCTTAGGCATAGTTCGAGTTATAGAGGTGAACTAAATGAAAATTCGTGTTACAGAGGTAAAAAAAATGTGCTGTGATTTATTCCCTACATCTTCTACAAATCTACATAATTTAAAAAAAAAAACGGTAAAACACAGAAAACAGAAAATATAATATTAATTCCACTGATTAATAAGTCCTTAATCTTCCTTTGCTTAAAACTGAAAAACACTATCAGTCATAATGTAGATTAAAATAAAAAAAAAAAACTTTGCTGTATCCCTTACAGCTTTAAAATTAAACATTTAACTTGGTACAGTATAATAAAAAATACATACAGTAAACATAATAAATATCGTGTAAAACAGAGTGAACAGTACCGACCATATTACTGTAATCCCAATAGTAGTTGAAATAGTCTGTTATCTTCTTCAGTTTATGACTGTTAGCAACACGTTTGTCAATCATATTCTCGATTGAAACAATTGAAGAAAACACACTGTCTGGTACATCATTGTTTTTTTTTCTAAAAACATACGTAGAGTACGTGCTGCAGCTTTGGCTTCTTTAGATGTGACGTCTGCTGGTTCTTCATCCTCTTGATCTTCGTCAGAAGGAGCGTCTTCATCGTTGGTTAAGGAATCCGGAAAATTCGTTAGTTTCCAAGGGGATTAAAAATAATTCGTGATATCGAGGATTTCGTGTTATCGAGGTTCGTGTTAGCGAGAGTCGAATATATATATATATATATACTAGCTAAGATACCCGGCTTCGCTCGGGAAATCATTTAAGGCTGAATGATGATAGTATTTTTTTGGGGCAAGGCTTCAATGTTTACAACTACACTTCCCGTTGGCGCGCAATGTTTTGCTGTGAGGGTCAGGCAGGCGACTTATAAATGAGAAATTTTATATTTGAAGAATAAATAAAAATGTGTTCCTAATCTATCCCTTGCCACTTTTTAACTCACCTTTTTGAATACTTCAAACCATAATCATGGATAGTATTTATTACAATTAAATATCGTCTATAATGAAACTTATTTCCTGTCAAAAACCAATCCGAGCACATATAGTTTAAGCATAGATTAGCACGTAAGGTTATATTCATAATAGTAGATCTTAGTGGTAATCACTTCCCGTAATGCCCAGCATTTCAAAGGAAATTAGTAAACTCAATTAACTCTATTAGCCTCCGTCTATTTCCGCTCTCGCATTAGAGCTATCAACACTCTTCTCCTTAAATTATTAATTCAAAATATTATTGTAATAATTTATCTACCTTATGGAATTAAATAATAGTGTTACCCTAAAAATAATTTCAATTATATTCAAAAAGCTAGTCGAGGGGAAGAGATCGTAGCCGTCCCTGCAACCTAAGTAATACTTTAAACAATCATATCGAGTTTAAGAGCATTTTGTCTTTTGTCATAATGACATTAACGTTTAATTGTTATGATAGTACATATTTGTTTCAATAACATGAAGATATCGGAAATAAGATAGTATATAACCAAAATCAAAGAGTTTGATTCCCTACTACTTCCCCTATCACTCCTTGAGGAAATTCAGCACGATTTTTTTTTTAAATAATACATTATACAAATTAAATAATGGAAATGCTCTTATAGTTTAAATTTCTATTGGAAATAAATAACAAAGTTATTTCCTAGGGAAAATAAATAAATGAGGCGAAGGGTGAGGGGGATTTATAATCTCACTAATCCGAATCATACTTAGTACTAAATAATCGAAATAGATAAGGCTAAATCATAACATCATTTGTCATAATATGCCTATATTAAAAACACTTAAATAAGTACTAATAAAATCGTCGACTCCCGCTATAGATTTAGCTTATATCCCGTATTTACTTCATTTTACGACATAAGTGAAAGAAACAAAAGTTGCTCTAAATAACAAAGTAAACAACTTTTGTTATGTGCACCTTTGCCGAAAAACAAATAGAAAATGAAATATCGTGAATTTTTACTTCAGGCCTCCCTTATAACTCCCACTCCCGTTCGAACCTAAAAATTTTAATATAGCTTATAATCATGGGAGAATTAATGCTAATTGACATACCGAGTTTTGTTAAGTTCGGTTCAATCGTTAGCGCCCAATAAAATAGTTGACTCCCGCTTTAGTTTATAGTATATATCTCGTTTATACTTCGTTAAAAGTCAAAAATTAATATCACAAAAGTTACTCTAAATAACAAAATAAATAACTTTTGTTAGGTTCATATTTGCCGAAAAACGAATAGAAAACGAAATACCGTTATTTTAAATTCAGGCCTCCCTTACAACCCCCACTCCTGCCCGTCCCTAGAAATGTTAGTATGGCTTATTATAATAAAAGCGTTAGTACTAATGCACATACCGAGTTTTATTCATTTCAGTAGGGTCTTTCGTCTCAAAAAAAATTGTTCACATTCGTTATAGGTTTTTGCGTATATCTCGTTTATAATTCGATATACGAAAAAAAGGTATATAACAAAAGTTACTCTAAATAACAAAATAAACAACTTTTGTTATGTGCATAATTGATGAAAAACCAATAGGAATCGAAATATCACTATTTTTAATTTCAGGCTTCCCTTATAACCCCCACTCCTGTTCGTCTCAGAGGATATTAATATAGCCTAAAGTCTAAGTTGGGTTAGTAGTAATATACTTACCAAGTTTCATAAAATTCGGTTCAGCCGTTTATGCGTGAAAAGGTAACAAACAAACAAACAAATAAACAAACAAACAAACAAACAAACAAACAAACAGACACCAATGAAACAAAATGCAGTTAAGGTGTCTATGACATGTGAAACGAAAAGTTATCGTGAAATTTCGCGAAAAAAATCAATGTACAGACAGAGGTTACAATTTTATATATATATAGATAGATATCTATATATATATAAAATTGTAACCTCTGTCTGTACATTGATTTTTTTCCCGAAATTTCACGATAACTTTTCGTTTCACATGTCATAGACACCATAACTGCATTTTGTTTCTTTGGTGTCTGTTTGTTTGTTTGTTTATTTGTTTGTTTGTTTGTTACCTTTTCACGCATAAACGGCTAAACCGAATTTTATGAAACTTGGTATGTATATTACTACTAACCCAACTTAGACTTTAGGCTATATTAAAATTCTCTGAGACGAACAGGAGTGGGGGTTATAAGGGAAGCCAAAAATTAAAAATAGCGATATTTAGTTTCCTATTAGTTTTTCGGCAAATATCAACATAACAAAAGTCGTTTATTTTGTTATTTAGAGTAACTTTTGTTATATACACTTTTTTCGTATACCGAATTATAAACGAGATATACGCTAAAACCTATAGCGGAAGTGAACAATGTTATTTGGGACAAAAGATCCAACCGAAATAAATAAAACTCGGCATATGTAATAGCACTAACGCTTTCATTATAACAAGCCATACCAACATTTCTAGGGACGGGCAAGAGTGGGGGTTATGAGGGATGCCAGAAATTAAAAATTGCGATATTTCGTTTCGTATTGGTTTCTTGGCAAATATGAACATAACAAAAGTTGTTTATTTTGTTATTTAGAGTAACTTTTATTATATTCACTTTTGTTTTATAACAAAGAATAAACGAGATATACACTAAGAACTAAAGCGGGAGCCAACTATTTTATTGGGCACTAACGATTGTACCGAACTTAACAAAACTCCGTATGTGAATTAGCATTAATTCTCCCAAGATTATAAGCTACATTAAAATTTTTAGATTACAATGGGAGTAGGGTTTATAAGGCCTGAAATAAAAATTCGCGATATTTCATCTTCTATTTGTTTTTCGGCAATCGTGCACATAACAAAAACGGTTTACTTTTTTCTTTAGAGTAAGTTTTGTTTTATAGATTTTTTTTGTAAAATAAAGTATGGAGCAAGTAATGCGTGTAGAAATATTTATATGCTCAACAATTCATTATAATATGAACTACCAGGTACCTCACCTGGATAGGTTAAATCAAATCCATGTTAAAATTTTATCCTTAATAATTCAAAACAATGTTATTTTTTAATGCCAGTAACAGTTTGCACCGAATAAAGTTTACTGCCTCCCCCCCCCCTTCTCTTATACCAAACATTAATTCATGAGAAACGCCGGTTTTCTCTAAGTGCATTTAATACATTATTTAATTAAAACGTGAAAAATATTTGAAACAGTTTTAGAATTGTGAAGATAATGTAATCTGACTTGATAATAGAATTTAATGTATTACAGGATTGATATCCTGAATGCATTGCAGCTGGCAGCACTGAGCATAGGGAGGTGTCGAGCTACTTCCTTTGTCCTATCAGTTCTGCCGCTTCCCTGCCGACCTCATATTGGTCTATGTTTACATCATAATTGAGGCTTATAGCAATGTAGTGTTATTCTCACGAATGTGAATTTCTATAACTATCATAAATAAATAATTTACTAGGATGAACTCTGGGGAGGTGCACCCAGGTATTTCTGGTATTTATTAGTTCTGCTCCGTTAATGTATTATGATATACTTTACTGAAAACCAATATGGATACACAGTTTACAATTGAGACTTATGAAAGAGTATTAGCAGATTTCCCTTATGGGAAATCAGCTATTAAGGTCGTACTCATGACGCGATTTTCGAAACATTTCTTCATATGTCCATCAATCCTACCCAGGATATGACGAAAATGATGTCCGTTCAAAACTATATATATATATATATATCTATATATATATAAAATTGTAACCTCTGTCTGTACATTGATTTTTTTCCCGAAATTTCACGATAACTTTTCGTTTCACATGTCATAGACACCATAACTGCATTTTGTTTCTTTGGTGTCTGTTTGTTTGTTTGTTTATTTGTTTGTTTGTTTGTTACCTTTTCACGCATAAACGGCTAAACCGAATTTTATGAAACTTGGTATGTATATTACTACTAACCCAACTTAGACTTTAGGCTATATTAAAATTCTCTGAGACGAACAGGAGTGGGGGTTATAAGGGAAGCCAAAAATTAAAAATAGCGATATTTAGTTTCCTATTAGTTTTTCGGCAAATATCAACATATCAAAAGTCGTTTATTTTGTTATTTAGAGTAACTTTTGTTATATACACTTTTTTCGTATACCGAATTATAAACGAGATATACGCTAAAACCTATAGCGGAAGTGAACAATGTTATTTGGGACAAAAGATCCAACCGAAATAAATAAAACTCGGCATATGTAATAGCACTAACGCTTTCATTATAACAAGCCATACCAACATTTCTAGGGACGGGCAAGAGTGGGGGTTATGAGGGATGCCAGAAATTAAAAATAGCGATATTTCGTTTCGTATTGGTTTCATGGCAAATATGAACATCACAAAAGTTGTTTATTTTGTTATTTAGAGTAACTTTTGTTATATACACTTTTCTTTTATAACAAAGTATAAACGAGATATACGCTAAAAACTATTTTATTGGGCACTAACGGTAGAACCGAACTTAACAACACTTGGTTAGCATTAATTCTTCCATGATTATAAGCTATACTAAAAATTTTAGGTTCCAAGGGGAATGGGGGTTATGCGGAGGCCTGAAAAAAAAATTAGCTATATATCAACGTCTATATGTTTTATGGCAATCGTGCACATAACAAAAGTTGTTTACTTTTTTAATTAGTGTAAGTTTTATTTTATAATTTTTTTTTTGTAAAATAAGGTATGAAGCAAGTAATTTGCTTAGAAATATTGATATGCTCAACAATACATTCCAATATGAACTACCCAGGTATCTCACCTGGATAAGTTAATTCAAATCCATGTTAGAATTTTATCCTTAATAATTCAAAACTATGTTATTTTTTAACGCCAGTAACAGTTTGCACCAAATAAGGTATACTGCCCCCACCCTTCTCTAAGTGTATTTAATACATTATTTAATTAAAACGTGAAAAATATTTGAAACAGTTTTAGAATTGTGAAGATAATGTAATATGATTTTTTAATATATTTTAATGTATTAGAGGATAGCTATCCAAAATGCATTGCAGGTTGGCAGCACTGAGGCTATGTAAGTGTTGTCCTATCAGTTCTGCCGCTTCCCTTCCGACCTCATATTGGTCTATGTTTACATGTTAATTGATGCTTATAGCAATATATTATTATTCTCAGGAATGTGAATTTCTTTAATTATCATAAATAAATAATTTACTAGAATAAACGCTAGGGAGGTGCACTCAGGTATTTCTGGTATTTATTAACTCTGTTCCGTTAATGTATTATGATATACTTTACTGAAAACCAATATGAATACACAGTTTACAATCAAGACTTATGAAAGAGTGTTTTAATACAGGCTATGACGTACCTAAAACAGTTAGACATTGTACCGCATGAAGGGAAAGAAACTTATTCATACATGGTTTGGAAGATAGAATACATTCTAGGATTATGAACTATATGGTCCATCACTTTATAAAAAAAAAAAAACTACATACACAGAGGACGGGAAATATAAAAATATTGAGGACAGTGAAGTCTTAAATAACAAATAATTTTATTATTAACAAATCCACAGTAACGACGGGTATAAATTCTAAACACTGGGACAGGGAAATAAAAAAAATATTGTGGAAAGTAAAGCCTTGCCAAAAATATACCATCTTCATTCAGCCTCAAATGAATTCCCGTGCGAAGCCGGGTACCTTTGCTAGTATATATATATATATATATATATATATATATATATATATATATATATCTATATATATATAAAATTGTAACCTCTGTCTGTACATTGATTTTTTTCGCGAAATTTCACGATAACTTTTCGTTTCACATGTCATAGACACCATAACTACATTTTGTTTCTTTCGTGTCTGTTTGTTTGTTTGTTTATTTGTTTGTTTGTTTGTTACCTTTTCACGCATAAACGGCTGAACCGAATTTTATGAAACTTTGTATGTATATTACTACTAGCCCAACTTAGACTTTAGGCTATATTAATATTCTCTAAGACGAACAGGAGTGGGGGTTATAAGGGAGGCCTGAAATTAAAAATAGCGATATTTCGTTTCCTATTGCTTTTTCAGCAAATATGCCTATAACAAAAGTTGTTTATTTTGTTATTTAGAGTATCTTTTGTTATATGCACTTTTGCCTTATACGGAAGTATAAATGAGTTATACGCTAAAAACTAAAGCGGGAGTCAACAATTTTATTTGGCACAAAAGACTCAATCGAACTAAACCAAACTCGGTATGTGAATTAGCACTAACGCCTTCCTTATAATAAGCCATACTAACATTTCTAGGGACGGGCAGGATTGGGGGTTATAAGGAAGACCTGAAATTAATAATAGTGATATTTCGTTTCCTATTGCATTTTCGGCAAATATGCACATAACAAAAGTTGTTTATTTTGTTATTTATTTTGTAACTTTTTTTTATATACACTATCGTCGTATACCGAAGTATAAAGGCGTTATACGCTAAAAATTATAGCGTGAGTCAACAATTTTATTTGGCACAAAAGACTCAACCGAACTAAATAAAACACTCAGTATGTGTATTAGCACTAACCCCTTCCTTATAATAAGCCATACTATTTCTAGGGACGGGCAGGAGGAGATTTCTACTGGTTTTTCTGCAAATATGCACATGACAAAAGTTGTTTATTTTGTTATTTAAATTAAAATTTGCTGTATAACAAAGTATAACCGTGATGTACGTTAAAAACTAAAGTGGAAACCAACAATTTTGTTGGACACAAACGATTTAACCGAATTTAACACAACTTGGTATGCGAATTAGCATTAATTCTTCCATGATTATAAGCTATATTAAAATTTTTAGGTCCAAACGGGAGTAGCGGTTCTGATGGAGGCCTGAAATGAAAAATTGTGAAATTTTGTTTCCTATTAGATTCTCGTCAAATACGCACATAGCAAAAGTTGTTTAGTTTTGTTATTTAAAGTAACTTTGGTTGTATTCACTTTTGCCGTAAATAAAGTAAACACGGGATATACGCTAAAACTATAGCGGGAGTCATTAATTTTATTATTGCTTATTTAAGTGTTTTTAATAAATGCATATTATTGCAAAAGATGTTATGTTTTAGTCATATATGATAGTTGTATGATTCGGATTAGTGAGATTATAAATCTCCGTCGCCTCCTCCTCATTTATTTACTTTCCTTATAACTTTGTTATTTATTTCCAATAGAAATGTAATCTATAAGAGCATTTCTGGTATTTAATATATACTCGATATGAATATTTAAAGTATTACTTAGGTTGCAAGACGGGGGGGGGGGCTCTCTTCCCCCATATAGCTTTTTGAACATAAGTGAAATTATTTTTAGAGATCTATTATTTAGTTCCATCAGGTAGTTAAATTACTAAAATAATATTCTGAATCAATAATCTAAGGAAAACAATGATGATAACGCTCCTCCGATAGCGGAAATTGACGGGAGTTAATTGAGTTTACTTATTTCCTGGCATGACGGGAAGTTATTTCCACTAAGATTTACTATTACGAATATAAGCTTATGTATAAAACTGAGCTTAAACTATATGTGCTCGGATTGGTTTTTGGCAGGAAATATGTTCATTATAGATGGTAGTTAGTTGTAATAAATGCTATGCATGATTATGGTTTGAATTATTCAAAACCGGTAACTCAAGAGGGATAAATTAGTTACGCATTTCCATAAATTCTTCAAAACTAAAATTTCTATTCTACTATCCCCAAAAGCTACACTTTAGGATTGGCTATTTTGAAAAAAAAAACAATACGTCGTGGAGGAAAGTGCAACTGTACACATTGAAATCTTTCTCTATAAAAATACCATCATTAGTCAGTCAACAATGATTTCCCGGGCATCGCCGGGTACCTTAGCTAGTATATACACACACACACACACACACATATATATCTATATATATATATAAAATTGTAACCTCTGTCTGTACATTGATTTTTTTCGCGAAATTTCACGATAACTTTTCGTTTCACATGTCATAGACACCATAACTGCATTTTGTTTCTTTGGTGTCTGTTTGTTTGTTTGTTTGTTTGTTTGTTTGTTTATTTGTTTGTTTGTTTGTTACCTTTTCACGCATAAACGGCTGAACCGAATTTTATGAAACTTGGTATGTATATTACTACTATCCCAACTTAGACTTTAGGCTATATTAATATTCTCTAAGACAAACAGGAGTGGGGGTTATATGGGAGGCCTGAAATTAAAAATAGCGATATTTCGTTTCCTATTGCTTTTTCAGCAAATATACACATAACAAAAGTTGTTTATTTTGTAATTTAGAGTAACGTTTGTTATATGCACTTTTTCCGTATACGGAAGCATAAATGAGTTATACGCTATAAACTAAAGCGGGAGTCCACAATTTTATTTGGCACTAAAGACTAAACCGAATTAAACCAAACTCGGTGTGTGAATTAGTACTAACGCCTTCATTATAATAAGCCATACTAACATTTCTAGGGACGGGCAGGAGTGGGGGTTATAAGGGAGGCCTGAAATTAAAAATAGCGATATTTCGTTTCCTATTGCTTTTTCAGCAAATATGCACATAACAAAAGTTGTTTATTTTGTTATTTAGAGTAACTTTTGTTATATGCACTTTTGCCGTATACGGAAGCATAAATGATTTATACGCTGTAAACTAAAGCGGGAGTCCACAATTTTATTTGGCACTAAAGACTAAACCGAATTAAACCAAACTCGTTGTGTGAATTAGTACTAACGCCTTCATTATAATAAGCCATACCAACATTTCTAGGGACGGGCAGGAGTGGGGGTTATAAGGGAGGCCTGAATTTAAAAATAGCGATATTTCGTTTCCTATTGCTTTTTCGGCAAATATGAACATAACAAAAGTAGTTTATTTTTCTATGTAAAGTAACTTTTGTTTTATTCACTTTTGTACTATAGAAAAGTATAAACGAGATATACACTAAAATCTAAAGCGGGAGCCAACAATTTTGTTGGGCACTAACGATTGAACCGAACTTAGCAAAACTCGGTGTGTGAATTAGCATTAATTCTTCCATGATTATAAGCTATATTAAAAATTTTAGGTTCAAAGGGGAGTGGGGATTATAAGAGAGGCTGAAATGAAAAACTCAGTTTTTCTATTTTCTATTTGTTTTTCGGCAAACATGCACATAACAAAAGTGGTTTACTTTGTTATTTAGAGTAACTTATGTGTGCATTCACTTTTGTCGTAAAATGAAGTAAACACGGGATATACGCTAAACGGGAGTCAATAATTATATTAGTACTCATTTAAGGGGTTTTAATAAATGAATACTATGACAAATGATGTTATGTATGATAGTTCAAAGTATGATTCCGATTAGTGAGGTATAAATCTTCGTCACGCCCTCCTCATTTATTTATTTTTCCTAGAAAATAACTTTGTTATTTATTTCCAATAGAAATATAAACTATAAGAGCATTTCCATTATTTAATTTGTATAATGTACCTGGATGTTATTGAAACAAATATGTGCTATCATAATAATTAAACGTTAATGGTCATGTCATTATGACAAAAAACAATATGCGTTTAAACAATATGCGTATATATGATATGATATTTTCAGGGTACCTCCATTATTTAATTCCATCCAGTAGATAAATTATTAAAATAATGTTTTGAATCAATAATTTAAGTAGAAGAATTTTGAGAAGTCTCATGCGGGAGCGGAAGATGAATGGAGCCTTACTAGATAATTGAGTTTACTAATTTCCCGTCTGGCATTACTGAAAGTAGTTTCCAGTGTGATTCACTATTACAAATATAATCTTACGTGCAAAAACTTTGCCTAATATTATATGAGCTCGGATTGGCTTTTGAAAGGAAATATGTTCATTATAGATGATATTTAATTGTAATAAATGCTACCCATGATTATGGTTTGAATTACGAGTATTGAAAAAAGGTGAGTCAAAAAGTGTAAAGGGATAGATTAGGAACATATTTTCATTTATTCTTCAAAACTAAAATTTCTATTATATCAATCCCCTGAAGTTACCCGGAAGTGTAATTGTACACATTGAAGTCTTGCTATCAAAATACCATCATTAGTAAGTCAACAATGATTTCCCGGGCATCGCCGGGTACCTTAGCTAGTAATTATATATATATATATATATATATATATATATATATATATATATATATACTAGCTCAGATACCCGGCTTCGCCCGGGAATTCATCTGAGGCTGAATGGTGATGGTATTTTTTAGCAGGCTTTACATTGCACAATATTTTGACATTTACACGTCCCAGTTTTTAGGATTGATACCCATCTTTGCCGTGGATTTGCTAATAATAGAATTATTTGTTCGATAAGGCTTCACAGTCTTCGATATTTTTATATTTCCCGTCTCTTATACATGTAGGAGTCGTGTTCTAGAAGCCGACGAGTGCGGATCGGTTTATTGAAGAGGATTATTGCCGAGCATTAGCCTGCTCGGCACAGCTAAGTGTTATATACGCCAGCTCTTCTATACTAAACCATTTATATTTAATTATTTTATGTTATTATTTGTTTTAAAATATTCTTTCTTTTTTTTTAACGAAAAGATTACTTTATTAATTGCAGAGAGACGGCAGTTGCGTCTTTTTGCAAATTTTTACTTTCTCTCGGTTATTTTAATTTTTGCATTAATACATATAATTTCATATATACGTGAAGTGTGTGTTTATTACTCATCTTTTATTTATTTATTTTTCTATTTATTTAAATTCAGTTGATAAGGCAGAATTTTATTAAGGATAAAACATAAACATGAACAAACCGCCCGATATCCATTCGCCTCATAGGAAAAGGCCTAAGCGAAATTGGAATAAAGACATAGATATCGAATGGAATCAGAGGGAAAATGATAACATAAATAAGAACAAATTTTTAATTATTGAGAGAGCAGACGAGGGAGATCTTAAAACGATCTCACCTTTTTTAATATTTAAAGCCATAAATAATTATTGCGGCGAACCTACTAATGTAAAAAAATTAAGGAACGGCACAATTCTAGTTGAAAGTAAGTCAAAAGAACAATCTGAAAAACTTCTTAAACTCACAAATTTTGGAACTAACGTAAAAATAACAGTCAAAAGACACGAGAAACTAAATTTAAGCAAAGGGGTCATTTTTTGCCCAGATTTAGAAGAGGTAGGAGAATCAGAGATTTTGAATGAATTAAAGAATGATAGTGTCACGGATGTAAAAAGGATAATTTCAAAGAAAGGTGGAATCGAGCGTAAAACACATTTATATATTCTCACTTTCTCCCTTCCAACTCTTCCGGAATCTATAAAAGTAGGGTTTAATAAATTAAGAATAAAAATGTATGTGCCTAATCCAATTAGGTGCAGAAAATGCTTAAAATTAGGACACTTTGCCGATTCATGCTCGAATGAACAAACATGTGGATTTTGTGCTAGGCCAGAACATAAGGGTAAACAATGTGAAACTATAGTACCTCGTTGTGTAAACTGTAAAGTATCGGGCCATCAGAGTATGGACATAAAATGTCCCCGATTTTTAGCCGAAAAGGAAATTAAAGTTGTACAATTTCGAGACAAGGTAACTTACTTTGCCGCAAAAAAAATATATAAAGAAAGTCAACCCACTACTGCTGACAGGTCATATTCAGATATTGTAAGGAACAGCCGTAAAGGTGTAGATGTAGGATGCCAAACTGATGCGTATATTTGCAAAGAGGTTAATCCCATTGAACTCATTAAGCCTAGTATCACTCAGGCAGCAGCTAGTATCCAGACTGGATTAGTATCCCCACTCCCTGGCCTATCTGAGGCCTCTCTCTCTCTCCCTCCCACCCCTCCCTTCCGCGCCGCTCCCGGCCCGTCTCCAACTCCCGTCTCCCCCTCTCCCCCCTCCCCTCCCTCTATTACTGCTCTAAACTCTTCCTCGGGAACTATAGCCCCGCCAAAAGCGAATGTTCCTGAGAACTTTAAATCTCCGCCATTGCCGAGGCGGAATTCTTTTCGTCGAGAAAAAAACAAAAAGAAAAATGTAAAAGACGATGGTAATATGGACACAAACTAATATAGTTCTAAATTATAATAATAATGATTCAAAAATTTCATTTAAACACGACATACACGAATACACTAAATAGAAATATCGACGGAAACCCAAACACTATAACACCAACAAAACAACTAAAAAATCATGTTACAACAAACACATCAATAAAATACATCTTACTCAGAAACAATAGCAACAATAAACTACAAACTACAATAGATACAATAAACTACAAACTCAATATGTATAATATGTATGCAAATTACTTTATAAGAACAGTTGCAAACCATGTGAATAGAATACTAAAGTTAGGATTCAATGCCTATAATTAGCTGGAATTGTAACGGGATAAGAACACAATTTGAAGAACTGAAAACCCTTCTAAAAGATACGGACCCCGCAGCAATATGTTTCCAAGAAACAAAACTTAAACCTAATGTAAGCCTAGACATAAGACATTATGATATTTATAGGAAAGATAAGGAAATAGGAGCCGGAGAAAGAGCACATGGAGGTGTAGCAATAGGTGTTAAAAAACATTTATTTTCCACAGAGATTCCCAGAGACACACCTTTACAAGCAATAATCATTAGTGTAAAACTAACATTTACCTTGACCATTTGTAATATATATTTACCCCCGGATGAAGAAATAAATGAAGCGGCCCTTATACAATTAGTCAATAGTCTTCCTGCTCCTTACATCGTCGTCGGAGACTTCAACGGATCCCACTGTTCCTGGAGCAATGATGGATTCACCAATAGTAGAGGAAATGTTATCCGAAAAGTAATCGACTCCACAGACTCACTGCTCCTCAACACAGGCGGAATGACACATCTTTGTCCACGATACGGAACCATGACCGCAATAGACCTTGCATTTTCTTCACCAACTCTTGAAAACCATTTAACATGGGACGTAAGTAATGATCAATATGGTAGTGACCACTTCCCAACGAAATTGCTCTTCAATACGGACATGCCAATAACAAAGAAATTCCCAAGATGGATCATAAAACAAGCACAGTGGGAAGATTTCAAAACCGAAATAACGTGTACAGCACAAGAATTACCAGTAAACACTGAAGACATGGTTCGGCACTTCACGGAGTCAATATTAAAATCAGCCAACAAAAATATACCTAAAAGTATGGGATGCATAAACCAAATCATGCTCCGTGGTTTGATAGTGAATGCCGCGAAGCCGTTAAATCTAAAAATAAAGCATTAAAACTATTTCAATCAAATCCTTCCACCCAAAACTTAATAAATTATAAAAAAAGGAAGGCCATTACAAGGAACCTCATAAAGATGAAAAAGAAAACTTCCTGGATAAAATATGTTGAATCCATCAACATTCAGACCCCAATTAAAACTATTTGGAAAAAGATCCATAGCGTGGCTGGTAAAAACCGTTCAGAGCTCCCAACTCTCAAATTGAACGGTGAGATTATTACAGACCCTCAAATAATCTCTGAGTCTTTTGTCAAACATTTTTCGGACATATCAAATCAAAATGCAACCATCAATCGAGAAGTAATAGATTTTACAGAGCCTAACCACGCAAATCAACCACAATATGATCACAATTGCCCCTTCACATACAGGGAACTACAATTAGCAATAGATGAATTAAAACCTACCACTCCAGGACAAGATGATATACACAATTTAATGCTGAAAAATCTTCCACCAAATGCCAAGAACACTCTCTTGTATATCTATAATAGACTTTGGGAAACTTCTACCTACCCAGATGCATGGCGAGAAGCAGTCATAGTTCCAGTTTTGAAACCTGGAAAAAGTAAATTATCAACCAACAGCTACAGGCCAATATCACTTACCAGCTGCCTCTCAAAGTTAATGGAGAAAATGATTAACAAAAGACTCACATGGATACTAGAAAAATATAGCTTGTTATCCGATATTCAATGTGGATTCCGTCCAGGAAGATCTACAACTGACCAACTCATAAACTCATAAAAATTGAATCTGAAATTTTAAACACATTTGTACAGAAAAAGGAAGCAGTAGGAATATTCTTTGACCTAGAAAAAGCGTATGACACAATTAAAAGAGAGGCCATCCTTAAAACTTTGCACTCTTGGGGCTTCCGAGGAGCAATGCCAAACTTTATCAAGAGTTTCCTGAGTAAAAGATTCATCAAAGTAAGGATAGGAGATTCGATTTCTAGTTTAAAGGAAACAGTAAACGGTATACCTCAGGGAAGCGTCCTCAGCTGTACTCTATTTGCAATCGCAATAAACTCTGTTGTTGCAGTGATACCTAGGCCAATTAAAGCATTTCTCTACGTAGATGATCTCACAATACTTCTCAGGTTTTGTGTACGGGACTGGATGCAGAGGATCCTTCAGAGTGTTATCAACAACCTACAATCCTGGTCAGAGACAAATAATCTCCAGTTTTCCATTGAGAAAACGAAATGTGTTTTGTTCTCCAGACGACGATCACCTACCGAAGCACCTTTACTGACATTAAATGGAAACACTTTGAACTTTCATGAAGAAGTAAAATTTTTAGGGCTAGTTCTTGACAAGAAATTGTCATGGATGAGTCACATAAAATACTTACGAGAGGAATGCTTTAATCGACTTAGAATCATGAGAGTTTTAGCCAAAACCTCTTGGGGCGCTGACCGCAAATCCATGCTAATGCTGTACACGAGCCTGATCCGCTCAAAGATCGACTATGGGTGCATAATATACTCATCGGCAAAGAATAGTGCACTTTTACTGCTAGACTCCATTCATCATGCTGGGATACGACTTGCCACTGGAGCCTTCAGAACAAGTCCAATAGTAAGTCTTTGCACTGAAGCAGCCATACCCCCACTCGTTTTTAGAAGGCAGGAACTTATACATTCCTATATAACTAAAATAAAACTTCAACCAAATAATCCGGCATACAATATTATCTTTTACCCCCAATTTGACAGATTATATGAAAGACTGCCAAACTATCGAGCTCCACTAGGTATCAGATTTAAAGAAATCATTCATGAAATTCATATCATTCCGGTAGACCACACTAGTTTAAACCCGGAAAACCCTCCATGGAAACGAATGCCCCCAAAAATAGACTTAAGCTTAGCTGGATTACAGACAAAATCCAAAGCAAATAAGGTCAAAGAATATCTAAGCAACTACTCCGGATATGATATTATTTACACTGATGGATCCAAACAAGCAGATAACGTAGGGTATGCAGCCATTAAAACAAATACAGTTATTAAATTTAAGTTACCTGCGTACACATGTATCTACACTGCTGAACTACAAGCTATTGCAACAGCATTATACATGGCCATCGATAGCACAAAGGATAAAATACTAATATGTTCCGACTCCATGTCAGCCATCAAAAGTATTCCAAAATCCAGTAGACCTAAGCTCACATTAAACAAGATCTACAATTATCTCGACATATTGCATCAACTTAAAAAATCTATAATCTTTTTATGGGTCCCCTCACATGTAGGAGTTGAAGGAAACGAGGCTGCAGATAGAATTGCTAAAGAAATAGCTCATTCAAATGGACCCATGTTGCAAATATATGAACAGACTGACGTAAAAAAATGGTTAAATCAAAGAATCATAAACAACTGGGAATATATGTGGGCAGAAGTCCCAACTACAAACAAACTACGAATAATTAAAACCACGACCAAACCATGGAACAGTTCAATAAGAGGTAACCGTAGAGAAGAAGTTGTGATAGCAAGGTTGAGAATTGGTCACACAAATCTCACTCACGTACACCTTATAACTAAAGAACCACCCAAAGTCTGTGAAAGCTGTCAAGTCTCTCTCACTGTCCAACATATTTTAGAAGAATGCCCAGCAAATGACCACACATTTCAAAAACTAAAGATCCCTCGGGTGTCATCAATAGCCTTACAAGACTCACCTGAAATGATAGACAACCTAATTCTGCTCCTAAAAGAAATAAATATTTTCAATCAAATATAAAAAAAAAAAAAAAAAAAAAAAAAAAAAAAAAAAAAAATATTATATATTGTTATTGCTATATGTTGCTATTGGGGTGAATGTTGTAATGTTGTTACGTAGGTTAATCTCATTATTAAAGTATCCGAGTGAATAGTTTATATATGCAAATAATTTAATTATAATTTAGGTTCTATTTAAGAAAAAAAAAAAAAAAAAAAAAAAAAAAAAAATATTGAATATCATATTAATATAAAATAAATAGTGTGGAAAGGAGAATTACTAAAATGTGAGAAACTATGTACAAGCAATATATGAACATACTACGTATACTTCACTACACATATACTACACACAGTAACAAGGAACCAAACTAAACTGTAAATTATAAACTATGGAAGGGCGTAATAACCATGCAGTTGATCGCCCCAAAAACAACCTCATCTACATCTTATACATGTAAATATGGTGAATTTTTATTTCAGGCCACCCTTTTAACCCCCCTCCAGTTCAAACCTAAAAATTTTAATATAACTTATAATCATGAAAGAATTAATGCTAATTGACATACCGAGTTTTGTTAAGTTCGGTTCAGCCGTTAGTGCCCGCCAAAGTTTTAACGTATAACTCATTTATACTTAGGTATACGACAAAAGTGTATATAACAAAAGTTACTCCAAATAATAAAATAAACAACTTTTGTTATGTTTATGTTTGCGGAAAAACCAATAGGAAACGAAATATCGCTATTTTTAATTTCAGGCTTCCCTTATAACCCCCACTCCTGCCCGTCCATAGAAATGTTGGTATGGCTTGTAATAATGAAGGCCTCACTGCTAATACACATACCGAGTTTTATTTAGTTCGGTTGAGTCTTTTTTGGCAAATAATATTGTTGACTCCCGCTATAATTTTTAGCGTATAACGCATTTAAACTTCGGTATACGACAAAAGTGTATATAACAAAAGTTACTCTAAATAACAAAATAAACAACTTTTGTTATGTGCATATGTACCGTAAAACCAATAGAAAACGAAATATCGCTATTTTTAATTTCATGCTTCCCCTATAACCCCCACTCCTGTTCGTCTCAGAGAAAATTAATATAGCCTAAAGTCTAAGTTGGGTTAGTAGTAATATACATACCAAGTTTCATAAAATTCGGTTCAGCCGTTTATGCGTGAAAAGGTAACAAACAAACAAACAAACATACACGAAAGAAACAAAATGCAGATATGGTGTCTATGACATGTGAAACGAAAAGTTATCGTGAAATTTCGCGAAAAAAATCAATTTACAGACAGAGGTTACAATTTTATATATATATATATATATATATATATATATATATATATATATATATATATATATATATTAGCACAGATACCCGGCTTCGCCCGGGAATTGATTTGAGGCTAAATGGTGATGGTATTTCATTGGAAGGCTTTATTTTGCACACTATTTTGAGATTTACCCATCCCCGTCTTTCGAGTTTATACCCGTTGTTGGCATTTGTTAATAATAAAATTATTTTTTTATGTAAGACTTCACTGTCCTTCATATTGTCATATTTTCCGTCTCCTTTGCATTATGCATAGATTTCAGTTATTAATTTTTCCAGGTGAGGTACCTCATAGTTCAAATTGGAATGAATTGTTGAGCATATCAATATTTCTACGCAAAATACTTGCTCCACACATTGTTCCTGGAGAAATGTATAAAACAAAAGTTAATCTAAATAACAAAGTAAACAACTTTTGTTATTTGCATGTTTGTCGAAAAACAAATAGACAATGAAATATCGCGAATTTTTATTTCAGGCCTCCCTTATAATACCCACTCCCGTTCTAGCCAAAAAAATTAATATAGCTTATAATCATGGAAGAATTAATGCTAATTGACATACCGAGTTTTTAAGTTCGGTTTAATCGTTAGCGCCCAATAAAGTAGTTGACTCCCGCTTTAGTGTATAGTGCATATCTCGTTTATAATTCGGTATAAGAAAAAAAAGTATATATAACAAAAGTTACTCTACATAACAAAATAAACAACTTTTGTTGTGTTCATATTTTCCGAAAAACGAATAGAAAACGAAATATCGCTATTTTTAATTTCTGGCTTCCCTTACAAACCCCACTCCTGCCCGTGTCTAGAAATGTTGGTATGGCTTGTTATAATGAAAGCGGTAGTGCTGATACACATACCGAGTTTTATTTATTTCGGTTGGGTCTTTTGTCCCAAATAAAATTGTTCACTTCCGCTATAGGTTTTAGCGTATATCTCGTTTATAATTCGGTATAAGAAAAAAGTGTATATTACAAAAGTTACTCTACATAACAAAATAAACAACTTTTGTTATGTTCATATTTGCCGAATAACCAATAAGAAACGAAATATCGCTATTATTAATTTCTGGCTCCAAGTTAATACATACCAAGTTTCAAAAAATTCGGTTCAGCCGTGTATGCGTGAAAAGGTGTAACAAACAAACAGACACCAAAGAAACAAAATGCAGTTATGGTGTCCATGACATGTGAAACGAAAACTTATCGTGAAAAAAATTAATGTACAGACAGAGGTTACAATTTTATATATATACTAGCCCAGATACCCGGCTTCGCTCGGGAATTCATTTGAGGCTGAATTGTGATGGTATATTTTTGGCAAGGCTTTACTTTGCACAATATTTTGATATTTACCCGTTCCAGTGTTTAGGGTTAATACCCGTTGTTGGCATTTGTTAATAATAAAATTATTTTTTTATGTAAGACTTCACTGTCCTGCATATTGTCATATTCCCCGTCTCCTGTGCATTATGCATAGATTTGAATTATTAAGGAGAAAATATTGACATACATTTGAATTAATTTTTTCAGGTGAGGTACCTGGTAGTTCATATTGAAAAGAAGTGTTGAGCAAATTTCTCTAAATTACAAAATAAACAACTTTTGTTATGTGCATATTTGCCGAAACCCAAATAGGAAATCATTATTATTAATTTCAGGCCTCCCTTATATCCCCACTCTTGCCCGTCCCTAGAAATGTTAGTATGGCTTATTGTAAGGAAGGCGTTAGTGCTAATACACATACTGACTGTTTTATTTAGTTCGGTTGAGTATTTGTGCCAAATAAAATTGTTGTCTCCCGCTATAATTTTTAGCGTATAACGCCTTTATACATCGGTATACGATGTTAGTGTATATAAAAAAAGTTTCTCTAAATAACAAAATAAACAACTTTTGCTATGTGCATATTTGCCGAAAATGTAATAGGAAACGAAATATCACTATTATTAATTTCAGGCCTTCCTTATAACCCCCACTCCTGCCCGTCCCAAGAAATGTTAGTATAGCTTATTATAATGAAGGCGTTAGCACTAATTCACATACCGAGTTTGGTTTAATTCGGTTGAGTCTTTAGTGCCAAATAAAATTGTGGACTCCCCCTTTTGCTTATAGCGTATAACTCATAAGTCTAAGTTGGGCTAGTAGTAATATACATACCAAGTTTCATAAAATTCGGTTCAGCCGTTTATGCGTGAAAAGGTAACAAACAAACAAACAAACAGACACGAAAGAAACAAAATGTAGTTCTCTTGAATTTGCCAGAAGAACATACCCAACCCATTATAATCACTAAAGACGCTATAAGAAGATGCAATTTCTGTGAAGGACCGACAAAGAAAAAGAAAAAAATCCAAAAACATGTGTGCAAAATGTAAAAATATTATATGTAAATATCATATGGAGCAAATTTGTCCTGACTGTTTATAAAAGCGGCTGTATGTGTATTTACTATTTTTTGTACATAGTATTTTATTTTCCATTCATAAGTTTTAATAAAATAAAGTTACATTACGTTTTTTTGCTTGTAGAAAGTATATTATTGTGTTTTCATTAAAAAAAAAAAAAAAAAAAAAATGTTATTCACTTCTATAAAAACTGATTTCGATTTGTTCACCGATATAATTGCTTAAAAATTGAATACATTAAATTGTTTTATAATAAAAATTCATTACATTTGATTTTTTTTCTTATGTAAATCATTTTTATGTAATGGCTACACCTGTAGCCAACGCGCCCAAGTGAGTCATTAACTAAACTAGGACGCGCCTATCGGAGGGTTAACCGGATATTGTCTTTTTTCATAATGGCATTACCATTAACGGCTAATTGTTATGATGGTACATATTTGTTTCAATAACATCAAAATATCGGAAAGATATACATATATTAGCAGAACCAAAGAGTTTGCTTCCCTACAACTTCCGCTATCGCTGCTTGTGCCAATTCAGCATGACTTTGTTTAAATAATACACTATACAAATTAAATAACGGAAATGCTCTTACAGTTTACATTTGTATTGGAAATAATTAACAATGTTATTTTCTAGGAAAAATAAATAGATGAGAAGGAGGCGACGGAGATATTGGGTTGTAACACATGAAGTGTCCGATTTTTTAAACCCTAATCTTTATAAAGGATTAAAACGTTGTGTGTTGATTCCAAGCAAAATATTTACCATCTATAATAAGCATTTGTTAATCCTCTAGTCGCAAGCTATGTTTGTTTTTGTCCCAAGTAGGCTTACATATTTTAGTTTAATATCAATCGGGAACATGGAAACACGCGATTTCCGGATAATTTTCTTTTACGAGTATAAACTTGGTCATTCCGTGTCCCAGTCAGCAAGGAATATTAATCATGCGTTTGGCGAGGGAAGTGCTAATGAAAGAACTATTCGTCGTTGGTTTTCAAAATTTTCTTCAGGAGATACGACTTTAGAAAATCAGCCCCGTGGACGACCTCACTCATCAGTGGAGGACGAAGATCTTAAAAAAGCTGTTGAAGAAGAACCTCATAAAACAGTCAGAGAACATGCGTCAGAGGTAGGCACAAGTCATATGACGGTCTCCAGGCATTTAAAAACGATTGGAAAGGTGAAAAAGCTCGATTCCTGGGTCCCGCACGAGCTCTACGAACGTCAGCAGTTAAAACGCCAAGAGACGTGTGTTTCTTTGCTTGCTCGTCAAAGAACCACCGACCACATGTTTCAATACAGACAGTGAACAAATTAAAGGAGTTGGGCTATGAAGTCCTACCACACCCACCATATTCCCCTGATCTATCTCCTACAGACTACCACTTTTTTCGGAGTTTGGACAACTTTTTGCGAGGAAAATTTTTTACAGATGATTTAGACATTAAAAATGCATTTTCTGAATTTCTTTCAACACGTGACACAAACTTTTTCAAACGTGGGATAGAAAACTTGGTAAGTCGTTGGCAGAAGTGTATTGAAAATGATGGTAAATACTTTGAATGAATAATATTTCAGATTCAATCTCAATTTTTAATTTTTTTCCAGATTCTACAAACGGTCATTTCATATGTTACAACCCAATATATAACCTCACTAATCCGAATCATATTTAGAGTTATTATATGTGACTTTAACACAAAATCATTTTATAATATGCATTCATTAAAAACGCTTAAATAAACATTAATAAAATGAATGACTCCGGCTATAGTTTTAGCGTATATCCCGTGTTTACATCATTTTACAAAAAAAGTAAATACAACAAATGTTACTCAAAATAAATAACTTTTGTTATGTGCATATTTATCGAATAATCAATGCGGAACGAAATATCACTATTTTTCATTTCAGGCCTCCCCCCGCCACTCCTGTTTGAACCTAAAAATTTTAATATAGCTTATAATCTTGGAAGAATTAATGATAATTCACATACCGATTTTTTTTTTTTTTAAGTTCGGTTCAATTGTTAGTACCCAACAAAATTGTTGGTTCCCGCTCTAGTTTTAAGTGTATATCTCGTTTATACTTCATTATACGACGATAGTGTAAATAATAAAAGTTTCTCTAAATAACAAAATAAACAACTTTTGTTATCTGTATATTTCCGGAAACCCTAATAAGAAACGAAATATCACTATTTTTAATTTCAGGCCTCCCTTATACTTTACATCCGCTATAGGTTTTAGCGTATATCTCGTTTATAATTCAGTATACGAAAAAAGTGTATATAACAAATGTTATTTTAAATAAGAAAATAAACAACTTTTGTTATGTTAATATTTGCCAAAAAACCAATAGGAAACGAAATATCGCTATTTTTAATTTCATGCTTCCCCTATAACCCCCACTCCTGTTCGTCTCAGAGGATATTAATATAGCCTAAAGTCTAAGTTGGGTTAGTAGTAATATACATACCAAGTTTCATAAAATTCGGTTCAGCCGTTTATGCGTGAAAAGGTAACAAACCAACAAACAAATAAACAAACAAACAGACACCAAAGAAAGAAAATGCAATTATGGTGTCTATGACATGTGAAACGAAAAGTTATCGTGAAATTTCGCGAAAAAAATCAATGTACAGACAGAGGTTACAATTTTATATATATATACTAGCTCAGATATCCGGCTTCGCCCGGGAATTCATTTGAGGCTGGATGGTATTTTTTTGGCAAGGCTTTACTTTGCACAATATTTTGACATTTACCCTTTCCAATGTTTAGGGTTAATACCCGGCGTTTCTGTGGATTTGTTAATAATAAAATTAATTTTTTATGTAAGCCTTCACTGTCCTCCATATTTTCATATTTACCGTTTCCTGTGCATTATGCATCGATTTAAATTATTAAGGATAAAATATTATAATTTGAATTAATTTTTCCAGGTGAGGTACCTGGTAGTTCATATTGAAAAGAATTGTTGAGCAAATTTCTCTAAAGAACAAAATAAACAACTTTTGTTATGTGCATATTTGCTGAAACCTCAATAGGAAACGAAATATCACTATTTTTAATTTCAGGCCTCCTTTATAACCCCCACTCCTGTTCGTTTGAGAGAATATTAATATAGACTAAAGTCTAAGTTGGGCTAGTAGTAATATACATACCAAGTTTCATAAAATTCGGTTCAGCCGTTTATGCGTGAAAAGGTAACAAACAAACATACACGAAAGAAACAAAATGCAGTTATGGTGTCTATGACATGTGAAACGGAAAGTTATCCTGAAATTTCGCGAAAAAAAATCAATGTACAGACAGAGGTTACAATTTTATATATATATATATATATATATATATATATATATATATATATATATATATATATATATAGACTAGCTCAGATACCCGGCGACGCTCGGGAATTCATTTGAGGCAGAATGGTGATGGTATATTTTTGGCAAGGCTTTACTTTGCGCAATATTTTGACATTTACCCGTCCCAGTGTTTAGGGTTAACACCCGTCGTTTCTGTGGATTTGTTAATAAAAAATTTATTTTTTTATGTAAGACTTCACTGTCCTGCATATTGTCATATTTCCCGTTTCCTGTGCATTATGCATAGATTTGAATTATTAATTAGAAAATATTGACATACATTTGGAACATTTTTTTTCATTTGAGGTACCTGGTAGTTCATTTTGAAAAGAAGTGTTGTGCAAATTTCTCTAAATAACAAAATAAACAACTTTTGTTATGTGCATATTTGCCGAAACCCCAATAGGAAACGAAATATCACTATAATTAATTTCAGGCCTCCCCTATAACCGCCCCTCCTGCCCTTCGTTAGAAATGTTGGTATGGCTTATTAAAATAAAAGCGTTAGTGCTAATACACATACCGAGTTTTATTTATTTCGGTTTGGTCATTTGTCCCAAATAAAATTGTTCAATTCCGCTATAGGTTTTAGAGTATATCTCGTTTATAATTCGGTATATGAAAAAAGTGTATATAAATAAAGTTACTCTAAATAACAAAATAAACAACTTTTGTTTTGTCCATATTTGACGAAAACCTAATAGGAAACGAAATATCGCTATTTTTAATTTCAGGCCTCCCTTATAACCCCCACTCCTGTTCATCTCAGAGAATTGTAATATAGCCTAAAGTCAAAGTTGGGTTAGTACTAATATACGTACCAAGTTTCATAAAATTCGGTTCAGCCGTTTATGCGTGAAAAGATAACAAACAAACAAATAAACAAACAAACAAACAAACAGACACCAAAGAAACAAATTGCAGTTATGGTGTCTAGGACATGTGAAACGAAAAGTTATCGTGAAATTTCGCGAAAAAAATCAATGTACAGACAGAGGTTACAATTTTATATATATATATATATATATATATAAAATTGTAACCTCTGTCTGTACATTGATTTATTTCGCGAAATTTCACGATAACTTTTCGTTTCACATGTCATAGACACCATAACTGCATTTTGTTTCTTTCGTGTATGTTTGTTTGTTTGTTTGTTTGTTTGTTACCTTTTCACGCATAAACGGCTGAACCGAATTTCATGAAACTTGGTATGTACATTATTACTAACCCAACTTAGACTTTAGGCTATATTAATTTTCTCTGAGACGAACAGGAGTGGGGGTTATAAGGGAAGCCTGAAATTAAAAATAGCGATATTTCGTTTTATATTGGTTTTTCGGCAAATATGCACATAACAAAAGTTGTTTATTTTGTTATTTAGCGTAACTTTTGTTATGTACACTTTTGTCGTATACCGAAGTTTAAATGCGTTATACGCTAAAAATTATAGCGGGAGTCAACAATATTATTTGCCAAAAAAGACTCAACCGAACTAAATAAAACTCGGTATGTGTGTTAGCAGTGAGGCCTTCATTATAATAAGCCATACCAACATTTCTATGGACGGGCAGGAGTGGGGGTTATAAGGGAAGCCTGAAATTAAAAATAGCGATATTTCGTTTCCTATTGGTTTTTCCGCAAATATAAACGTAACAAAAGTTGTTTATTTTGTTATTTGGAGTAACTTTTGTTATATACACTTTTGTCGTATACCTAAGTATAAATGAGTTATACGTTAAAACTTTAGCTGGCACTAACGGCTGAACCGACCTTAACAAAACTCGGTATGTCAATTAGCATTAATTCTTCCATGATTATAAGTTATATTAAAATTTTTAGGTTCGAACGGGAGGGGAGTTATAAGGGAGGCCTGAAATAAAAATTCACCATATTTACATGTATAAGAAACGGGAAATATAAAAATATCGAAGACTGTGAAGAATTATCGAACAAATAATTCTATTATTAGAAAATCACCGGCAACGACGGGTATCAATCCTAAGCACTGGGACGGGTAAATGTCAAAATATTGTGCAATGTAAAGCCTGCTAAAAAATACCATCACCATTCAGCCTCAAATGAATTCCCGGGCGAAGCCGGGTATCTGAGCTAGTATATATATAAAATGGTAATATATATATATATATATATATATATATATATATCTATATATATATATATATATATATATATATATATATATATATATATATATATATATATAAAATTGTAACCTCTGTCTGTACATTAATTTTTTTTTTTCGTTTCACATGTCATAGACACCATATCTGCATTTTGTTTCTTTCGTGTATGTTTGTTTGTTACCTTTTCACGCATAAACGGCTGAACCGAATTTTATGAATCTTGGTATGTATATTACTAATAACCCAACTTAGACTTTAGGCTATATTAATTTTCTCTGAGACGAACAGGAGTGGGGGTTATAAGGGAAGCCTGAAATTAAAAATAGCGATATTTCGTTTTCTATTGGTTTTGCGGTAAATATGCTCATAAAAAAAGTTGTTTATTTTGTTATTTAGAGTAACTTTTGTTATATACACTTTTGTCGTATACCGATGTTTAAATGCATTATACGCTAAAAATTTTAGCGTGAGTCATCAATATTATTTGCCAAAAAAGACTCAACCGAACTAAATAAAACTCGGTATGTGTATTAGCAGTGAGGCTTTCATTATAATAAGCCATACCAACATTTCTATGGACGGGCAGGAGTGGGGGTTATAAGGGAAGCCTGAAATTAAAAATAGCGATATTTCATTTCCTATTGGTTTTTCCCCAAATATAAACATAACAAAAGTTGTTTATTTTGTTATTTAGAGTAACTTTTGTTATATACACTTTGTCGTATACCTAAGTATAAATGAGTTATACGTTAAAACTTTAGCGGGCACTAACGGCTGAACCGAACTTAACAAAACTCGGTATGTCAATTAGCATTAATTCTTCCATGATTATAAGTTATAATAAAATTTTTAGGTTCGAACGGGAGGGGGGTTAAAAGAGAAGCCTGAAAGAAAAATTCACTATATTTACATGTATAAGAGACGGGAAATATAAAAATATCGAAGACTGTGAAGCCTTATCGAACAAATAATTCTATTATTAGCAAATCCACGGAAAAGATGGGTATCAATCCTAAACACTGGGACGGGTAAATGTCAAAATATTGTGCAATGTAAAGCCTGCTAAAAAATACCATCACCATTCAGCCTCAAATGAATTCCCGGGCGAAGCCGTGTATCTGAGCTAGTCTATGTATATATATAAAATTGTAACCTCTGTCTGTACATTGATTTTTTTCGCGAAATTTCACGATAACTTTTCGTTTCACATGTCATACACACCATAACTGCATTTTGTTTCTCTCGTGCATGTTTGTTTGTTTGTTTGTTTGTTACCTTTTCATGCATAAACGGCTGAACCGAATTTTATGAAACTTGGTATGTATAATACTACTAACCCAACTTAGACTTTAGGCTATATTAATATCCTCTGAGACGACCAGGAGTGGGGTTATAAGGGGTAGCCAGAAATTAAAAATAGCGATATTTCGTTTTCTATTGGTTTTTCGGTAAATATGCACATAAGAAAAGTTGTTTATTTTGTTATTTAGAGTAACGTTTGTTATATACACTTTTGTCGTATAGAAAAGTATAAACGAGATATACACTAAAATCTAAAGCGGAAGCCAACAATTTTGTTGGACACTAAGGATTGAACTTAGCAAAACTCGGGTCCCTGGGTTATAAGGGAGAAAAGCGGATCTTCCCCAGAAAGTGAGAGAAATCAGGAACAAGCTTTTCCCATACTTAATCAGCTACAAATAGTCTGGCTCAGAAGTACAAATGAAATATGACAAGCTGATGATCGATGGAAAGATGACGACATTAGAAGAACTGCAGTTATCAGAAACTAGTTGGCTTATTAGATCTAGGAGTGAAAACAACTCTCCAATAGAGACATCTAGAGTAGCAAAATATGAAGAAGCAAAGGATTCTCCAATAATGAAACCACCTAAAAATGCTAAAGGAATTAAAAGAAATAGTTTGAAGGATTACTATCCTAGAAAAAAAGAGGGAGGACGCTACTGGTGGGGAAAAATGTCACGAGTCAGAAGTCGACAACGAAAAAGAGCAATCACCCAAAGACGGACAACCTGGTAAAGACAAGGCGTATTGGGACTTTCTTACTTACAACTGCAGAACACTAAGAGAAGAAGGAAGGCTTGAGGAACTACTGATTGAAATACAAAACATAAACTAGCAGTGACTGTGCGAAGTCAGATGACTTGGGGAATGCTTAATGCAAATTAATGAAAACATAAAATTTTATTACAGCGGGGATGAAAAAAGTGGAGGTGGTACAGGCTTTCTAATAAATAGTTATTCCATTTCCAGAATTATAAGAATAAATAGTTTTTCAAATCGCATTTCATTTATAGACTTAATTTATTACAACAACAGGCTAAAAATTGTACAAGTTTATGCCGCGACAACAGAGACAGATGACGAAGTAGTGGAGGAATTTTATCTAAATCTTCAAAGAGTAATCGAAAAACATCCTTCTAGGCTCACTGTCATCATGGGAGATTTCAACGCTAAGGTGGGCCAAAAATGCATGAAGAAATCTTTAGGAAATCATGGCTTTCCATGATCCTCTTTATCATGAATACATTCTTCAAAAAATCACCTTATCTTAAGTGGACCTGGATAAGTCCAGACACCAGAACTAAAAATGAAATTGATTTCATAATAACTCATAGAAAGGATCTGGTGAGAAATGTCCAAACAGTTTCTGAAATAGATATTGGAAGTGACCATAGACCTGTTGGTGCTTAACTGAGTTCAATAATTCCCTTGAAGAAAGAGAAGAAAACGAAAAAATTAAATACAAGGTACTCTACCATCGCCTTGACAATAGCGAACTTTGAAGAGATAATAAAAGAAAAGGCGTCCACCATTGAATTTGATTCCAATGTGAATACCTTACTGAATAAAATCATAGACATCATAAAAGAAGCTAGGAGGGAAGTAGTAATGGAAGAAAGCCACAAAGAGCACAACTGTAGACACCTTCCAAGAGATATCAAGAACATGTTAAATAAAAGAAGAAAAATGAAGATCGATGGTCGCAAAATAGAGTACACTGAATTGAGTAAGACGATAAGGAAAAAAATATCAATTTGGTTAGAAAACTATATGCTAGAAAACCTAACAAGAGCTCTTGAAGAATAAAATGAAGCAGCGGACTGGCAAGCAAATTTTGATATGCACCATCAATGACCCCGAAGGAAAAGAAATCAGAGACAGAGAACAAATACTGCAGAGAGTAAAAAGCTTTTATGAAAGCCTATATAGGGAGCAGGAGAGAGGAGCTATTCAGGAGTGGCTGGAAATTGATGGTCAGCAAGGAGAAGATGATGAAGAAGGCAGTATTCTCGAAGAGAAAGTGATAGAGGCAACAAAACATCTGAAAGAAGGGAAGGCAGCTGGACTGGATGGTATTAGTGCATTGGTGGTATTTAAAGTAACTTTTGTAATATTCACTTTTGTCTTATAACAATGTATAAACGAGATATAAACTAAAACGAGAGTTTTCCATGATTATAAGCTTTATTAAAGTTCAAACGGGAGTGGGGGTTATAAGGGAGGCCTGAAATAAAAATTCGAGCGGCGAAGCCGGGTATCTGAGCTAGTATATGTATATAGATAGATAGATGTACTAGCTTAGGTACCCGGCTTCGCTAGGGATATCATTAGCAACTGAATGATGATGGTATTTTTTTTTTTTTTTTTTTTTTTTGGCAAGGCTTCAATGTGTACAACTACACTTCCCGTTTGGGCGTATTGATTTCACGTGAGGGTCAGGTAGGAGACTTATAGAATAGAAATTTTAGTTTTGAAGCATAAATGAAAATTAGTTCCTAGTCAATCCATCTCGAATGTTTGACACAAACTGAATAATTCAAATCATAATCATGGATAGGATTTGCTATAATTAAATATTATTTTTAATGTACATATTTCCTGTCAGAAATCAATCGATGAATGTGAGCATAGTTATATAAATAATAGTAAATTCGTATTATGCAATTCCATCATTTCACAGGAAATAAGTTTACACAATTATACGTTTACATTATTATACGTACAATTATATACGTGCACAAGTTATCCTCCCGACAACTTCCGCCCCCTACTTCATCATCAACATTGCTTATTATTTATTTAAAACATTAAGAAAACATATTTTCTAATTATTTATATTTCTGTTGTAAGCAAATAACAGTGATATTCTAAAAATAATTAAATTTTTAGGGGTAGCCTTAGGGAAGGTAAGATATTGTAGCCCTCCCTGCAAACTAAAATCATATTGAGTTTATGCACTTATTGTCCTTGTTGTTTTATGCACATTTGCTGAAAAACCAATACGAAACGAAATATCGCTATTAGCGGATTTCCCTTAGGGGAAATCAGCTATTGAGATCGTATTCATGACGCTGTTTTCGAAATTAGTGAATGTCTATCGCGTGCACGTGTTTTTGAGTGGTTTAAGTGTTTTCAAGATGGCCGAGAAGATGTTCAAGATGATTCACGCCCGGGTCGCCCTTCCAAGACGAAAAGGGATGACAATATCGAAAAAATCAGTAATCTGATTCGATCTGACCGTCGGTTAACTATTCGTGCGATTGCTGAAACTGTACGAATTGATAAAGAATCCGTACGGCAAATATTACATAACAATTTTAATATGCAAAAAGTGTGTGCCAATATGGTGGCTAAAATTCTCACATTTGAACAACTGGAAGCTCGCAAAAATTTTTGTACTGACACTTTGAATGCCATTGAAAATGACCCAAACTTACTGGAAAGGATAATAACATGTGACGAATCATGGTTTTTTATGTATGATCCTGAAACAAAGCGCCAATCCATGCACTGGAAGAGCCCACCTTCACCGAGAGCCAAAAAAGCTCGAATGAGCAAATCAGAATTCAAAGCAATGTTGATTGTTTTTTTCGATATTCATGGGATTGTGAACCTTCACTGGGTTCCTGAAGGTCAAACGATTAATCAACATTACTATCTTCACGTTCTTGCTGAACTCCGCGAAAGAATAAGGAAAAAACGACCTGAATTGTGGAAGGACAAGTCATGGGTTCTCCACCAAGACAATGCGCCGGCTCATTCCGCATTGTCCGTTAAGAGCTTTCTAGCCAAATTCAGCATCCCAGTGTTAGACCATCCGCCTTATTCTCCGGATCTTGCGCCGTGCGACTTCTATCTGTTTCCTAAGGTAAAATCTGCATTAAAAGGAACAAGATTTGAGTCTGTTGAAGCTGTGAAAGAGAAAGCGGCACGCGTCCTGAAGGAGCTGACAGAAAAAGACTTCCAGCACTGTTTCGTTCAAGCACAAAAAAAAATAAAAAAAAATCGAACTCATAAAAAAGCATTAAAAATTGGTTTTTATGTTATGTTTTTTGGATAAAGAAAATTTTTTCAGAAATTTTCTTTATCCAAAAAACATAACATAAAAACCAAATTTTAATGCTTATTTACTCGTTCGATTTTTGGGTTGTTTTGTGCTTGAGTCAATCTCCCCCTTTTCTATCTACTTATATATATATATATATATATATATATATATATATTGCTGTTACCGCTCTAGGGGACGCAATTATTGTTTATTCGTTACCAAACTCAAGATCAAGTTCGTTAACGGCTGAATTAGGACCAGGGGGTATAGAGGGGGGGATTTCGAAAATTCGTAATATCTTTGTTACTATACGTCGAATCGAAAAACTATATGCAAACAATCTTTTTGCAAAGTAAATTTACTATAAATATTGTTCTATACATATTTTTCGTATGATTATTACTTATACGCTTTCAGTAAACCTCCACTCCCAGTCATGTTATATTAATAATAAGCTGGTATATCATGAACCTCGTTATTACAAGGTAAAATATGGAATATTGTTTTCATTAAATTTTTACTTGGTGAGATATATGCAAATACGTAATGTAAATAACCCCCCCCCTCCCTTTTATTGTTCATGGATTACTAAAATTGAAGTAATTGAGATTAAAATTATTCTAATATATTACAAATTACAGCATTAGCTCTACTAAATAATTTTCAACAAAATTAATATGTTATATTCAGATATATTTTATTAAAGGTTTTTCTTTCCTTCAGGTTGGCAAATTCAGATTGGCTGGCCTGTTTGTTTACAAAAGTCGATTTCCGTTGTACAGTTATTAACCTGTATCTGAAAGGTTTCTCATTACCCTTTGAATTTATTCACTTAATATTCGCGATGGTATTACCAGTATGGAATTTTATCTATTGTAAACCTTCGCTAGGGAAATCTGCTTAGCTTACGCAGCCCCTACGTAACGGAAGTAGCTATAAAAATATAATCAGTCATTCTCTCCATTCTAGCTTCCACACATAGCCCTCAGGGCAGAATATGTTGAGGAGTACATAAAAAAGTCACTGGAGGCGTTGCAGTTAGAATATGTCGACTTATATCTGATACATATGCCGTGTGGATTTGTGAACAGGAACGGAGAGTTCTTCCCAAGAAATGAGAACGGTAAATTGGAATTAGATTTGAAGATAAACCATCTGGATCTTTGGAAGGTACTCATAAAGTCAATACCATAGAGATGAGCAATAGATGTATAATAGAATGTGAGATGAGCTGTAAATCTATTATAGAATGTGAGATGAGCAATGCCTGTGTAATAGTATGTGAGATGAGCTATGACTGTGTAATAGTATGTGAGATGAGCTATGACTGTGTAATAGTATGTGAGATGAGCTATGACTGTGTAATAGTATGTGAGATGAGCTATGACTGTGTAATAGTAAGTGAGATGAGCTATATATCTATTATAAACTGTGAGATGAGCTATGACTGTGTAATAGTATGTGAGATGAGCTATGACTGTGTAATAGTATGTGAGATGAGCTATATATCTATTATAAAATGTGAGATGAGCTATGACTGTTTAATAGTATGTGTGGTGAGCTATGACTGTGTAATAGTATGTGAGGTGAGCTATGATTGTGTAATAGTATGTGAGGTGAGCTATGATTGTGTAATAGTATGTGAGATGAGCTATGACTGTGTAATAGTATGTGAGATGAGCTATATATCTATTATAAAATGTGAGATGAGCTATGACTGTGTAATAGAATGTGAGATGAGCTACATATCTATTATAAAATGTGAGATGAGCTATAAATCTATTATAGAATGTGAGATGAGCAATGACTGTGTAATAGTATGTGAGATGAGCTATGACTGTGTAATAGTATGTGAGATGAGCTATATTTCTATTATAAAATGTGAGATGAGCTATGACTGTGTAATAGTATGTGAGATGAGCTATGACTGTGTAATAGTATATGAGATGAGCTATTACTGTGTAATAGTATGTGAGATGAGCTATGACAGTGTAATAGTGTATGTGAAATGAGCTATAAATCTATTATAGAATGTGAGATGAGCTATAAAACTATTAAAGAATATGAGATGAGCTATAAATCTATTATAGAATGTGAGATGAGCTATAAATCTATTATAGAATGTGAGATGAGCTATAAATCTATTATAGAATGTGAGATGAGCTATAAATCTATTATAGAATGTGAGATGAGCTATAAATCTATTATAGAATGTGAGATGAGCTATGACTGTGTAATAGTATGTGAGATGAGCTATGACTGTGTAATAGTATGTGAGATGAGCTATGACTGTGTAATAGTATGTGAGATGAGCTATGACTGTGTAATAGTAAGTGAGATGAGCTATATATCTATTATAAACTGTGAGATGAGCTATGACTGTGTAATAGTATGTGAGATGAGCTATGACTGTGTAATAGTATGTGAGATGAGCTATGACTGTGTAATAGTATGTGAGATGAGCTATATATCTATAATAAAATGAGAGATGAGCTATGACTGTGTAATAGTATGTGAGATGAGCTATGACTGTGTAATAGTATGTGAAATGAGCTATGACTGTGTAATAGTATGTGAGATGAGCTATGACTGTGTAATAGTATGCGTGATGAGCTATAAATCTATTATAGAATGTGAGATGAGCTATGACTGTGTAATAGTATGTGAGATGAGCTATGACTGTGTAATAGTATGTGAGATGAGCTATGACTGTGTAATAGTATGTGAGATGAGCTATGACTGTGTAATAGTATGCGTGATGAGCTATAAATCTATTATAGAATGTGAGATGAGCTATGACTGTGTAATAGTATGTGAGATGAGCTATGACTGTGTAATAGTATGCGTGATGAGCTATAAATCTATTATAGAATGTGAGATGAGCTATGACTGTGTAATAGTATGTGAGATGAGCTATGACTGTGTAATAGTATGCGTGATGAGCTATAAATCTATTATAGAATGTGAGATGAGCTATGACTGTGTAATAGTATGTGAGATGAGCTATGACTGTGTAATAGTATGCGTGATGAGCTATGACTGTGTAATAGTATGCGTGATGAGCTATAAATCTATTATAGAATGTGAGATGAGCTATGACTGTGTAATAGTATGTGAGATGAGCTATGACTGTGTAATAGTATGTGAGATGAGCTATGACTGTGTAATAGTATGCGTGATGAGCTATAAATCTATTATAGAATGTGAGATGAGCTATGACTGTGTAATAGTATGTGAGATGAGCTATGACTGTGTAATAGTATGCGTGATGAGCTATGACTGTGTAATAGTATGCGTGATGAGCTATAAATCTATTATAGAATGTGAGATGAGCTATGACTGTGTAATAGTATGTGAGATGAGCTATGACTGTGTAATAGTATGCGTGATGAGCTATAAATCTATTATAGAATGTGAGATGAGCTATGACTGTGTAATAGTATGCGTGATGAGCTATAAATCTATTATAGAATGTGAGATGAGCTATGACTGTGTAATAGTATGTGAAATGAGCTATGACTGTGTAATAGTATGTGAGATGAGCTATAAATCTATTATAGAATGTGAGATGAGCTGTCACTGTGTAATAGTATGCGAGATGAGCTATGACTGTGTAATAGTATGCGTGATGAGCTATAAATCTATTATAGAATGTGAGATGAGCTATGACTGTGTAATAGTATGTGAGATGAGCTATGACTGTGTAATAGTATGCGTGATGAGCTATAAATCTATTATAGAATGTGAGATGAGCTATGACTGTGTAATAGTATGTGAGATGAGCTATGACTGTGTAATAGTATGCGTGATGAGCTATAAATCTATTATAGAATGTGAGATGAGCTATGACTGTGTAATAGTATGTGAAATGAGCTATGACTGTGTAATAGTATGCGTGATGAGCTATAAATCTATTATAGAATGTGAGATGAGCTATGACTGTGTAATAGTATGTGAGATGAGCTATGACTGTGTAATAGTATGCGTGATGAGCTATAAATCTATTATAGAATGTGAGATGAGCTATGACTGTGTAATAGTATGTGAGATGAGCTATGACTGTGTAATAGTATGCGTGATGAGCTATAAATCTATTATAGAATGTGAGATGAGCTATGACTGTGTAATAGTATGTGAGATGAGCTATGACTGTGTAATAGTATGCGTGATGAGCTATAAATCTATTATAGAATGTGAGATGAGCTATGACTGTGTAATAGTATGCGAGATGTTTATAAATATCTAAGCGTATCCCGAGAGTTATTGTGTCTATGCCGTAGCAACTGCAAGTGTGTTTTTTGGGCAACCGACAGCTCAGGTTGTGGTTTTATAATAAAGCTAGTAATGAGAACCTCTAGTAGTTACCAAGGTAGGTATAATATAAGGTAGGGCCATGTGGCGAATAGCTAATCAGAATGCGACGTCACTAGGACCCATGGTTTGGGGCCGACCAGCTGTAATACGATCAATATAAGCCGTTTTCAGATTTATTTGGTGAATACAAAATTATTAAAACGGTATATATCTGTAAATGATGCAAATTACTTTAGTCGAATATATTTTACTTGAAATAAATCATGTTAAAATTAGATTCCATTAAAAATAAATTCATAATAGTTCCTTAAAATTGAGATATGATCGTTTACATTTTAAAATAGTAATGTTTCTGCGTAATTAACAAAATACAAAGAACAATTTTCTATAATAAGATGAAATGTTCAAAACATTGAAAACAGTAATGCCTACTATTGTACAAACAAATTAAAGTTAATAACATTGAAACTAACCAAGCAATAAATTAAAAGATCCAGTTACTAGAATATATGTTAGTAAATTATTTTAAACATCAACTAGTCCACTCAAGTAAAAGATTTTTAAAGGCTGAGAATCGTAAATGTTCGGCTCTCGCATGGAGATTTGTCTATTATAAGTATAACTCAATCTGCTTAGATTACGTAACGGATTTTTTAAAAATATAAATGAAATTATTTTTAGCATACCACTATTATTTAATTCCATCAGGTAAATATTAAAATAATATTTTGAATCCATAATTTAAGGAAAACAATCTTGATAACTCTCATGTGGGAGCGGAAATTGACGGGAGGCTAATAAAGCTAATTGAGATTACACATTTCCTGTGAAATGCTGGCATTACTGGCAGTGATTTCCTTTGCGATTTTCTATTACTAACATAATCTTATGGACATAAGTATGCATAAGCTATATGTGATCGAATTGGTTTTTGACAGAAAATATGTTCATTATAGATGATATTTAATTTTCATTAATCTATCCATGATTATGGTTTGAATTATTCAAAAACGGTGAGTCAAAAAGTGGAGAGGGGCAGATTAGGAAGACATTTTCATTTATTCTTTAAATTTGTATTCTATTAGTCCCCAAAAGTTACCCTTTACGATTAGCTATTTCCCAAAAACATTATCTCGTGGAGGTAAGTGTAATTGAACACCTTGAAGTCTTGATATAAAAAAAAAAGTCCGTCACGCAGGGGCTGCATAAACTAAGCTGATTTCCCACGTGAAGTTTAGTAATAATTAATACACATACTGCTAACATAACACCACCGTGAATAAATACAAACGGAATGTTTCATCCAATTTCAATAACCTGCCGACAGGAAGCGTTGGGTTAGAAATGTAAACAAACTGGTCTACCGGGGAAAAAAATTTTTTATTTTAAAAAAATTACTGAAATATATCAGAATATAACATATTAATTTTATTGAGACCTATTTACTATATCTAGTACTGTAATTAATAATGATTCAGAATAATTTTTATCTCAATCAATGAAATTATACGAATAATGTGATTTATTATGTACAAGAGTATTGTTTATGTAACATAGAAGTGGCGGTTTGCTGATGGCTGAAAACAGAAAAATGCAAATATCTCGGTTAATATTCAAGATACAGAATAACTGTATATAACATTATTTATAGTAAATTTAATTTGTAATAAGATTGATTCTTCTCCTCTAAACCCCCCCCCCCTCCGACTGGTCCGATTTCCGCCATTAACGAACTCGATCTTTATTTTTGCATAAAACGATTAAATATCGAGTTTGGTAACGATCAAACGAAAATTGCGACCGCTAGAGCGTATATATATATATATATATATATATATATATATATATATATATAATTTTGAACGGATCATTTTCGTCATCTCCTGGGTAGGATCCATGGACATTTGAAGAAATTTTCCGAAACTCGCGTCATGAGTACGACCTCAATAGATGATTTCCCTTAAGGGAAATCTGCTAATACCATCATTAGTCAATCAACAATGATTCTATGCATTTATTGCCAACCGTGTGAGTGCCATTCCCGATTAGCCAACATGACAACTGGTGACAGGAGTGAAGGGTACCAACCAGCCGTGTGAGTGCCATTCCCGATTAGCCAACATGACAACTGGTGACAGGAGTGAAGGGTACCAACCAACCGTGTGAGTGCCATTCCCGATTAGCCAACTTGACAACTGGTGACAGGAGTGAAGGGTACCAACCAACCGTGTGAGTGCAATTCCTGATTAGCCAACATGACAACTTGTGACAGGAGTGAAGGGTACCAACCAGCCGTGTGAGTGCCATTCCCGATTAGCCAACATGACAACTGGTGATAGGAGTGAAGGGTGCCAACCAACCGTGTGAGTGCCATTCCTGATTAGCCAACTTGACAACTGGTGACAGGAGTGAAGGGTACCAACCAACCGTGTGAGTGCCATTCCCGATTAGCCAACATGACAACTGGTGACAGGAGTGAAGGGTACCAACCAACCGTGTGAGTGCCATTCCTGATTAGTCAACATTACAACTGGTGAACGGTGTTTGGGGTTCCAACCAGCCGTGTGAGAGCCATTCCCGATTAGCCAACCTGACAAGTGGTGACCGGTGTGAGGGGTACCTACCAGCCTAGGTATTAACAAAGTAATTCGAGGCTTCTCTATAAGGGAGATATGCCAAGGAATAATAAAGGGAGTGTGAGTAGACTGTATAAAGAAAGACCGAAATATAATTAATGGATAAACATGTATATTTTTATGATTACAACTAATGTTGCCTGAAGGGCCATCGTGGATATATGAAGATATAATACAATGCCGTTTTTTTCATGGCCGATGGGCATCATGGCCGATGATGGCTGGACTTGATGGTTGTTTCTCATTTATTTGAGATTATATTTGTCATTAAATGAGGTAGCTCATGGCTTGCCGCTTCCTGCTGTGCTCTCCTTCTGCCCACACTGCTGTATTCGTCGAGTTCTACTCCATGGCGAGAATTATCTTCCTTTTATGCAACAACTGTTGGTGGGTTTTCTGCTTTAAGTAAAGCAATGTTTATAACTCTCAAGAGGGAGCGGAAGCTGTCGGGAGGCTAACTCAGTTAATTCTGTTAATTTAATTCCTACGAAATGTTGTATTTGCTTTCTACTCACATTTCCTATTATTTTTCAGAGTGAGGGTAGGTGCCACTTTATCTGAAGCATTTCTTCAGGAGAATGGAGAGCCTCAGGGAGGTGTGCTGAGTACAACCTTGTTCAATATAGCTGTAAATTCTGTCATACAGTATATCCCCCAAGAAGTATCTTACTGCCTGTATGCTGATGACCTTATCTTATACATCACTTACTCTTCATTAACATACGCACAAAACATCATACAGCACACTTTAAATGAACTTCAAAAATGGTGTTCTGTAACTGGGTTTAAGTTATCAATCGAAAAAACAAAGTATACCATTTTCACCCGAAAAAGAAGTTACGAATGCCCACAATTAACACTCCACAACACTTTTATAAATAAGACAGACGAACTTACATTTCTAGGACTTACATTTGACCGAAAACTCACATGGGTTCCCCATTTAAAGGGCCTCATTAGTAAATGCAAGAAAAGCTTGGATTTACTAAGGGTAATTAGTAATTCTGCATGGGGAGCTGACAGATGTTCTATGCTATTTTTTTATCGTGCTTACACCAGGTCATTGCTGGATTATGGCTGTATAGCATATTCATCAGCCAGTCCAAATGCACTTAAAATGTTAGACACAACACAGGACTGAGGATAGCAACTGGAGCCTTTAGATCGAGCCCTGTTGATAGTATATGTGTTGACGCAGGAGAACCTCCACTGGAATACAGGAGACGAATCATCTGCTTAAAATTTATTTTAAAATGCAAAGCATTAGATGCTCCATGCGTCAATGTATTTTTAAATAACACACTTTACAACAAATACATAGAAAAACACACTAAACATAAACCTTTAATCATACGCACTTCAGAAAACACTACTGATTCGAACATATTACAAACTCAAATATACTATAACAAAAGCATTACACTCCCTCCATGGAGAATAAATAACTTAAGCATTAATTTAACTTTAACAAAATTTAATAAAAGAAATCCATTATCTTCTAAATTTTACAGAATAGCTTATAACACAATTGTAGCAAATAACACAAACTCACTTCACACTTTTACTGACGGATCCAAGACTGACTTTGGGACAGCAGCTGCAGCAATCATTAACAATGACATATACACAAAGAAACTTAACCCGTAAATGGTAACATCTCTCCAACTCACTCTCCCAGTAACATCCGTCTATGAGACTAAGTTTTTTTTTCTTCTGTATTTAGGGTATAAAAGATCAGTATAGAATTTATATTTAAAATTTTCTAAGACTTTATTTTGTAATGAATGACAATATTAATAACACAAACAAAAATAATAGTTAACATTTAAAAATGGAATAAAATAATTTAAAGATTTATTGCTAGTATATACATGTTTAGGAATCAATTAAAAAATAAAACAAAGTTAAAAATGTTGTATACAAGCATCGCAAATTTTCTTCGAACATTCTAAACAATTAGGTGTACCGCGCTTTACTCATTTATAATTTGTCATTCTGTTTTTAGTATAAGGGCAATAACGACAGATTTTTTTTTTTCTAACCTGTCACTTTTATCCGTCCCAAAAGCGGGGTGACTTATTTTCAAATTGTAAATATAGTCAAACACGAAACTATCACTAAAGGTAAACAAACACAACCAAGGTAATGGATTAACTGAAACATAGCTGGAAGACGGAGGTTTCAAAATGACATTTACGCTGTCTAGCGAAAAAAACTGTTATTCTAACCAGTCCTACAGACGGATATTACAATTTATGGGTTAACAACAATGCAAGCATTTAGGGTATTTTCTACTTTACCCACTCTTGCTACTATTTAAATACTTGGTCACTTTCTCAAGTAACAGTTACCTAGCATTAGTGAAAACAAATGTTCCACTAGCTAAAGGTTAGGCTTGGTTTAGTGTGCTTTGTGTCTTCAAGGTGTTAAGCATAAAAATGAATCTCATTTAGCTCAGCAAGCAAATTGGCTCAGCTCGTAAGGCAGTTCGGTTCTTACAAAAACGTGCCATAATTCACACGAAAAGGAGGTGCCCAAGAAGACACTAGATGAGGCTATATTTTCTTCAGGATCGTTTACCAGTATGGCGTTGCTATAAGAAAAGTTGCAGGTATGAAATTAGCATTTACAGGGATACTTGGTTATCTCATAGCAGGCTCGGACTGGAAAAGGCTATTCTGTTTATATATTCCTGGACAAAGGGCTACACAACCACAAAGTTTTGTAGGGATGAATTAAAGATGTCCGCAAATACTATAACAGACTGGAAGAACTACATGCGTGAAGTGTGTGCTTCAGACATATTAAGCAACCCTATAGCTATTGGTGGCCCCGGTTCTTATGTAGAAATCGATGAAAGCTGCTTCACGAGAAGAAAATACAACCGAGGCAGGTTATACCCCAATCAATGGGTATTTGGAGGAGTGTGTAGAGAAACTAGAGAGGTGTTTTTGTATGCTGTTCCAGATAGAACTGCAGCAACTTTAACTGACTGTATCAGAAGTGCGATCCGATGAAGTATGATATATTCAGACTGCTTCAGATCGTATCATGGGCTAAAGAAGCTGCCTGGAATGTATTACAAGCATTACACAGTAGACCACTCTAAAAACTTTGTTGACCTAAAAACAGGAGCGCATCAAAGGATAGAGTCTGTTTGGTCTAGTGTCAAACGAAGAAACAAGGTGGAGTGTGGTACTAGAAGATCTATGTTGGATTCATATCTCTGCGAGTAGATGTGGAGGAGGAGATATGAAAAGGAGGATTTATTTATGAAAATCCTGGAGGGTATTGCTCGTTATTGGTCTCGTAAATGTTAGTTGTTTTATTATCTTTTTATGTTGTTTAATTGTTTCTCTAGAAATAAACACGTTCTAACCGTATTATATTATTTATAAATCACAGTTGAATCACTGTTATTCACATTCAGAAAATGAAAGGGTAAAGTAGAAAAGACCCAGCAATATACAGCTGAGTTACAAGCTATAAATATTGCCTTTTCAAAATTTCATGATTTTCAAAATTCCCAGATTTTCTTATTTACAGACTCTAAGTTCTCTATTCTCCTTGGAGAGAATTTACAGTACTCATCCTATTATAACCCACATCTTAGAACACTCCATTCATCTTCGAAACAATATTACACTAGTATGGCTACCAGGACACAAAAATATTGGACGAAGTGCTGAAGTTGATGAACAAGCAAAATTAGCGACTCAGAAACATGACGTAGACTCAAATGAACTGACAATATACGACTTAGTACATTCTACAAAATCTAACGTACTACTAGACTGGGAACAAAAATGGCAACAAACAGACAATAAATTACGACAAATTAAATCTACAGTATTCATTAGTAGTAAAAATTCAACTTATACACGGAGGGAAGAAGTGATTTTAACAAGGCTCCGTATTGGCCACTCTCTCCTTACTCATAGCTTTTTAATGAAAAAAACAGAGCAGCCCAAATGCCATGTATGCAATTTGACTCTTACAATAAAACACATACTGACAGACTGCAAGAGACGAGATCATTTACAGATACCCCACGACCTACATGACTTACTCACTGAAGGTAGTCCATACATACCCACTATACTACAACATATACACAAAGATTTGAATATACAATAATCACAATTAATACTTGCATTTTAAAAGAGATTTTATAATTATCTACTAAATGTATGCAGCGATTCTAGTCTTGTATGAATGTTGTGTGTGTGTGTGTGTGTGTGTGCTTAGTGTTCTTGTATGTTTGCTGAGCTCTTTATAAACTCTTTGAATATATGTAAAGTAAATATTTCATCGTTTCTTTTTGTCTAGCAAAATTGGTTTTCCCCCCCTCCCGCCATATTGCAATTCATGACTTTCGTTGTCAGTATCTCACATTGAGTATGCAACTCCGCTGATACACGAGTTTGTATGAGGGAGATTTTTTTTTTTCCATTCCTGTTTTTGTGTTCCATAACTGTTTCGTGTTACTTTTTTATTTTTCATGTTACATTTCTGTTATGTTGATTTGTTTCGTTTTTTTTTTTTTTTTGTTTTTTTGTTTTTTTTTTAATTTTATACAGTTTTTTTTCCCCGAGCAACATCGCCACAGCTGCGAAGCTCCAAATAAATAAATAAATATTATGTATATAACTAAGCTCCACAATATGTACTCGGATTGGTTTCTGACAGGAAATATATACATTATAGATGACATTTATTTATAATAAATGCTATCCATAATTATGATTTGAATTAATCACGGTGTGCCAAACAGTGGAGGGAGATTGATCATGTACTTATTTTCATATATTTATCTAAACTAAAATGTCTAATGTATATTTTCCCTAATTGAGCCATACTGGAAAACCATTGAAGTTGGAATAGGAAACTGGAATAGGAAGTGTAGTTGTACACAAGTAGCCTTGCCAAAAAAAATAACACCATTCAGCCTCAAAAGATTTCCCGAGCAAAGCCTTACCTTAGCTAGTAAAACTTGTACATAACTGTGTGGTCAACTCCATTTGCTTAGTAATATAAGCATCACTTATCTATATTTTTTCTTTAAGTTAAGTTTTCTTTATTCATTTTCAGTATACGTGTATTTTAAATATCCCGAATTATTAATTCAGGCCTCCATTATAATCCCCACTCCCGTTATAACCTAAACAATTTAATATAGCATATAACCATGTAAGAATTAATGCTAATTTATATATTCCGAGTTTTATTCATTTCGGTTGAGTCTCTTGTGTGCCAAATACAATTGTTGACTCCCGCTTTCATTTTTAGCGTATAACGCATTTATACTTCGGTATACGACGAAAGTGTATATGACAAAAGTTAGTCTAAATAACAAAATAAACAGCTTTTGATATGTGCATTTTTGCCAAAAAAACCAATAGGAAACGAAATATCACCATTTTTAATTTCAGGCTTTCCTTATAACCCCCACTCCTGCCCGTCCCTAGAAATGTTGGTACGGCTTAATATAATGAAGGCGTTACTGCTAATACACATACTGAGTGTATTATTTAGTTTGGTTGTCTTTTGTGCCAAATAAAATTGTTGACTCCCGCTATAATTTTTAGCATATAACGCCTATATACACTATCGGCGTATATAAAAAAAGTTTCATTAAATAACAAAATAAACATCTTTTGTTACGTGCACATTTGCCGAAAATGCAATAGGAAACGAAATATCACTATTTCTAATTTCAGGCCTCCCTTATAACCCCCACTCGTGCCCGTCCCTAGAAATGTTAGTATGGCTTATTATAAGGAAGGCTTTAGTGCTAATTCACATACCGAGTTTGGTTTAGTTGGGTTGAGTCTTTTGTGCCAAATAAAATGTTGGACTTCCGCTATAGTTTTTAGCGTATAACTCATTTATGCCGTCCCTAGAATTGTTGGTATGGCTTGTTATAATGAAAACGTTAGTGCTAATACACATACCGAGTTTTATTTATTTCGGTTGAGTCTTTTGTCCCAAATAAAATTGTTCACTTCCACTATAGGTTTTAGGGTATATCTCGTTTATAATTCGGTATACGAAAAAAGTGTATATAACAAACTAAACAACTTTTGTTATGTTCACATTTGCCGATAAACCAATAGGAAACAAAATATCGCTATTTTTAATTTCTGGCTTCCCTTATAACCCTTACTCCTGTTCGTTTCAGAGGATATTAATATAGCCTAAAGTCTAAGTTGGCTTAGTAGTAATATACGTACCAAGTTTCATAAAATTCGGTTCAGCCGTTTATGCGTGAAAAGGTAACAAACAAACAAATAAACAAACAGATACCAAAGAAACAAAGCAGTTATATATATATATATATATATATATATATATATATATATATATATATAAAATTGTAACCTCTGTCTGTACATTGATTTTTTCGCGAAATTTCACGATAACTTTTCGTTTCACATGTCATAGACACCATAACTGCATTTTGTTTCTTTCGTGTATGTTTGTTTGTTACCTTTTCACGCATAAACGGCTGAACCGAATTTTATGAAACTTGGTATGTATATTACTACTAGCCCAACTTAGACTTTAGACTATAATAATATTCTCTAAGACAAACACGAGTGGGGGTTATAAGGGAGGCCTGAAATTAAAAATAGCGATATTTCGTTTCCTATTGCTTTTTCAGCAAATATGCCTATAACAAAAGTTGTTTATTTTGTTATTTAGAGTATCTTTTGCCATATGCACTTTTGCCTTATACGGAAGTATAAATGAGTTATACGCTAAAAACTAAAGCGGGAGTCCACAATTTTATTTGGCACAAAAGACTCAATCGAACTAAACCAAACTCGGTATGTGAATTAGCACTAACGCCTTCCTTATAATAAGCCATACTAACATTTCTAGGGATGGGCAGGATTGGGGGTTATAAGGAAGACCTGAAATTAATAATAGTGATATTTCGTTTCCTATTGCATTTTCGGCAAATATGCACATAACAAAAGTTGTTTATTTTGTTATTTATTTTGTAACTTTTTTTTATATACACTATCGTCGTATACCGAAGTATAAAGGCGTTATACGCTAAAAATTATAGCGTGAGTCAACAATTTTATTTGGCACAAAAGACTCAACCGAACTAAATATAACACTCATTAATATTCTCTCAGACAAACAAGAGTGGAGGTTATAAGGGAGGCCTGAAATTAAAAATAGCGATACTTCGTTTCCTATTGGGTTTTCGGCAAATATGAACATAACAAATGTTGTTTATTTTGATATTTAGAGTAACTATTGTAATATACACTTTTGTCGTATACCGAAGTATAAATGAGTTATTAGCTAAAAACTATTGCGGGAGTCAACAATTTTATTGGGCTCAAGAGACTCAACCGAACTAAATAAAACTCGGTATGTATATTAGTGTTGACGCCTTAATTATCATAAGCCATAACAACATTTCTAGGGACGAGCAGGAGTGGGGTTTGTAAGGGAGGCCTGAAATTAACAGTAGCGATATTTCGTTTACTATTGGTTTTTCGACAAACATGCACATGTCAAAAGTTGTTTATTTTGTTATTTTCAGTAACTTTTGTTATATTCACTTTCGTCGTATAGAAAAGTATAAACGAGATATACACTAAATTCTAAAGCGGGAGCCAACAACTTTGATGGGCACTAACGATTGAACCGAACTGCGAAACCACAAAACTCGGTGTGTGAATTAGCATTAATTCTTCCATGATTATAAGCTATATTAAAAATTTTAGGTTCAATAGGGAGTTGGGATTATAAGAGAGGCTGAAATGAAAAACTCGCTTTTTTTATTTTCTATTTGTTTTTCGGCAAACGTGAACCTAGCAAAAGTTGTTTACTTTGTTATTTAGAGTAACTTTTGTGTATATTCACTTTTGTCGTAAAATGAAGTAAACACGGGATATATGCTAAACGGGAGTCAATAATTATATTAGTACTTATTTAAGGGGTTTTAATAAATGAATATTATGACAAATGATGTTATGTTTTCGTCTTATATGATAGTTCAAAGTATGATTCGGATTAGTGAGGTTATAAAGTTTCGTCACCCCTCCTCATTTATTTATTTTTCCTAGAAAATAACTTTGTATAAAATTGTAACCTCTGTCTGTACTTTGATTTTTTTCGCGAAATTTCACGATAACTTTTCGTTTCACATGTCATAGGCACCATAACTACATTTTGTTTCTTTCGTGTCTGTTTGTTTGTTTATTTGTTTGTTTGTTTGTTACATTTTCACGCATAAACGGCTGAACCGAATTTTATGAAACTTGGTATGTATATTACTACTAGCTCAACTTAGACTTTAGGCTATATTAATATTCTCTAAGACGAACAGGAGTGGGGGTTATAAGGGAGGCCTGAAATTAAAAATAGCGATATTTCGTTTCCTATTGATATTTCAGCAAATATGCACATAACAAAAGTTATTTATTTTGTAATTTAGAGTAACTTTTGTTATATATACTTTTGACGTATACGCAAGTTCAAATGAGTTATACGCTAAAAACTATAGCGGGAGTCCACAATTTTATTTGGCCCAAAAGACTCAACCGAACTAAACCAAACTCGCTATTTGAATTAATACTAACGATGTCCTTATAATAAGCCATACTAACATTTCTAGGGACGGGCAGGAGTGGGGGTTATAAGGAAGGCCAGAAATTAAAAATAGCGATATTTTGTTTCCTATTGCTTTTTCAGCAAATATGCACATAACAAAAGTTGTTTATTTTGTTATTTAGAGTAACTTTTGCTAAATACACTTTTGCCGTATACGGAAGTATAAATGAGTTATACGCTAAAAACTATAGCGGGAGTCCACAATTTTATTTGGCACAAAAGACTCAACCGAACTAAACCAAACTCGCTATGTGAATTAGCACTAACGCCTACCTTATAATAAGCCATACTATCATTTCTACGGACGGGCAGGAGTGGGGGTTATAAGGGAGGCCTGAAATTAATAATAAGGATTTCCTAGTGGGGTTTCGGCAAATATGCACATAACAAAAGTTGTTTATTTTGTTATTTAGAGAAATTTGCTCAACACTTCTTTTCAATATGAACTACCAGGTACCTCACCTGAAAATATTAATTCAAATGTATGTCAATATTTTCTCCTTAATAATTCAAATCTATGCATAATGCACAGGAGACGGGAAATATGACAATATGCAGGACAGTGAAGTCTTACATCAAAAAATAATTTTATTATTAACAAATGCCAACAACGGGTATTAACCCTAAACACTGGAACGGGTAAATGTCAAAATATTGTGCAAAGTAAAGCCTTGCCAAAAATATACCATCACCATTCAGCCTCTAATGAATTCCCGAGCGAAGCCGGGTATCTGAGCTAGTATATATATATATATATATATATATATATATATATATATATAAAATTGTAACCTCTGTCTGTACGTTGATTTTTTTCTCGAAATTTCACGATAACTTTTCGTTTCACATGCCATAGACACCATAACTAAATTTTGTTTCGTTCGTGTATGTTTGTTTGTTACATTTTCACGCATAAACGGCTTTCACGCATGAACCGAATTTTATGAAACTTGGTATGTATATTACTACTAGCCCAACTTAGACTTTAGGCTATACTATATAACAAAAGGCAAATATGTACATAACAAAAGTTATTTATTTTATTATTTAGAGTAACTTTTGTTATATACATTTTCGTCGTATACATAAGTATAAATGAGGTACACGCTAAAAATTATTGTGGGAGTCAACAATTTTATTTGGCACAAAAGAATAAACCGAACTAAACCAAACTCGCTATGTGAATTAGCACTAACGCCTACCTTATAATAAGCCATACTAACATTTCTACGGACGGGCAGGAGTGGGGGTTGTAAGTGAGGTCTGAAGTAAAAAAAAAAGTCTGTCACGCAGGGGCTGCGTAAACTAAAAATATTTCCCTTGTGAAGTTTAGTAATAGATAAATGTACATACTGGTAACACAACAACACCGTGAATAAATACAAACGGAAATAAGAAATGGTCCATCCAATTTCAATAACCTGCCGACAGGAAGCGTTAGGTTAGAAATGTAAAGAAACGGTTCTGTCCGCCTCACACCGGAAAGAAAAACTATTACTGAAATATAGCAGAATATAACATATTAATTTTATTGAGAACTATTTACTATATCTAGTACTGTAATTAATAATGAGTCAGAATAATTTTTATCCCTATCAATCAAATTTTAGTAGTCGAAAACCTTAAGACGGGGGGGGGGGGGTTCACCAGGACATATTTGCATGTATCTCGTATAATAAAGGTCTCTTGAATACAATGTTTGGTATTTAAACTTCGAATAATGTGATTTATTATGTAACAGAGTATTGTTTATGTAACATGAGTAGAATTGGCGGTTTGCTGGTGGCTGAAAACTGAAAAATGCCAATATCTCGGTTAATATTCAAGATAGTGAATTAAAGTATATAACAATATTTATAGTAAATTTACTTTACAATAAGATTTGTTTTATACAAGTTTTCGATCCGACCTATAGTAACTGAGATATTTCGAATTTTCAAAAATCCTCCCCTCTAAACCCCCCCTCCCACTGGACCGATTTCAGCTGTTAACGAACATGATCTTTCTTTTTACATAAAACGACTAAATATTGAGTTTGGTAACGATTAAGCGATAATTGCGACCGCTAGAGCGGCAACAGACAAATAAATAAATATATATATATATATATATATATATATAGATATATACATATACTAGCAAAGGTACCCGGCTTCGCCCGGGAATTCATTTGAGGCTGAATGAAGATGGCATATTTTTGGCAAGGCTTTACTTTCCACAATATTTTTTTTATTCCCCTGTCCCAGAGTTTAGAATTTATTCCCGTCGTTACTGTGGATTTGTTAATAATAAAATTATTTGTTATTTAAGACTTCATTGTCCTCAATATTTTTATATTTCCCGTCCTCTGTGTATGTAGTTTTTTTTTTTTATAAAGTGATGGACCATATAATTCATAATCCTAGAATGTATTCTATCGTCCAAACCATGTATGAATAAGTTTCTTTCCCTTCATGCGGTACAATGTCCAACGGTGACAGCTGTTTTAGGTACGCCATAGCCTCTATTAAAACACTCTTTCATAAGTCTCGATTGTAAACTGTGTATTCATATTGGTTTTCAGTAAAGTATATCATAATACATTAACGGAGCAGACTTAATTAATACCAGAAATACCTGAGTGCACCTCCCTAGCGTTTATTCTAGTAAATTATTTATTTATGATAATTAAAGAAATTCACATTCCTGAGAATAATAATACATTGCTATAAGCATCAATTAACATGTAAACATAGACCAATATGAGGTCGGAAGGGAAGCGGCAGAACTGATAGGACAAAGGAAGTAGCTCGACACTTACATAGTCTCAGTGCTGCCAACCTGCAATGCATTTTGGATAGCTATCCTCTAATACATTCAAATATATTAAAAAATCATATTACATTATCTTCACAATTCTAAAACTGTTTCAAATATTTTTCACGTTTAAATTAAATAATGTATTAAATACACTTAGAGAAGGGTGGGGGCCGTATACCTTATTTGGTGCAAACTGTTACTGGCATTAAAAAATAACATAGTTTTGAATTATTAGGGATAAAATTCTAACATGGATTTGAATTAACTTATCCAGGTGAGATACCTGGGTAGTTCATATTGGAATGTATTGTTGAGCATATCAATATTTCTAAGCAAATTACTTGCTTCATACCTTATTTTACAAAAAAAATAATTATAAAACAAAATTTACACTAATTAAAAAAGTAAACAACTTATGTTATGTGCACAATTGCCAAAAACCAAATAGACGATGAAATATCGCGAATTTTTATTTCAGGCCTCCCGCATAACCCCCATTCCCCTTGGAACCTAAAATTTTTAGTATAGCCTATAAACATGGAAGAATTAATGCTAATTTACATACCGAGTGTTGTTAACTTCGGTTCTACCGTTAGTGCCCAATAAAATAGTTGCCCCCACTTTAGTTTTTAGCGTATATCTCGTTTATACTTTGTTATAAAAGAAAAATGTATATAACAAAAGTTTCTCTAAATAACAAAATAAACAACTTTTGTCATGTACATATTTGCTGAAAAAGCAATAAGAAACGAAATATCGCTATGTTTATTTTCAGGCCTCCCTTATAGCCCCCACTCCTGCCCGTCCCTAGAAATGTTAGTATGGCTTATTATGAGGAAGTCGTTAATACTAATTCACATACCGAGTTTGGTTTAGTTCGGTTGAGTCTTTTGTGCCAAGTAAAATTGTGAACTTCCGCTATAGTTTTTAGCGTATAACTCATTTATACTTCCGTATACGGCAAAAGTGCATATAACAAAAGTTACTCTAAATAACAAAATAAACAACTTTTGTTATGTTCATATTTGCCGGAAAACTAATAGGAAACGAAATATTGCTATTTTTAATTTCTGGCTTCCCTTATAACCCCCACTCCTGTTTGTCTCAGAGAATTTTAAAATAGCCTAAAGTCTAAGTTGGGTTAGTAGTAATATAAATACCAAGTTTCATAAAATTCGGTTCAGCTGTTTATGCGTGAAAAGGTAACAAACAAACAAACAAACAAATAAACAAACAAACAAACAAACAGACACCAAAGAAACAAAATGCAGTTATGGTGTCTATGACATGTGAAACGAAAAGTTATCGTGAAATTTCGGGAAAAAAATCAATGTACAGACAGAGGTTACAATTTTATATATATATAGATATATATATATATATATATATATATATATATATATATATACTAGCTAAGGTACCCGGCGATGCCCGGGAAATCATTGTTGACTTACTAATGATGGTATTTTGATAGCAATACTTCAATGTGTTAAATTACACTTCCATCCAAGACGTAATGATTTTCCGAAATAGCCAACCCTGAAGGGTAACTTCAGGGGATTGATATAATAGAAATTTTTGTTTTGAAGAATAAATGAAAATATGTTCCTAATCTATCCCTCTACACTTTTTGACTCACCTTTTTTCAATAATTCAAACCTTAATCATGGGTAACATTTATTACAATTAAATATCATCTGTAATGAACATATTTCCTTTTAAAAGCCAATCCGAGCTCATATAATATTAGGCAAAGTTTTTGCACTTAAGATTATATTTGTAATAGTGAATCACACTGGAAACTACTTTCAGTAATGCCAGACGGGAAATTAATAAACTCAATTATCTAGTAAGGCTCCATTCATCTTCCGCTCCCGCATGAGACTTCTCAAAATTCTTCTTCTTAAATTATTGATTCAAAACATTATTTTAATAATTTATCTACTGGATGGAATTAAATAATAGAGGTACCCTGAAAATATCATATCATATACACATTGTTTTTTGTCATAATGACATTACCATTAACGTTTAATTATTATGATAGCACATATTTGTTTCAATAACATCATGGTACATTATACAAATTAAATAATGGAAATGCTCTTATAGTTTATATTTCTATTGGAAATAAATAACAAAGCTATTTTCTAGGAAAAATAAATAAATGAGGAGGGGGTGACGAAGATTTATACCTCACTAATCCGAATCATACTTTGAACTATCATATAAGACGAAAACATAACATCATTTGTCATAGTATTCATTTATTAAAACCCCTTAAATGAGTACTAATATAATTATTGACTCCCGTTTAGCGTATATCCCGTGTTTACTTCATTTTACGACAAAAGTGAATGCACACATAAGTTACTCTAAATAAAAAAGTAAACCACTTTTGTTATGTGCATGTTTGCCGAAAAACAAATAGAAAATAGAAAAACCTAGTTTTTCATTTCAGCCTCTCTTATAATCCCCACCCCCCTTTGAACCTAAAATTTTTAATATAGCTTATAATCATGGAAGAATTAATGCTAATTCACACACCGAGTTTTGCTAAGTTCGGTTCAATCGTTAGTGCCCAACAAAATTGTTGGCACCCGCTTTAGATTTTAGTGTATATCTCGTTTATACTTTTCTATACGACAAAAGTGCATATAACAAAAGTTACTCTAATTAACAAAATAAACAACTTTTGTTATGTGCATATTTGCTGGAAAAGGAATAGGAAACGAAATATCGCTATTTTTAATTCCAGGCCTCCCTTATAACCCCCACTCCTGCCCGTCCCTAGAAATGTTAGTATGGCTTATTATAATGAAGGCGTTAGTACTAATTCACATACCGAGTTTGGTTTAATTCGGTTTAATCTTTAGTGCCAAATAAAATTGTGGACTCCCGCTTTAGTTTATAGCGTATAACTCATTTATGCTTCTGTATACGTTAAAAGTGCATATAACAAAAGTTACTTTAAATTACAAAATAAACAACTTTTGTTATGTGCATATTTGCTGAAAAAGCAATAGGAATCGAAATATCGCTATTTTTAATTTCAGGCCTCCCTTATAACCCCCACTCCTGTTCGTCTTAGAGAATATTAATATAGCCTAAAGTCTAAGTTGGGCTATTAGTAATATACATACCAAGTTTCATAAAATTCGGTTCAGCCGTTTATGCGTGAAAAGGTAACAAACAAACAAACAAACAAACAAACAAACAAACAAACAAACAAACAGACACGAAAGAAACAAAATGTAGTTATGGTGTCTATGACATGTGAAACGAAAAGTTATCGTGAAATTTCGCGAAAAAAATCAATGTACAGACAGAGGTTACAATTTTATATATATATAGATATACTAGCTTAGATACCCGGCTTCGCTCGGGAATTCATTTGAGGCTGAATGGTGATGGTATATTTTTGGCAAGGCTTTACATTGCACAATATTTTGACATTTACCCGTTCCAGTGTTTAGGGTTAATACCCGTTGTTGGCATTTGTTAATAATAAAATTATTTTTTTTATGTAAAACTTCACTGTCCTGCATATTGTCATATTTCCCGTCTCCTGTGCATTATGCATAGATTTGAATTATTAAGGAGAAAATATTGATATACATTTGAATTAATTTTTTCAGGTGAGGTACCTGGTAGTTCATATTGAAAAGAAGTGTTGAGCAAATTTCTCTAAATAACAAAATAAACAACTTTTGATATGTGCATATTTGCCGAAAACCCAATAGGAAATCATTATTATTAATTTCATGCCTCCCTTATAACCACCACTCCTGCCCGTCCCTAGAAATGTTAGAATGGCTTATTATAAGGAAGGCGTTAGTGCTAATACACATAATGAGTGTTTTATTTAGTTCGGTTGAGTCTTTTGTGCCAAATAAAATTGTTGTCTCCCGCTATAATTTTTAGCGTATAACGTCTTAATATTTCGGTATACGATGATAGTGTATATAAAAAAAAAAGTTTCTCTAAATAACAAAATAAACAACTTTTGTTATGTGCATATTTGCCGAAAATGCAATAGGAAGCGAAATATCACTATTATAAATTTCAGGCGTTCCTTATAACCCCCACTCCTGCCCGTCCCTAGAAATGTTAGTATAGCTTATTATAATGAAGGCGTTAGTACTAATTCACATAACCAGTTTGGTTTAATTCGGTTGAGTTTTTAGTGCCAAATAAAATTGTGGACTCCCACTTTAGTTTATAGCGTATAACTCATTTATGCTTCCGTATACGGCAAAAGTGCATATTACAAAAGTTACTCTAAATAACAAAATAAACAACTTTTGTTATGTGCATATTTGCTGAAAAAGCAATAGGAAACGAAATATCGCTATTTTTAATTTCTGGTCTCCCTTATAACCCCCACTCCTGCCCGTCCCTAGAAATGTTAGTATGGCTTATTATAAGTAAATCGTTAGTATTAATTCACACAGCGAGTTTGTTTTAGTTCGGTTGAGTCTTTTATGCCAAATAAAATTGTGGACTCCCGCTATAGTGTTTAGCGTATAACTCATTTATACTTCCGTATACGGCAAAAGTGCATATAACAAAAGTTACTCTAAATTACAAAATAAACAACTTTTGTTATGAGCATATTTGCTGAAAAAGCAATAGAAAATGAAATATCGCTATTTTTAATTTCAGGCCTCCCTTATAACCCCCACTCCTGTTCGTCTTAGAGAACAATAATATAGCCTAAAGTCTAAGTTGGGCTAGTAGTAATATACATACCAAGTTTCATAAAATTCGGTTCAGCCGTTTATGCGTGAAAAGGTAACAAACAAACAAACAAACAAATAAACAAACAAACAAATAAACAAACAAACAAACAAACAGACACCAAAGAAACAAAATGCAGTTATGGTGTCTATGACATGTGAAACGAAAAGTTATCGTGAAATTTCGCGAAAAAAATCAATGTACAGACAGAGGTTACAATTTTATATATATATAGATATATATATATATCGATCGTTACCAAAATCGATATTTGGTCGTTTTATGTAAAAAGAAAGATCATGTTCGTTAACGGCTGAAATCGGACCACTGGGAGGGGGGTTTAGAGGGGAGGATTTTCGAAAATTCGAAATATCTCCGTTACTATACGTCTCATCAAAAAAATTGTACAGAATTAATCTTATTGCAAATTAAATTTACTATAAATATTGTTATATACATTTATTCTATCTTCAATATTAACCGAGATATTTGCCATTTTATAAAACCTGGCGGCTAACGGGCGAGAGTGACTTTCCCGCCAAAAGCTAGTTTGGCCGTTTCCTTGACTGATCGGCTCTGGTGAAATTTCTCTATTGTAAAACTTCACGTGGGAAATCTGCTTAGTTTATGCCTGTCCCCTGCGTGACGGACTTTTTATTTTTATTATCGTTTTTGTTATATTTACAATAAAGTATTTTTTTTTTAATTCGAAAACTTGTTATTACTCACATCTAATGACTAATTGTGTCATAAAGCAACTATTATAGATTAAGACAACTTTATAAGCCGAACCCCAAATGCATGGGAATTATCCTGTAAGCAATTGTAAATAAAATATATAGTAATGGGACTCATCATTGGACATAGTTGTTCTAACGCCTTGTTCGTTTGACAATAATAATCTCTGAGCATTGCAGACGTTTTCGCAAGAAATATTTGATTGGGGGTTTCGGAATAGATCTTCCAAATTGATGTGAAATATACTACTTGGAAGTTGTAATATATTTGTAATGGTAGGTTTTTCTCTAAAAGGTATTGTTATATTCTTGCTATTTTTCAGGCTATGGAAGCTGAGGTTGATGCAGGGAGGGCAAAATCAATTGGTTTGTCAAATTTCAATTTAAGGCAAGTGCAAAGACTAGTGGAGAATTCTAGAATTCCACCAGCCAACAATCAAGTAGAACTTCACATTTACCACCAACAGAGTGAGCTAGTTTCCTATTGCAGGGATCACAATGTCTCTATTTGCGCCTATGCTCCTCTCGGCTCTAAAAGCCTAGGCGATTTTGCTAAAATAATCGGAGGCCCAGATAGGTAACGTATATTATATCTATACTTTGTCATTATAAGCACTAAGGTGTTTGTTGGTCGACATTTGGCTAGGGGTAGTTGCCCTGAGAAGAGCTCTCTTCATATATATGTGGATATGTGGGAGCTTATTTGAGTTTTTGTGCTTCATCCTTTCGATTATACACACATTTCAATGAATACATATAATTGTTTGTATACAATAATTATGAACATTATATAAGCAATAAAAATGAAATAAATAAAATAAATTAAAAACATATGTAAACATTACATAAGATCAGTAGGTGTAGGTCTACAAAATGTGCCCCATTATTGTATAAATACCTTTAAGTAATATTTTCTGTTTGTCCGTCGGCCAAGTTCCGTTTTGTATGGTAATGTTCTTGATGAGTTGTGTTCTTGGTCCGTCAAGTAATCATTGGCACATTTCCATGTATCTGTGTTTGTTAGTTTAAATTTGTAGATGTAGCTATTGGTATGTCCATGTCCTGATATAAATTGTAATTGTTTAGAATTGCTAAGTGTTATTTTTTGCCTCTGTTATATAGTTAGTATGTACTAATATAATTGCCGTCCTTTAGGGGTGTTTGTCTATCTTTCGTCTATTGAGCTCGTACTCATGACGCGAGTTTCGAAAAATTTCTTCAAATGTCCATCGATCCTACCCAGGAGATGATGAAAATGAAGTCCGTTCAAAATTATATATAAATATATATATATATATATATATATATATATATATATACTAGCTGAGATACCCGGCTTCGCTCGGGAATTCAATTGGGGCTGAATGTTGGTGGTATATTTTTGGCAAGGCTTTACTTTGTACAATATTATGACGTTTACCCGTCAGTGCAAGACTTCGCTGTTCTGCATATTGTCATATTTCCCGTTTCCTGTGCATTATGCATAGATTTGAATTATTAATGAGAAAATATTGACATACATTTGAATAAATTTTTTCATTTGAGGTACCTGGTAGTTCATATTGAAAAGAAGTGTTGAGAAAATTTCTCTAAATAACAAAGTAAACAACTATTGTTATTTGCATATTTGCCGAAACCCCAATAGGAAATCACTATTTTAATTTCAGGCCTCCCTTACAACTCCCACTCCTGCCCGTCCCTAGAAATAGTATGGCTTATTATAAGGAAGGCGTTAGTGCTAATTCAAATACCGAGTTTGGTTTAGTTCGGTTGAGTCTTTTGTGCCAAATAAAATTGTGGACTCCCGCTATAGGTTTTGGCGTATAACTCATTTATACTTCCGTACACGGCTAAAGTGCATGTAACAAAAATTACTCTAAATAACAAAACAAATAACTTTTGTTATGTTCATATATGCCGAAAAACCAATAAGAAACGAAATATCGCTATTTTTAATTTCTGGCTTCCCTCATAACCCCCACTCCTGCCCGTCCCTAGAAATGTTGGCATGGCTTGTTATATTGAAAGCGTTAGTGCTAATACACATACCGAGTTTTATTTAGTTTGGTTGATTCTTTTGTGCCATATAAAATAGTTCACTTCCTCTATAGGTTTTAGCGTATATCTCGTTTATAACTCGGTATACGACGAAAGTGTATATAACAAAAGTTACTCTAAATAACAAAATAAACAACTTTTGTTATGTGCATATTTGCCGAAAAACCAATAGGAATCGAAATATCGCTATTTTTAATTTCTGGCTTCCCTTATAACCCCCACTCCTGTTCGTCTCAGAGGATATTAATATAGCCTAAAGTCTAAGTTGGGTTAGTAGTAATATACATACCAAGTTTCATAAAATTCGGTTCAGCCGTTTATGCGTGAAAAGGTAACAAACAAACAAACAAACAAATAAACAAACAAACAAATAAACAAACAAACAAACAAACAGACACCAAAGAAACAAAATGCAGTTATGGTGTCTATGACATGTGAAACGAAAAGTTATCGTGAAATTTCGTGAAAAAAATCAATGTACAGACAGAGGTTACAATTTTATATATATATAGATATATATATATATATATATATATATATATATATAAAATTGTAACCTCTGTCTGTACATTGATTTTTTTCGCGAAATTTCACGATAACTTTTCGTTTCACATGTCATAGACACCATATCTGCATTTTGTTTCTTTCGTGTATGTTTGTTTGTTACCTTTTCACGCATAAACGGCTAAACCGAATTTTATGAAACTTGGTATGTATATTACTACTAACCCAACTTAGACTTTCGGCTATATTAATTTTCTCTGAGGTGAACAGGAGTGGGGGTTATTAGGGAAGCCTGAAATTAAAAATAGCGATATTTCGTTTTCTATTAGTTTTTCGGCAAATATGCACATAACAAAAGTTGTTTATTTTGTTATTTAGAGTAACTTTTGTTATATACACTTTTGTCGTATACCGAAGTTTAAAAGCGTTATACGCTAAAAATTATAGCGGGAGTCAACAATATTATTTGCCAAAAAGGACTCAACCGAACTAAATAAAACTCGATATGTGTATTAGCAGTAAGGCCTTCATTATAATAAGCCATACCAACATATCTATGGACGGGCAGGAGTGGGGGTTATAAGGGAAGCCTGAAATTAAAAATAGCGATATTTCGTTTCCTATTGGTTTTTCCGCAAATATAAACATAACAAAAGTTGTTTATTTTGTTATTTGGAGTTTTTGTTATATACACTTTTGTCGTATACCTAAATATTAATGAGTTATACGTTAAAACTTTAGCGGGAGCCAACAATGTTATTGGGCACTAACGGCTGAACCGAACTTAACAAAGCTCGGTATGTTAATTAGCATTAATTCTTCCATAATTATAAGTTATATTAAAATTTTTAGGTTCGAACGGGAGGGGGGTTATAAGGGAGGCCTGAAATAAAAATTCACCATATTTACATGTATAAGATACGGGAAATATAAAAATATCGAAGACAGTGAAGCCTTATCGAACAAATATTCTATTATTAGCAAATCCACGGCAACGACGGGTATCAATCCTAAACACTGGGACGGGTAAATGTCAAAATATTGTGCAATGTAAAGCCTGCTAAAAAATACTAACACCATCCAGCCTCAAATGAATTCCCGAGCGAAGCCGGGTATCTGAGCTAGTATATATATAAAATTGTAACCTCTGTCTGTACTTTGGTTTTTTTCGCGAAATTTCACGATAACTTTTCGTTTCACATGTCATAGACACCATAACTGCATTTTGTTTCTTTCGTGTATGTTTGTTTGTTTGTTTGTTACCTTTTCACGCATAAACGGCTGAACCGAATTTTATGAAATTTGGTATGTATATTACTACTAGCCCAACATAGGCTATACTAATATTCGCTGAAATGAACAGGAGTGAGGGTTATAAGGGAGGCCTGAAGAACGAAGTAGTAGGGAATCAAACTTTTTGATTTTGGTAATATCTTATTTCCGATACCTTCATGTTATTGAAACAAATATGTACTATCATAACAATTAAATATTAATGGTAATGCCATAATGACAAAAGACAATATGCGTTTAAACTCGATTTGATTGCTTAAAGTATTACTTAGGTTGCAGGGAGGGCTACGATCACTTCCCCTTGACTAGCTTTTTAAAATAATTTCCACTGAGATCCACTATTACGAATATAACCTTACGTGCTAAACTATGCTTAAACTATATGTGCTCGGATTGGGTTTTGAAAGGAAATATGTTCAGGAAATGCTACCCATGATTATGGTTTGAATTATTGAAAAACGGCGAGTCAAAAAGTGTAGAGGGATAGCTTAGGAACACATTTTCAGTTATCCTTCAAAAATAAAATTTCTATTCTATTAATCCCCAAAAGTTACCCTTCAGGGTTGGCTATTTCGGAAAATCATTACGTCGTGGAGGGAAGTGTGATTGTACACATTGAACTCTTGCTATAAGAATACCATCATTAGTCAGTCAAGAATGATTTCCCGGGCATCGCCGGGTCCCTTAGCTAGTATATATATATATATATATATATATATATATATATATATATATATATATATATATATATATATTTGTCTGTTAACGCTCTAGCGGTCGCATTTTTGTTTGACCGTTACCAAACTCGGAATTTAATCGTTCTATGTAAAAAGGAAGATCAAGTTAGTTAATGGCTGAAATCGGAAAAGTGGGAGGGGGGTTTAGAGGGGGGAGTTTTGAAAATTCAAAATATCTCCGTTATTATTCATCAAATCGAAACATTGTATAGAATCAATCTTATTGCAAATTACATTTACTATAAATATTGTTCTATACATTTATTCTGTATCTTGAATATTAACCGAGATATTTGCATTTGTATTCTGTGCGTGGTCGGCAGGAGTCGGGAATGTTCGGGACGCCGAGAGCTCTGGCGGCCGTTTCCGTAAACTATTCGTCCCTCTTGAATAGGTTTAGAGATCCCTTACACTACAGTTGTTATTGGGCAGATTTCTCGACTGTGAAACTTCACGTGGGAAATCTGCTTAGTTTACGCAGCCCCTGCGTGACGGACTTTTTTATATGATTGTATTTGCAATATGATTGATGTACATATTGAAGCATTGCTATAAAAAAGTCATCATCATTCATTCAACAATGGTTTCCCGGGCATTCATAAATTCATTTGTGGCGGCTTCATGCTATTGCTATTATTACCTTTTTCTGCCTACACAATGCTATTAGTCTTCCGATCTGTTCAGTATGTTCGTTATGATTTTCGTTATTGTAAATACGGTTTATGTTAATTTTGTCGTCCGAGTAGATTATCCTCGCTGTCACTTGAAATGTCGTGCAGTGTTTGGCCTGCCTCAAGGTTTTCAGCTTGATTGTTTGTACTCGTACATAGTGATGATTGTCCTCTCTGTTGGTCTTTTAAAATGATGTCAGTGTCCTATCGTAATCGTCTTAACTTATTTCATGGGTAATGTTGACAAAATTGGAATTCATTTCTAATCACATTTATTGTTACGTATAGAGTGTAGTGTATATATAACTATGCTTAAACAATGACTACTCGGATTGGTTTTTGACAAGAAATATGTACGTTATAGATGATATTTAATTATAATAAATGCTGGTTAGGAATTGAATACTTGTCGGTGGGTCAAGCAGTAGAGAGGGCTTCATTAGGAACTCATTTTCATTCATTCATCAAAACTAAAATATCCATTCTATACGTCCCCTAAAGTTACCTTACAGATTAACATGACGGGATGGTCATTGTACATATTGAAGTATTGCTATAAAAAAGTCATCATCATTCATTCAACAATGGTTTCCCGGGCATTCATAAATTCATTTGTGGCGGCTTCAGCATATCATAATTTATAATGAATTCGTTCTCACGCATCATCATGAACATCCTTATACTGGGAGTTTCTTTTAAACTTTATTAATACATTTAATAATTCAACTCATTTCATTTCTTGTTTTGCCATTAACATGGGGCTACCACGAATATATTTTATCTCAGATATTCTCAGGTAGGTCTTTAATGTCCATAAAAGTTTTAAATTTATCACTCAACAATATAAACTGTGTCACTTCTTCAGTAAGTTTACGTCCCACTCTGTATTCAATTCGAATAAACGGTGCGAGGATGTCGTTTACTAACTCGCATCAAACGTGCTTAGTAGACGAAGTGCCCAATGTGAACAACATTTTATGTCCTGTTATTTGCTATGTAACATAACAATAAAATGTTTCAATAAATCAAACCATACCATTATTATTTAGATTAATTATTTTCTTTTTTCAGGCCAACAGACTCATCACCAATGGAAGATCCAGTGATAATAGAAATAGCAAAGACGCACGGAAAGACTCCTGCACAAGTACTACTAAGATTTCTAATAGAGTACGGAGTTGCTGTCATTCCTAAAAGTTCAAATGCTGCTCGAATAAAGGAAAATTTCGATGTTAGTAACTAGATAAGCAGAAATTCATGTGGTTGGGAATTGTTATTAATTCCTGAAGGAAAGGATCTGGGCTCAATTTATTATTTATAATAAGTCTTATTAGTAAATTTAATATAAATGTTTAATTTGTACATTTAAAGATTGTACCCTCCCCCTCTTCTTTTGAGTACAATTTGTAATAGTGATGGAGAATCGATTAGTTGGAGGTCAATGTGCCAATCGCCATGACATGGCCTCACTCAGGACAAAAGTACACTTGAATATTCTAGTTGAAGCTGAATGGGTTTTCAGTTTTTGTACATTGTAGTCAGCTGTAGAAAATGTCCGCCATCAGGAGTGGTATTGGAGATGAGACAGGCCCATTCTTGGAGCCCTACACTATTAGCTATGGTTGCTGTAGTTGAAGCTGAATGGGACAGCTGTAGGAAATTGTCCGCCATCAGGAGTGACATTGGAGATGAGACAGGCCCATTCATGGAGCCCTACCCTATTAGCTATGGTTGCTGTAGTTGAAACTGAATTGGGTCATCTGTAGAACATGTCCGCCATCAGGAGTGATATTGGAGATGAGACAGGCCCATTCTTGGAGCCCTACCCTATTAGCTATGGTTGCTGTAGTTGAAACTGAATGGGTCAGCTGTAGAACATTGTCCGCCATCAGGAGTGACATTGGAGATGAGACAGGCCCATTCTTGGAGCCCTACCCTCTTAGCTATGGTTGCTGTAGTTGAAGCTGAATGGGTCATCAGTAGTAAATTGTCCGCCATCAGGAGTGACATTGGAGATGAGACAGGCCCATTCTTGGAGCCCTACACTATTAGCTATGGTTGCTGTAGTTGAAGCTGAATGGGTCAGCTGTAGAACATTGTCCGCCATCAGGAGTGACATTGGAGATGAGACAGGCCCATTCTTGGAGCCCTACACTATTAGCTATGGTTACTGTAGTTGAAACTGAATGGGTCAGCTGTAGAACATTGTCCGCCATCAGGAGTGACATTAGAGATGAGACAGGCCTATTCTTGGAGCCCTACACTATTAGCTATGGTTGCTGTAGTTGAAGCTGAATGGGTCATCTGTAGAACATTGTCCGCCATCAGGAGTGACATTGGAGATGAGACAGGCCCATTCTTGGAGCCCTACACTATTAGCTATGGTTGCTGTAGTTGAAGCTGAATGGGTCATCTGTAGAACATTGTCCGCCATCAGGAGTGACATTGGAGATGAGACAGGCCCATTCTTGGAGCCCTACACTATTAGCTATGGTTGCTGTAGTTGAAGCTGAATGGGTCATCTGTAGAACATTGTCCGCCATCAGGAGTGACATTGGAGATGAGACAGGCCCATTCTTGGAGCCCTACACTATTAGCTATGGTTGCTGTAGTTGAAGCTGAATCGGTCATGGTTGCTGTAGTTGAAGCTGAATGGGTCATCTGTAGAACATTGTCCGCCATCAGGAGTGACATTAGAGATGAGACAGGCCCATTCTTGGAGCCCTACACTATTAGCTATGGTTGCTGTAGTTGAAGCTGAATGGGTCAGCTGTAGAACATTGTCCGCCATCAGGAGTGACATTGGAGATGAGACAGGCCCATTCTTGGAGCCCTACACTATTAGCTATGGTTGCTGTAGTTGAAGCTGAATGGGTCATCTGTAGAACATTGTCCGCCATCAGGAGTGACATTGGAGATGAGACAGGCCCATTCTTGGAGCCCTACACTATTAGCTATGGTTGCTGTAGTTGAAGCTGAATGGGTCATCTGTAGAACATTGTCCGCCATCAGGAGTGATATTGGAGATGAGACAGGCCCATTCTTGGAGCCCTACCCTATTAGCTATGGTTGCTGTAGTTGAAGCTGAATGGGTCATCTGTAGAACATTGTCCGCCATCAGGAGTGATATTGGAGATGAGACAGGCCCATTCTTGGAGCCCTACACTATTAGCTATGGTTGCTGTAGTTGAAGCTGAATGGGTCATCTGTAGAACATTGTCCGCCATCAGGAGTGACATTGGAGATGAGACAGGCCCATTCTTGGAGCCCTACACTATTAGCTATGGTTGCTGTAGTTGAAGCTGAATGGGTCATCTGTAGAACATTGTCCGCCATCAGGAGTGACATTGGAGATGAGACAGGCCCATTCTTGGAGCCCTACACTATTAGCTATGGTTGCTGTAGTTGAAGCTGAATGGGTCATCTGTAGAACATTGTCCGCCATCAGGAGTGACATTGGAGATGAGACAGGCCCATTCTTGGAGCCCTACACTATTAGCTATGGTTACTGTAGTTGAAACTGAATGGGTCAGCTGTAGGACATTGTCCGCCATCAGGAGTGACATTGGAGATGAGACAGGCTCATTCTTGGAGCCCTACACTATTAGCTATGGTTACTGTAGTTGAAACTGAATGGGTCAGCTGTAGAACATTGTCCGCCATCAGGAGTGATATTGGAGATGAGACAGGCCCATTCTTGGAGCCCTACCCTATTAGCTATGGTTGCTGTAGTTGAAACTGAATTGGGTCATCTGTAGAACATGTCCACCATCAGGAGTGATATTGGAGATGAGACAGGCCCATTCTTGGAGCCCTACCCTATTAGCTATGGTTGCTGTAGTTGAAGCTGAATGGGTCATCTGTAGAACATTGTCCGCCATCAGGAGTAGTATTGGAGATGAGACAGGCCCATTCTTGGAGCCCTACACTATTATGAAGCTGAATGGGTCATCTGTAGAACATTGTCCGCCATCAGGAGTGACATTGGAGATGAGACAGGCCCATTCTTGGTGCCCTACACTATTAGCTATGGTTGCTGTAGTTGAAGCTGAATGGGTCATTGCAGAACATTGTCCGCCATCAGGAGTGACATTGGAGATGTGACAGGCCCATTCTTGGAGCCCTACACTATTAGCTATGGTTGCTGTAGTTGAAGCTGAATGGGTCATCTGTAGAACATTGTCCGCCATCAGGAGTGACATTGGAGATGAGACAGGCCCATTCTTGGAGCCCTACACTATTAGCTATGGTTGCTGTAGTTGAAGCTGAATGGGTCAGCTGTAGAACATTGTCCGCCATCAGGAGTGACATTGGAGATGAGACAGGCCCATTCTTGGAGCCCTACACTATTAGCTATGGTTACTGTAGTTGAAACTGAATGGGTCAGCTGTAGGACATTGTCCGACATCAGGAGTGACATTGGAGATGAGACAGGCTCATTCTTGGAGCCCTACACTATTAGCTATGGTTGCTGTAGTTGAAACTGAATGGGTCCTCTGTAGAACATTGTCCGCCATCAGGAGTGACATTGGAGATGAGACAGGCCCATTCTTGGAGCCCTACACTATTAGCTATGGTTGCTGTAGTTGAAGCTGAATGGGTCATCTGTAGAACATGTCCACCATCAGGAGTGATATTGGAGATGAGACAGGCCCATTCTTGGAGCCCTACACTATTAGCTATGGTTGCTGTAGTTGAAGCTGAATGGGTCATCTGTAGAACATTGTCCGCCATCAGGAGTGACATTGGAGATGAGACAGGCCCATTCTTGGAGCCCTACACTATTAGCTATGGTTGCTGTAGTTGAAGCTGAATGGGTCATCTGTAGAACATTGTCCGCCATCAGGAGTGACATTGGAGATGAGACAGGCCCATTCTTGGAGCCCTACACTATTAGCTATGGTTACTGTAGTTGAAACTGAATGGGTCAGCTGTAGGACATTGTCCGCCATCAGGAGTGACATTGGAGATGAGACAGGCTCATTCTTGGAGCCCTACACTATTAGCTATGGTTGCTGTAGTTGAAACTGAATGGGTCATCTGTAGAACATTGTCCGCCATCAGGAGTGACATTGGAGATGAGACAGGCCCATTCTTGGAGCCCTACACTATTAGCTATGGTTGCTGTAGTTGAAGCTGAATGGGTCATCTGTAGAACATTGTCCGCCATCAGGAGTGACATTGGAGATGAGACAGGCCCATTCTTGGAGCCCTACACTATTAGCTATGGTTGCTGTAGTTGAAGCTGAATGGGTCAGCTGTAGAACATTGTCCGCCATCAGGAGTGACATTGGAGATGAGACAGGCCCATTCTTGGAGCCCTACACTATTAGCTATGGTTGCTGTAGTTGAAGCTGAATGGGTCAGCTGTAGAACATTGTCCGCCATCAGGAGTGACATTGGAGATGAGACAGGCCCATTCTTGGAGCCCTACACTATTAGCTATGGTTGCTGTAGTTGAAGCTGAATGGGTCATCTGTAGAACATTGTCCGCCATCAGGAGTGACATTGGAGATGAGACAGGCCCATTCTTGGAGCCCTACACTATTAGCTATGGTTGCTGTAGTTGAAACTGAATGGGTCCTCTGTAGAACATTGTCCGCCATCAGGAGTGACATTGGAGATGAGACAGGCCCATTCTTGGAGCCCTACACTATTAGCTATGGTTGCTGTAGTTGAAGCTGAATGGGTCATCTGTAGAACATTGTCCGCCATCAGGAGTGACATTGGAGATGAGACAGGCCCATTCTTGGAGCCCTACACTATTAGCTATGGTTGCTGTAGTTGAAGCTGAATGGGTCATCTGTAGAACATTGTCCGCCATCAGGAGTGACATTGGAGATGAGACAGGCCCATTCTTGGAGCCCTACACTATTAGCTATGGTTGCTGTAGTTGAAGCTGAATGGGTCATCTGTAGAACATTGTCCGCCATCAGGAGTGACATTGGAGATGAGACAGGCCCATTCTTGGAGCCCTACCCTATTAGCTATGGTTGCTGTAGTTGAAACTGAATTGGGTCATCTGTAGAACATGTCCACCATCAGGAGTGATATTGGAGATGAGACAGGCCCATTCTTGGAGCCCTACCCTATTAGCTATGGTTGCTGTAGTTGAAGCTGAATGGGTCATCTGTAGAACATTGTCCGCCATCAGGAGTAGTATTGGAGATGAGACAGGCCCATTCTTGGAGCCCTACACTATTAGCTATGGTTGCTGTAGTTGAAGCTGAATGGGTCATCTGTAGAACATTGTCCGCCATCAGGAGTGACATTGGAGATGAGACAGGCCCATTCTTGGAGCCCTACACTATTAGCTATGGTTGCTGTAGTTGAAGCTGAATGGGTCATCTGTAGAACATTGTCCGCCATCAGGAGTGACATTGGAGATGAGACAGGCCCATTCTTGGAGCCCTACACTATTAGCTATGGTTGCTGTAGTTGAAGCTGAATGGGTCAGCTGTAGAACATTGTCCGCCATCAGGAGTGACATTGGAGATGAGACAGGCCCATTCTTGGAGCCCTACACTATTAGCTATGGTTACTGTAGTTGAAACTGAATGGGTCAGCTGTAGGACATTGTCCGACATCAGGAGTGACATTGGAGATGAGACAGGCTCATTCTTGGAGCCCTACACTATTAGCTATGGTTGCTGTAGTTGAAACTGAATGGGTCCTCTGTAGAACATTGTCCGCCATCAGGAGTGACATTGGAGATGAGACAGGCCCATTCTTGGAGCCCTACACTATTAGCTATGGTTGCTGTAGTTGAAGCTGAATGGGTCATCTGTAGAACATGTCCGCCATCAGGAGTGATATTGGAGATGTGACAGGCCCATTCTTGGAGCCCTACACTATTAGCTATGGTTGCTGTAGTTGAAGCTGAATGGGTCATCTGTAGAACATTGTCCGCCATCAGGAGTGACATTGGAGATGAGACAGGCCCATTCTTGGAGCCCTACACTATTAGCTATGGTTGCTGTAGTTGAAGCTGAATGGGTCATCTGTAGAACATTGTCCGCCATCAGGAGTGACATTGGAGATGAGACAGGCCCATTCTTGGAGCCCTACACTATTAGCTATGGTTGCTGTAGTTGAAGCTGAATGGGTCATCTGTAGAACATTGTCCGCCATCAGGAGTGACATTGGAGATGAGACAGGCCCATTCTTGGAGCCCTACACTATTAGCTATGGTTGCTGTAGTTGAAGCTGAATGGGTCATCTGTAGAACATTGTCCGCCATCAGGAGTGACATTGGAGATGAGACAGGCCCATTCTTGGAGCCCTACACTATTAGCTATGGTTGCTGTAGTTGAAGCTGAATGGGTCATCTGTAGAACATTGTCCGCCATCAGGAGTGACATTGGAGATGAGACAGGCCCATTCTTGGAGCCCTACACTATTAGCTATGGTTGCTGTAGTTGAAACTGAATGGGTCATCTGTAGAACATTGTCCGCCATCAGGAGTGACATTGGAGATGAGACAGGCCCATTCTTGGAGCCCTACACTATTAGCTATGGTTGCAGCAAATCTCATATAATGGAAATGGCCACGCCAGTGACCTAAGTAAAACCTTTTAATCGTTTTCCTCGTCACATAAGTTCATTTTAAAATTTAATTATTTTTGCCCAGATCCACGCCTTTACATATTAATACGTCCGTCACGTTGGAGCATAGTGAATTAAGGTGATTTCCGATGTACATTTGAAAGGGGAGGGGGTGTGAATACGAGAATGTACTAAGTGCACGCTTTGGGGGGGGGGGGGTGGGGGGGGGGGGGGGTGGGGGGGGGGGGGGGTGGGGGGGGGGGGGGGTGGGGGGGGGGGGGGGTGGGGGGGGGGGGGGGTGGGGGGGGGGGGGGGTGGGGGGGGGGGGGGGTGGGGGGGGGGGGGGGTGGGGGGGGGGGGGGGTGGGGGGGGGGGGGGGTGGGGGGGGGGGGGGGTGGGGGGGGGGGGGGGTGGGGGGGGGGGGGGGTGGGGGGGGGGGGGGGTGGGGGGGGGGGGGGGTGGGGGGGGGGGGGGGTGGGGGGGGGGGGGGGTGGGGGGGGGGGGGGGTGGGGGGGGGGGGGGGTGGGGGGGGGGGGGGGTGGGGGGGGGGGGGGGTGGGGGGGGGGGGGGGTGGGGGGGGGGGGGGGTGGGGGGGGGGGGGGGTGGGGGGGGGGGGGGGTGGGGGGGGGGGGGGGTGGGGGGGGGGGGGGGTGGGGGGGGGGGGGGGTGGGGGGGGGGGGGGGTGGGGGGGGGGGGGGGTGGGGGGATTTGTTCGACAAGGCTTCACTGTGCTCCAAATTGTCATATTTCATACTTTGTTATATTTTTATATTTCCCGTATCCTGCGCATTATACATGTAAATTGGTTAATAAGGACAAAATATTAACATAGATTTGAATTAATTTATCTAGGTGAGGTACCTCATAGTTCAAATTGGAATGAATTGTTGAGCATATCAATATTTCTACGCAAATTACTTGCTCCACACGTTGTTCCTGGAGAAATGTATAAAACAAAAGTTGCTCTAAATAACAAAGTAAACAACTTTTGTTATGTGCACCTTTGCCGAAAAACAAATAGAAAATGAAATATCGTGAATTTTTATTGCGCACTAAGCCTTCCTTATAAACCCCACTCCCGTTCAGAGCCGAACCTAAAAAATTTATTATAATCTCGCCTGTTATCATGGTAAGAATTGCTGGCTAATATGACATACCGAGCTTTGTTAAGTTCGGTTTGTGCGTTAGCAACTAATGAAATTGATTGACTCCCGCTATAATTTTGTAGCGTATAACGGCATTTATTACTTCGGTATACGACGATATTTTAAATAACAAAAGTTTGTCTAAATAACAAAATAAACAACTTTTGTTATGTACATATTTGCCGAAACCCCAATAGGAAACGAAATATCACTATTTTTAAATTCAGCCTCCCTTATAACCCCCACTCCTGCCCGTCCCTAGAAATGTTAGTATGGCTTATTATAAGGGAATCGTTAGTATTAATTCACATAGTGAGTTTTCGTTTTAGTTTTCGGTTGAGTCTTTTTGTGGCAAATACAATTGTGGACTCCCGCTATAGTTTTTAGCGTATAACTCATTTATACTTCCGTATACGGCAAAGGATGTATTTAGCAAAAGTTACTCTAAATAACAAAATAAACAACTTTTGTTATGTGCATATTTGCTGAAAAAGCAATAGCAACTAAATATCGCTATTTTTAATTTCTGGCCTCCCTTATAACCCCCACTCCTGCCCGTCCCCTAGAAATGTTAGTATGGCTTATTATAAGGACATCGTTAGTATTAATTCACATAGCAAGTTTGGTTTAGTTTTCGGTTGAGTCTTTTGTGCCAAATAAAATTGTGGGACTCCCGCTATAGTTTTTAGCGTAAAACTCATTTATACTTCCGTGTACGGCAAAAGTACACATAACAAAAGTTACTCTAAATTACAAAATAAATAACTTTTGTTATGTGCATAGTTGCTGAAAAAATCAATAGGAAACGAAATATCGCTATTTTTAATTTCAGGCCTACCCTTATAACCCCCACTCCTGTTCGTCTTAGAGAATATTAATATAGCCTAATGTCTAAGTTGCGTAAGTAGTCATATACATACAAAGTTTCATAAAATTCGGATTCAGCCGTTTATGCGAGAAAAGGTAACAAACAAACAAACAAACAAACAAGTAAACAAACAAACAAACAGACACCAAAGAAACAAAATGCAGTTATGGTGTCTATGACATGTGAAACAAAAAGTTATCGTGAAATTTCGCGAAAAAAATCAATGTACAGACAGAGGTTACAATTTTATATTATATACTAACTCAGATACCCGGCTTCGCTCGGGAATTCATTTGAGGCTGAATGGTGATAGTATATTTTTGGCAAGGCTTTACTTTGCACAATATTTTGACATTTACCCGTTCTAGTGTTTAGGTGTTAAACGCCCGTTGTTGGCATTTGTTTAATAATCAAATTATTTTTTTAATGTAAAGACTTCACTGTCCTGCATATTGTTATATTTCCCGCCTCCTGTGCATTATGCAAAGATTTGAATTATTATTTCAGGCCTTCCTTATAACCCCACTCCCTGCCCGTCCCTAGAAATGTTAGTATAGCTTATTATAATGAAGGCGTTTAGTACTAATTCACATACCGAGTTTGGATTTAATACGGTTGAGTCTTTAGTGCCAAATACAATTGTGGACTCCCGCTATAGTTTATAGCGTATAACTTATTTTATGCTACCGTATACGGTAAAAGTGCTATAAAACAAAAGTTACTCTAAATAAACAAAATAAACAACTTTTGTCATGTACATATTTGTGAAAAAAGCCATAGGAAACGAAATATCTCTATTTTTAATTTAAGGACTATCTGATAACCCCCACTCCACACCGTACCTAGAAAAGTTAGTATTGCTTATTATAAGGAAATCGTTAGTACTAATTCACATAGCGAGTTTGGTTTAGTTCGGTTGAGTCTTTTGTGCCAACTAAAATTATGGACTCCCGCTATAAGTTTTTAGCGTATAACTCATTTATACTTCCGTATACGGCAAAAAGTGCATATAACAAAAGTTACTTTGAATAACAAAATAAACAACTTTTGTTATGTTCATATTTGCCGAAAAACTAATAGGAAACGAAATATCGCTATTTTTAATTCTGGCTTCCCTTATAACCCCCACTCCTGTTCGTCTCAGTGGATATTAATATAGCCTATAGTCTAAGTTGGGTTAGTAGTAATATACATACCAAGTTTCATAAAATTCGGTTCAGCCCGTTTATGCGTGAAAAGGTAACAAACAAACAAACAAACAAACACCAAAGAAACAAAATGCAGTTATGGTGTCCTATGACATGTGAAACGAAAAGTTATACGTGAAATTTCGCGAAAAAAATCAATGTACAGACAGAGGTTACAATTTTATATATATATATAGATATATATAAAATTGTAACCTCTGTCTGTACATTAATATTTTTCGCGAAATTTCACGATAACTTTTCGTTTCACATGTCATAGACACCATATCTGCATTTTGTTTCTTTCGTGTGTGTTTGTTTGTTTGTTTGTTTATTTGATTGTTTGTTTGTTACGTTTTCACGCATAAACGGCTGAACCGAATTTTATGAAACTTGGTATGGATATTACTACTAACCCAACTTAGACTTTAGGCTATATTAAATTAAAAATAGAGATATTTCGTTTCCTATTGCTTTCTCAGCAAATATGCACATAACAAAAGTTGTTTATTTTGTAATTTAGAGTAACTTTTGTTATATGCACTTTTGCCGTATACGGAAGTATAAATGAGTTATACGCTAAAAACTATAGCGGAAGCCCACAATTTTATTTGGCACTAAAGACTCAACCGAATTAAACCAAACTCGGTATATGAATTAGTACTAACGCCTTCATTGTAATAAGCCGTACCAACATTTCTAGGGACGGGCAGGAGTGGGGGTTATAAGGGAGGTCTGAAATTAAAAATAGTGATATTTTGTATATATATAAAATTGTAACCTCTGTCTGTACATTGATTTTTTTCGCGAAATTTCACGATAACTTTTCGTTTCACATGTCATAGACACCATAACTGCATTTTGTTTCTTTCGTGTATGTTTGTTTGTTTGTTACCTTTTCACGCATAAACGGCTGAACCGAATTTTATGAAACTTGGTATGTATATTACTACTAACCCAACTTAGACTTTAGGCTATATTAATTTTCTCTGAGACGAACAGGAGTGGGGGTTATAAGGGAAGTCAGAAATTAAAAATAGTGATATTTCGTTTCCTATTGGTTTTTCGGCAAATGTGAACATAACAAAAGTTATTTATTTTGTTATTTAGAGCAAATTTTGTTATATACATTTTTTTCGTATACCGAATTATAAACGAGATGTACGCTAAAACCTATAGCGGGAGTCAACAATATTATTTGCCAAGAAAGACTCAACCGAACTAAATAAAACTCGGTATGTGTATTAGCAGTGAGGCCTTCATTATAATAAGCCATACCAACATTTCTATGGACGGGCAGGAGTGGGGGTTATAAGGAAAGCCTGAAATTAAAAATAGGGATATTTCGTTTCCTATTGGTTTTTCCGCAAATATAAACATTACAAAAGTTGTTTATTTTGTTATTTGGAGTAACTTTTGTTATATACACTTTTGTCGTATACCTAAGTATAAATGAATTATACGTTAAAACTAGCGGCCACTAACTGCTGAGCCGAACTTAACAAAACTCGGTATGTCAATTAGCATTATTTCTTCCATGATTATAAATTATATTAAAATTTTTAGGTTCGAGGGGGTTAAAAGAGAGGCCTGAAATACAAATTCACCATATTTACATGTATAAGAGACGGGAAATATAAAAATATCGAAGACTGTGAAGCCTTATCGAACAAATAATTCCATTATTAGCAAATCCACGGCAAAGATGGGTATCAATCCTAAACACTTCGACGGGTAAATGTGAAAATATTGTGCCTGCTAAAAATTCCATCACCATTCAGCCTCAAATGAATTCCCGGGCGAAGCCGGGTATCTGAGCTAGTATATATCTATATATATATAAAATTGTAACCTCTGTCTGTACATTGATTTTTTTCGCGAAATTTCACGATAACTTTTCGTTTCACATGTCATAGACACCATATCTGCATTTTGTTTCTTTCGTGTATGTTTGTTTGTTTGTTTGTTTGTTTGTTTGTTTGTTTGTTTGTTTGTTACCTTTTCACGCATAAACGGCTGAACCGAATTTTATGAAACTCGGTATGTATATTACTACTAGCCCAACTTAGACTTTAGGCTATATTAATATTCTCTGAGACGAACAGGAGTGGGGGTTATGAGGGAAGCCTGAAATTAAAAATAGCGATATTTCGTTTTCTTATTGCTTTTTCAGCAAATATTCACATAACAAAAGTTGTTTATTTTGTTATTTAGAGTAACTTTTTGTTATATAAACTTTTGTAGTATACCGAAGTATAAATGCGTTATATAAAACGCTAAACACTATAGCGGAAGTCCACAATTTTATTTGCCAAAAAAGCCTCAACCGAACTAAATAAAACTCGGTATGTGAATTAGCAGTGAGGCCTTCGTTATAATAAGCCATACCAACATTTCTATGGACGGGCAGGAGTGGGGGTTATAAGGGAAGCCTGAAATTAAAAATAGCGATATTTCGTTTCCTATTGCTTTTTCAGCAAATATAAACATTACAAAAGTTGTTTACTTTGTTATTTGGAGTAACTTTTGTTATATGCACTTTTGTCGTATACCTAAGTATAAATAGTTATACGTTAAAACTTTAGTGGGCACTAACGGCTGAACCGAACTTAACAAAGCTCTCTATGTCAATTACCATTAATTCTTCCATGATTATAAGTTATATTAAAATTTTTAGGTTCAATCGGGAGGGGGGTTATATGGGAGGCCTGAAATAAAAAGTCACCATATTTACCTGTATAAGAGACGGGAAATATGATAATATCGATGGACTGTGCCATAGCCTTATCGAACAATTAATTTTATTATTAGCAAATCCTCGGCAAAGACGGGTATCAATCCTAAACACTGGGACGGGTAAATGTCAAAATATTGTGCATATGTAAAGCCTGCCTAAAACGTGTCTGTTGTTTGTTTATTTTTGTTTGTTTGTTACCTTCACACATAAACGACTCAACCGAATTTTTATGAAACTTGGTTATGTGATATTACTACTAGCCTTCAACTTAGACTTTAGGCTATACTAACATTCTCTAGGAAGGGCAGGAGTGGGGGTTTTAATAAGGGAGGCCCTGAAATTTATCAGTGATATTTCGTTTCCCTATTGCATTTTCGGCAAATATGCACATAAACAAAAGTTGTTTATTTTGTAATTTAGAGTAACTTTTTTTTATATGCACTTTTGCTGTATACCGGAAGTATTAATGACGTTATACGCTAAAAAACTATAGGCGGGAGACCACAATTTCATTTGGCACAAAAGACTCAACCGAACTAATAAAACCAAACACGCATATGTGTATTAATACTAACGCCTTCCTTAGAATAAGCCATTCTAACATTTCTAGGGACGGGCAGCCCCCACGACAGTGGTGGTTTATAAGGGAGGCTATGAATTTTAATCAATAATGATTTGATTTCCTATAGGGGGGTTCGGCAAATATGCACATAACAAAAGTTGTTTTATTTTGTTATTTAGACGAAAGCTGCCTCAACACTTCTTTTTTCAATTATGAACTACCATGTGACCTCACCAGAAAAAAATTAATTCGAAATGTATAACAACTATTTTTCTCCTTAAGTAATTCAAATCTATGCATAATGCACAGAGAAGACGGGAAATATGGCACAATATGCAGGACAGTGAAGTTTTATAATAAAAAAATAATATTTTATTATTAACAAATGCCAACAACGGGTATTAACCCTTAAACACTGGAACCGGTATAATGTCAAAAAATTGTGCAAAGTAAGAAAGCCTTGCCAAAAATATACCATTACCATTCCAGCCTCAAATGAATTCCCGAGCGAAGCCGGGTACCTGAGCTAGAGATATAAATAAAATTGTAGACCTCTGTCCTGTCCATGTGATTTTTTTTTTTTTTTCTCCGCTTAATTTTTCACCGATAACTTTTCGTTTCACATGTCATAAGACCAACCATATCTGCATTTTTTTTCCTTTCGTGTATGTTTGTTTGTTTGTTTGTTTGTTTGGTTGGTTGTTTAGTTTGTTTGTTTGTTACCTTTTCACGCAACTAAACGGCTGAACCCGAATTTTATGAAACCTGGTATGTATATTACTACTAACCCAACTTATGACTTTAGCTATTATTAAAATTTCATTCTTGAGAACGAACAGAAGTGGGGGTTTATAAGAAGCGCTGAAAATTTAAAAATAGCGATATTTCGTTTTCCCTATTGGTTTTTTTTTCGGTAAATAACTGCACCATAACAAAAATTGATTTATTTTGTTATTTAAGAGTAACTTTTTGTTATACTACTCTTTTTGTCGTATACTGAATTATAAATGCGATATACGCTAAAACCTATACCGGGAGTCAACAATATTATTTGGGACAAAAGATCCAACCGAACTAAATAAAACTCGGCATGAGTATTAGCAGTGAGGCCTTCACTATAATAAGCCATACCAACATTTCTATGTGACGGGCAGGAGTGGGGGTTATAATGAATCCTGAAATTAAAAATAGCGATATTTCGTTTCGTATTGGTTTCTTGGCATATATGAACATAACAAAAGTTGTTTATTGTGTTATTTAGAGTAACTTTTGTTATATACTCTTTTCTTTTATACCTAAGTATAAATGAGATATACGTTAAAAACTTTAGCGGGGGCAACTATTTTATTGGGCTAGCGGCTGAACCGAACTTCACAAAATTCGGTATTTCAATTAGCATTAATTCTTCCATGATTATAAGTTATATTAAAAATTTTAGGTTCCAACGGGAAGGGGGTTAAGCGGGAGGCCTGAAATAAAAATTCGTGAGTATTTCATCGTCCTATTTGGTTTTTGGCAATTGGGCCACTTAATACATAAGTTGTTTACTTTTTTAATTAGTGTAAAATTTTGTTTTATAATTATTTCATTTTGTAAATTAAAGTGTATGAAGCAAGTAATATTTGCTTAGGAAATATTGAAATGCTCAACAATACATTTCCAATATGAACTACAACGAGGGTTATATATAAAATCTCACCTGGTATAATGTTAATTTGCAAAATCCATGTTAGAATTTTAATTCCCTTAATAATTTCAAAACTATGTTTATTTATTTTTAACGCCAGTAACAGTTTGCAACCAATTAATGTATACTGCCCCCAAGCCTTCTCTGAAAGTGTATTTAATACATTCTTTAATAAAGACGTGAAAACTATTTGAAACAGTTTTAGAATTGTGAAGATAAAGTAATATGATTTTTTAATAAAATTGAAATGTATTAGAGGATAGCTATTCCAAATGCCTTTCAGTTAATGCAAGCAACTGTCGCAATATGACGCAGATGTAAGTGTCGAGCTACATCCTTTGACCTGATCAGTTCTGGCCCTTCCCTTCATACTTCATATTGGTCAATGTTTGCATGTTTAATTGATGCGCTTATAGCAATGTATTATAATTCTCAGGAATGTAAATTTACTTTTAATTATCATAAATAAATAATTTACGAGAATAAACGCTTAGGAGGGTGCACTCAGGTATTTCTGGTCTATTTATTAACTCGGCTCCGTTAATGGTGATTATGATATACTTTTACTGAAACCGAATATGAATACACAGTTTACAATCGAGACCTTATGAAAGAGAGTTTTAATAGGAGGCTATGACGTACCTAAACAACAGCTGTCACCGTAGGACACTTGTAGCCGCAATTAAGGGAAAGCAACATATGCATACATGGTTTGTGAAGATAGAATAAACATTCTAGGAATTTTGTAAATTATATGGTCCATCACTTATATAAAAAAAAAACTACATACACAGATACGGGAAATATAAAAATATTTAGGACAGTGAAGGTCTTAAATTACAAATAATTTAACTATTAACCAATCCACCGTAACGACGGGTATAAAATTCTAAACACTGGGACAGAGAAATCAAAAAATATTGTGGAAATATAAAGCCTTGCCAAAAAAATACCATCTTCATTCAGCCTCAAATGAATTCCTCGGGCGAAGCCGGGTAACCTTTGCTAGTATATAATAATTATATATAAATATATAAAATTGTAACCTCTGTCTGTACATTGATTTTTTTCGCGAAATTTCACGATAACTTTTCGTTTCACATGTCATAGACACCATAACTGCATTTTGTTTCTTTGGTGTCTGTTTGTTTGTTTGTTTATTTGTTTGTTTGTTTGTTACCTTTTCACGCATAAACGCTTGAACAGAATTTTATGAAACTTGGTATGTAGGTTATAAGGGAAGCCTGAAATTAAAAATAGCGATATTTCGATTCCTATTGGTTTTTCGGCAATTATGCACATAACAAAAGTTGTTTATTTTGTTATTTAGAGTAACTTTTGTTATATACCTTTTTTTCGTATACCGAATTATAAACGAGATATACGCAAAAACCTATAACGAATGTGAACAATTTTATTTGAGACGAAAGACCCTACCGAAATGAATAAAACTCGGTATGTGCATTAGTACTAACGCTTTTATTATAATAAGCCATACTAACATTTCTAGGGACGGGCAGGAGTGGGGGTTGTAAGGGAGGCCTGAATTTAAAATAACGGTATTTCGTTTTCTATTCGTTTTTCGGCAAATATGAACCTAACAAAAGTTATTTATTTTGTTTTTTAGAGTAACTTTTGTGATATTAATTTTTGACTTTTAACGAAGTATAAACGAGATATATACTATAAACTAAAGCGGGAGTCAACTATTTTATTGGGCGCTAACGATTGAACCGAACTTAACAAAACTCGGTATGTCAATTAGCATTAATTCTCCCATGATTATAAGCTATATTAAAATTTTTAGGTTCGAACGGGAGTGGGAGTTATAAGGGAGGCCTGAAGCAAAAATTCACAATATTTCATTTTCTATTTTTTATTCGGCAAAGGTGTACATAACAAAAGTTGTTTTCTTTGTTATTTAGAGCAACTTTTGTTTCATTCACTTATGTCGTAAAATGAAGTAAATACGGGATATAAGCTAAATCTATAGCGGGAGTCGACGATTTTATTAGTACTTATTTAAGTGTTTTTAGGCATATTATGACAAATGATTTTATTTTATTATTTATTTATTAACGTCCACTTTTTGCAACTTAGGCTAATCGGGACGGGTTATCTACAGGTTACCACCCTTTTCTAGCCAGGGTGGGATTTTAGGACGTTATTTAATGAATTTCGTCACTAAATAATTTCCCTTTAGGCGAGAATTGAACTCGCCACTCTAGGTTTATCATGTGAAATTAAGGTCAATGCTTTAACTTGCATGGTTAACCTGAGCCCCCAAATGATGTTATGTTTTAGCGTTATCTATTTCGATTATTTAGTACTAAGTATGATTCGGATTAGTGAGATTATAAATCCCCCTCACCCTTCGCCTCATTTATTTATTTTCCCTAGGAAATAACTTTGTTATTTATTTCCAATAGAAATTTAAACTATAAGAGCATTTCCATTATTTAATTTGTATAATGTATTATTTAAAAAAAAAATCGTGCTGAATTTCCTCAAGGAGTGATAGGGGAAGTAGTAGGGAATCAAACTCTTTGATTTTGGTTATATACTATCTTATTTCCGATATCTTCATGTTATTGAAACAAATATGTACTATCATAACAATTAAACGTTAATGTCATTATGACAAAAGACAAAATGCTCTTAAACTCGATATGATTGTTTAAAGTATTATTTAGGTTGCAGGGACGTCTACGATGTCTTCCCATCGACTAGGTTTTTGAATGTAATTGAAATTATTTTTAGGGTAACATATTATTTAATTCCAGGTGGGCATTACGGGAAGTAACCTACGTGCTAATCTAAAAATTTAAGGAAAGAGTGTTGATAGCTCTAATGCGAGAGCGGAAATAGACGGAGGCTAATAGAGTTAATTGAGTTTACTAATTTCCTTTGAAATGCTGGGCATTACGGGAAGTGATTACCACTAAGATCTACTATTATGAATATAACCTTACGTGCTAATCTATGCTTAAACTATATGTGCTCGGATTGGTTTTTGACAGGAAATAAGTTTCATTATAGACGATATTTAATTGTAATAAATACTATCCATGATTATGGTTTGAAGTATTCAAAAAGGTGAGTTAAAAAGTGGCAAGGGATAGATTAGGAACACATTTTTATTTATTCTTCAAATATAAAATTTTCATTTATAAATCGCCTGCCTGACCCTCACAGCAAAACAATGCGCGCCGCCGGGAAGTGTAGTTGTAAACATTGAAGCCTTGCCCAAAAAAATACTATCATCATTCAGCCTCAAATGGAATTTCCCGGGCTGAAGCCGGGTATCTGAGCTAGTATATATCTATTTATTATATAAAATTGTAACCTCTGTCTGTACATTGATTTTTTCCGCGAAAATTCACGATAACTTTATCGTTTCACATTGTTCATAGACACCATATCTGCATTTTGTTTCTTTCGTGTAGTTTGTTTGTTATTGTTTTGAGTGGGGGGAGTGTTAAACTTTTCACGCATAAACGGCTGAACGAATTTTGATGAAACTTTGGTTATGTATATTACTACTAACCCATCTTAGACTTTAGGCTATATTAATATCCTCTTGTGACGAATCAGGAGTGGGGGTTATAAAGGGAAGCAAGAAATTTAAAAATAGCGATATGTCGTTTCCCTATTGTTTTTTCGGCAATATATAAAACTTAACAAAAGGTTTGTTTATTTTGTTTATTTAGAGTAACTTGTGTTATATACACTTTTTTCGTTTATACCGAATTGGTAAACGATATATACGCTAAAACCTATAGCGGATGTGGGACAATTTTATTTGGGACAGACGAAACCCCACCAAAAATAAATAAAGGTCGGTATGTGTATTAGTACTACACGCCTTCATTATTAACAAGCCATAGCAACATTTCTAGGGAACGAGGCTAGGAGGTGGGGGTTATAAGGGGAGCCAGAAAATTATAAATAGGCGTTATTCGTTTCCTGTTTGGTTTTATCGGGCAAATATGAAATATAACAAAGTTTGTTTATTTTATTATTTAGGAGTAACTTGGTTGTCTATTACACGGGTGAGGGGGGGGATTTTTGGGGTATAACCAGAATTATAGAACGAGATATACGCTAAAATACTACAGAGGAAGTAGTACAATTTTATTTGGGACAAAAGACCAAACCGAAATGAATAAAACTCGGTTTGTGTATTAGCACTAAAGCTTTCAATATAATAAGCCCACTATGCCAACATTTCTAGGGACGGTCATTAGAGGGGGGTTGTTAAGGGAGGCCTGAAATTAAAAATAGTGGTATTTCGTTTTCTATTAGTTTTTCTGCAAATATGAACATGACAAAAGTTGCTTATTTTGTTATTTAAAGTAACTTTTGTTAAATTCACTTTTGACGTATAATAAAGTATAAAAGAGATATACGTTAAAAACCAAAGCGGAGGTCTACAATTTCATTGGGCACTAACGATTTAACAGAAATTAACAAAACTCGGTATGTGAATTAGCATTAATACTTCCATGATCATAAGGTATATTACAATTTTTAGGTTCGAACGGGAGTTGGGGTTATAAGGGAGGCCTGAAATAAAAATTCACGATATTTCATTTTCGTCAAACGTGCACATAACAATAGCTGTTTACTTTGGTATTTAGAGTAACTTTTGTTTTTTAGACAATTTTTTGTATAACAGTGTAAAACAAAGTAATTTGCGTAGAAATATTGATATGCTCAACAATTTTTGTCCAATTCGAAACAACCAGGTAGGTACCTCACCTGTACGGGTATAAATGATTTCAAATCTATGTTAATATTTTATCCTTAAATAATTCAAATCTAATGTTATTTTTTATCGTCAGTAACCATGAGAAATGCCGGTTTTCCCTATGTGTATTTAATACTTAATTTAATTAGAACCTGAAAAATATTTGAACAAACAGTTTTAGTATTGTGAAGAAAATGTAATCTGATTTGTTCATATAATTTAAGGTATTACATGATTCATATCCTAAATGAGTTGGCAGCACTGAGCATAGGTAGGTGTCAAGCTACTTCCTTTGTACTATCAGTTCTGCCGCTTCCCCGCCGACCTCATATTGGTTTATGTTTACATGTTAATTGATGCTTATAGCAATGTAGTGTTATACTGAGGAATGTGAATTTGTTTAATCTACAAATCTAAAACAGCTGTCACCATTAAGCTTTGTACCGCATCAAGGGAAAGTTACTTTTATTCATACATGGTTTCGAAAACAGAATACTTTCTACGATTATAAATTATATGTTCATTACTTTATAAAAAAAAAAAAAAAAAAAAAAAAAAAAAAAAAAAAAAAAAAAAAAAAAAAAACTACATTCACAGGAGACGGGAAATAAAAAAATATTGAGGAGAGCGAAACCTTGCATAACAAATAATTTAATTATTTACAAATCCACAGCAACGACGGGTATGAAACCTAAAGACTGTGACGGGGAAATGTCTAAATATTGTGGAAAGTAAAGCCTTGCCAAAAAATACGATCTTCATTCAGGCTCAAATGAATTCCCGGGCGAAGCTTGGTACCTTAGCTAGTATATATATATATATAATTGTAACCTCTGTCTGTACATTGATTTTTTTCGCGAAATTTCACGATAACTTTTCGTTTCACATGTCATAGACACCAAAACTGCATTTTGTTTCTTTCGTGTATGTTTGTTTGTTTGTTTGTTTGTTACCTTTTCACGCATAAACGGCTGAACCGAATTTTATGAAACTTGGTATGTATATTACTACTAGCCCAACTTAGACTTTAGGCTATAATATTATGCTCTAAGACAAACAGGAGTGGGGGTTATAAGGGAGGCCTGAAATTAAAAATAGCGATATTTCATTTCCTATTGCTTTTTCGGCAAATATGCACATAACAAAAGTTATTTATTTTCTTATTTAGAGTAATTTTTGTTATATACACTTTCGTCGTATACCGAAGTATAAATGAGTTATACGCTAAAAATTATAGCGGGAGTCAACAATTTTATTTGTCACAAAACACCTAACCGAACTAAGTAAAACTCGGTATATCTATTAGCACTAACGTTTTCATTATAACAAGCCATACCAACATTTCTAGGGACGGGCAGGAGTGGGGGTTATAAGGGAAGCCAGAAATTAAAAATGCGATATTTCGTTTCCTATTGGTTTTTCGGTAAATATGAACATAACAAAAGTTGTTTACTTTGTTATTTAGAGTAACATTTGTTATATACACTTTTTTCGTATACCGAATAATAAACGAGATATACGCTAAAATCTATAGCGGAAGTGAACAATTTTATTTGGGACAATAGACCCAACCGAAATAAATAAAACTCGGTATGTGTATTAGCACTAACGCTTTCATTATAACAAACCATATCAACATTTCTAGGCACGGGCAGGAGTGGGGGTTATAAGGGAAGCCTGAAATTAAATATAGCGATATTTCGTTTCCTACTGGTTTTTCGGCAAATATGAACATGACGATAAACAAGAACATTTCAATTGTATGAAGCATTTTAAAAACAAGTAGCTGTTTCATGAGGAGCAAAGTATATTACTCCCCCCCCCCTTCCTCTGTTTTTCACTGGAACATTAATTAATCGGAAGTAAGTAATTTCATCCTTTAATGTGTTTAAAACATCAATTAATTCACAAAAAACGAAAGTATTTAAACATACATAATTAGAATTGAAAATAGAATCTGAATATAAGGTAATGTTAGCGGAATTGGAGTTAGCCGTTAGTCATGTTCTGTTGGTTAACCTGGAGCGTCAGGGACGGGTGGGGAGACCTTCCTGTAATCTAGAACCTTTCTCACTCCCTCTTTCTTTCCTCAGTTGTTTTACACACTTTTTTCGTATACCGTATTATAAACGAGATATACGCTAAAACCTATAGCGGACGTGTATTTTGTTATTTAGAGTAAATTTTGTTATATAAACTTTTTTAGTATACCGAATTATAAACGAGATAGATGCTAAAACCTATAGCGGAAGTGAACAATTTTATTTGGGACAAGAGACCCAGCCGAAATAAATAAAACGCGGTATGTGTATTAGCACTAACGCTTTCATTATAATAAGCCATACTAACATTTCTAGGGACGGGCAGGAGTGGGGGTTATAAGGGAAGCCTGAAATTAATAATGGCAATATTTCGTTTCACCACAATATTTTGTGCTTAATAACTGAGATCTATGCATTATGCACAGGAGACGGGAAATATGACAATTTGGAGGACAGTGAAGACTTACATAAAAAATTAATTTTATTATTAACTAATGCCAACAACGGGTGTTAATCCTAAATAGTGGGACGGGTAAAGGTGAAAATAGTGCAAACTAAAGCCTTGCCAAAAAAATACCTTCACCATTCAGCCTCAAATGAATTCCCGAGCGAAGCCGGGTATCTGAGCTAGTATATCTATATATATATATAAAATTGTAACCTCTATCTGTACATTGATTTTTTTCGCGAAATTTCACGATAACTTTTCGTTTCACATGTCATAGACACCATATCTGCATTTTGTTTTTTTCGTGTATGTTTGTTTGTTTGTTACCTTTTCACGCATAAACGGCTGAACCGAATTTTATGAAACTTGGTATGTATATTACTACTAACCCAACTTAGACTTTAGGCTATATTAATTTTCTTTGAGGCGAACAGGAGTGGGGGTTATAAGGGAAGCCTGAAATTAAAAATAGCGATATTTCGTTTTCTATTGGTTTTTCGGCAAATATGCACATAACAAAAGTTGTTTATTTTGTTATTTAGAGTAACTTTTGTTATATACACTTTTGTCGTATACCGAAGTTTAAAAGCGTTATACGCTAAAAATTATAGCGGGAGTCAACAATATTATTTGCCAAAAAAGACTCAACCGAACTAAATAAAACTCGGTATGTGGATTAGCAGTGAGACCTTCATTATAATAAGCCATACCAACATTTCTATGGACGGGCAGGAGTGAGGGTTATAAGGAAAGCCGGAAATTAAAAATAGTGATATTTCGTTTCCTATTGGTTTTTCCGCAAATATAAACATAACAAAAGTTGTTTATTTTGTTATTTGGAGTAACTTGTGTTATATACACTTGTGTCGTATACCTAAGTATAAATGAGTTATACGTTTAAAACTTTAGCGGGAGCCAACAATGTTATTGGGCACTAACGGCTGAACCGAACTTAACAAAGCTCGGTATGTCAATTAGCATTAATTCTTCCATAATTATAAGTTTATATTTAAAATTTTTAGGTTCGATACGGGAGGGGGGTTATAAGGGAGGCCTGAAATAAAAATTCACCTTATTTACATGTATAAGAGACGGGAAATATAAAAATATCAAAGACAGTGAAGCCTTATCGAACAAATATTCTATTATTAGCAAATCCACGGCAACGACGGTTATCAATCCTAAACACTGGGACGGGTTAATGTCAAAATATTGTGCAATGTAAAGCCTTGCCAAAAAAATACCATCACCATTCAGCCTCAAATCAATTCCCGGGCGAAGCCGGGTATCTGAGCTAATATATATATATGTATGTACTAGCTCAGATACCCGGCTTCGCCCGGGAATTCATTTGAGGCTGAATGGTGATGGTATTTTTTTGGCAAGGCTTTACATTGCACAATATTTTGACATTTACCCGTCCCAGTGTTTACGGTTAATGCCCTTCGTTTCGGTGGATTTGTTAATAATAAAATTATTTTTTTATGTAAGACTTCACTGTCCTCCATATTGTCATATTTCCCGTTTCCTGTGCATTATGCATAGATTTAAATTATTAAGGACAAAATATTATAATAATCTATCTATCTATCTATATATATATATATATATATATATATATATATATATATATATATATATATATATATATATAATTGTAACCTCTGTCTGTACATTGATTTTTTTTTGCGAAATTTCACGATAACTTTTCGTTTCACATGTCATAGACACCATATCTGCATTTTGTTTCTTTCGTGTATGTTTGTTTGTTTGTTTGTTTGTTTGTTTGTTTGTTTGTTACCTTTCCACGCATAAACGGCTGAACCGAATTTTATGAAACTTGGTATGTATATTACTACTAGCCCAACTTAGACTTTAGGCTATATTAATATTCTCTAAGACAAACAGGAGTGGGGGTTATAAGAGAGGCCTGAAATTAAAAATAGCGATATTTCGTTTCCTATTGGTTTTTCGGCAGATATAAACAAAACAAAAGTTGTTTATTTTGATATTTAGAGTAACTTTTGTTATATGCACTTTTGTCATTTACCGAAGTATAAATGAGTTATAAACTAAAAACTATAGCGGGAGTCATTAATTTTATTGGGCTCAAAAGACTCAACCGAACTAAATAAAACTCGGTATGTTTATTAGTGTTGACGCCTTGATTTTCATAAGCCATACCAACATTCCTAGGGACGAGCAGGAGTGGGGATTGTAAGGGAGGCCTGAAATTAACAGTAGTGATATTTCGTTTCCTATTGGTTTTTCGACAAACATGCACATGACAAAAGTTGTTTATTTTGTTATTTTAAGTAACTTTTGTTATATTCACTTTTGTCGTATAGAAAAGTATAAACGAGATATACACTAAAATCTAAAGCGGGAGCCAACAATTTTGTTGGGCACTAACGATTGAACCTAACTTAGCAAAACTCGGTGTGTGAATTAGCATTAATTCTTCCATGATTATAAGCTATATTAAACATTTTAGGTTCAAAGGGGAGTGGGGATTATAAGAGAGGCTGAAATGAAAAACTCGCTTTTTATATTTTCTATTTATTTTTCGGCAAATATTCTATTTGTTATATTTCCAATAGAAATATAAACTATAAGAGCATTTCCATTATTTAATTTGTATAATGTACCTCGATGTTATTGAAACAAATATGTAATATAATAACAATTAAACGTTAATGGTAATGTCATCATGACAAAAAACAATATGCGTTTAAACACGATATGATATTTTCAGGGTACCTCTATTATTTAATTCCATCCGGTAGATAAAGTATAAAATAATGTTTTGCATCAATAATATAAGTAGAAGAATGTTGAGAAGTCTCATGCGGGAGGGGAAGATGACGGGAGCTTTACCAGTTAATTGAGTTTACTTATTTCCCGTCTGGCATTACTGGAAGCAATTTCCAGTGAGATTCACTATTACAAATATAATCGTACGTGTAAAACTTTGCCTATACTATGTGAGCTCGGATTGGCTTTTGAAAGGATATATGTTCATTATAAATGATATTTAATTGTAATAAATGCTACCCATGATTATGGTTTGAACTATTGAAAAACGGTGAGTAAAAAAGTGTACAGGGATAGATTAGGAACACATTTTCATTTATCCTCCAAAAATAAAATTTCTATTCTATTAATCCCCAAAAGTTACCCTTCAGGGTTGGCGATTTCGGAAAATCATTACGTCGTGGAGGGAAGTGTAATTGTACACATTGAAGTCTTACTATCAAAATACCAGTCGAGAATGATTTCCCGGGCATCTCCGGGTACCTTAGCTTTTGTGATATTCATTTTTGTCTTTTAACAATGTATACACTATATATATGAGATATACACTATAAACTAAAGCGGGAGTCAACTATTTTATTGGGCGCTAACGATTGAACCGAACTTAACAAAACTCGGTATGTCAATTAGTATTAATACTTCCATGATTATAAGCTATATTAAAATGTTAAGGTTAGAACGGGAGTGGGGCTTATAAGGGAGGCCTGAAATAAAAATTCGCGATATTTCGTTGTCTATTTATTTTCGTCATACGTGCACATAACAAAAGTTGTTTACTTTGTTATTTAGAGTAACTTATGTTTTATACATTTTTTCGGGAACAATGTATGAAGCAAATAATTTGCGTATAATATTGATATGCTCATCACGTCTTTCCAATATGAACTACCAGGTACCTCAAATGGAAAAATGAATTCAAATCTATGTTAATATTTTGACCTTAATAATTCAAAGCTATGCATAATGCACAGGAGTCGGGAAACATGACAATATGGAGGACAGTGAAGTCTTACTTAATTTTATTATTAAAAAAATCCAATCCAACGACGGGTATAAACCCTAAACACTGGGACGGGTAAATGTCAAAATATTGCGCAAAGTAATAATAATGCCTTGCCAAAAAAATACCATCACCATTCAGCCTCAAATGAATTCCCGGGCGAAGCCGGGTATCTGAGCTAGTCTATATATATATATATATATATATATATATATATATATATATATATATATTTGTCTGTTACCGCTCTAGCGGTCGCAATTTTGGTTTGATCCTTACCAAACTTCATATTTAAGCGTTTTATGTAAAAAGAAAGATCAAGTTCGTTAACGGCTGAAATCGGACCAGTGGGAGGGGGGTTTAGAGGGGGATTTCCGAAAATTCGAAATATCACCGTTACTATAAGTCGGATCGAAATGTTGTACAGAATCAATTTTATTGCAAATTAAATTTACTATAAATATTGTTCTATACATTTATTCCGTATCTTGAATATTAACCGAGATATTTGCATTTGTATTCTACGAGTGGTCACCAGTAGGCTATGTTCGGACTTTCCGCCGAGAGCTCTGGTGGCCGTTTCCATAACTATTCGTCCCTCGTGAATAGGTTTAGAGGTTAGGTTAACTGTTTTTTGGGGCTAGAAACTACTGGGTTATTACGGCCTAAATAATGTTTTAGGTTTAGAGGTTTCTTACTACTACAGTTGTTATTAGGCAGATTTCTCTCTTTGTAAAACTTCACGTGGGAAATCTGCTTAGTTTACGCAGCCCCTGCGTGACGGACTTTTGTTTCTTTCGTGTATGTTTGTTTGTTTGTTTGTTTCCTTTTCACGCATAAACGGCTGAACCGAATTTTATTTTAAGTTGTTTATTTTGTTATTTAGAGTAACTTTTGTTATATACACTTTTGTCGTATACCGAAGTTTAAATGCGTTATACGCTAAAAAGTATAGCGGGAGTCAACAATATTATTTGCCAAAAAAGACTCAACCGAACTAAATAAAACTCGGTATGTATATTAAAAGTTACTCTACGTAACAAAATAAACAACTTTTGTTATGTGCATATTTGCTTATAAAGCAATACGAAACGAAATATCTCTATTTTTAATTTCAGGCCTCCCTTATAACCCCCACTCCTGCCCGTCCCTAGAAATGTTAGTATGGCTTATTGTAAGGAAATCGTTAGTATTTATGCACATAGCGAGTTTGGTTTAGTTCGGTTGAGTCTTTTGTGCCAAATAAAATTGTGGACTCCCGCTATAGTTTTTAGCGAATAACTCATTTATACTTCCGCATACGGCAAAAGTGCGTATAACAAAAGTTACTCTAAATTACAAAATAAACAACGTTTGTTAGGTGCATATTTGCTGAAAAAGCAATAGGAAACGAAATATCGCTATTTTTATTTTCAGGCCTCCCTTATAACCCCCCACTCCTGTTCGTCTTAGAGAAAATTAATATAGCCTAAAGTCTAAGTTGGGCTAGTAGTAATATACATACCAAGTTTCATAAAATTCGGTTCGGCCGTTTATGCGTGAAAAGGTAACAAACAAACAAACAAATAAACAAACAAACAGACACGAAAGAAACAAAATGTACTTATGGTGTCTATGACATGTGAAACGAAAAGTTATCGTGAAATTTCGCGAAAAAAATCAATGTACAGACAGAGGTTACAATTTTATATATATACTAGCTAAGGTACCCGGCTTCGCTCGGGAAATCATTTAAGGCTGAATGATGATAGTATTTTTTTGGGCAAGGCTTCAATGTTTACAACTACACTTCCCGTCGGCGCGCATTGTTTTGCTGTGAGGGTCAGGCAGGCGACTTATAAATAAGAAATTTTATATTTGAAGAATAAATAAAAATGTGTTCCTAATCTATCCCTTGCCACTTTTTAACTCACCTTTTTGAATAGTTCAAACCATAATCATGGATAGTATTTATTACAATTAAATATCCTCTATAATGAAACTTATTTCCTGTCAAAAACCAATCCGAGCAGATATAGTTTAAGCATAGTTTAGCACGTAAGGTTATATTCATAATAGTAGATCTCAGTGGTAATCACTTCCCGTAATGCCCAGCATTTCACAGGAAATTAGTAAACTCAATTAACTCTATTAGCCTCCGTCTATTTCCGCTCTCGCATTAGAGCTATCAACACTCTTCTCCTTAAATTATTAATTCAAAATATTATTGTAATAATTTATCTACCTGATGGAATTAAATAATAGTGTTAACCTAAAAATAATTTCAATTATATTCAAAAAGCTAGTCGAGGGGAAGAGATAGTAGCCGTCCCTGCAACCTAAGTAATACTTTAAACAATCATATCGAGTTTAAGAGCATTTTGTCTTTTGTCATAATGCCATTAACGTTTAATTGTTATGATAGTACATATTTGTTTCAATAACATGAAGATATAGGAAATAAGATAGTATATAACCAAAATCAGAGTTTGATTCCATAGTACATCCCCTATCCATCCTTGAGGAAATTCAGCACGATTTTTTTTTTTAAATAATACATAATACAAATTAAATAATGGAAATGCTCTTATAGTTTAAATTTCTATTGGAAATAAATAACAAAGTTATTTTCTAGGGAAAATAAATAAATGAGGCGAAGGGGGAGGGGGATTTATAATCTCACTAATCCGAATCATACTTAGTACTAAATAATCGAAATAGATAAGGCTAAAACATAACATCATTGTCATAATATGCCTATATTAAAAACGCTTAGATAATTACTAATAAAATCATCGACTCCCGCTATAGATTTAGCTTATATCCCGTATTTACTTCATTTTACGACATAAGTGAATGAAACAAAAGTTGCTCTAAATAACAAAGTAAACAACTTTTGTTATGTGCACCTTTGCTGAAAAACAAATAGAAAATGAAATATCGTGAATTTTTACTTCAGGCCTCCCTTATAACTCCCACTCCCGTTCGAACCTAAAAATTTTAATATAGCTTATAATCATGGGAGAATTAATGCTAGTTGACATACCGAGTTTTGTTAAGTTCGGTTCAATCGTTAGCGCCCAATAAAATAGTTGACTCGTTGTATAGTTTATAGTATATATCTCGTTTATACTTCGTTAAAAGTCAAAAATGAATATTACAAAAGTTACTCTAAATAATAAAATAAACAACTTTTGTAAGGTTCATATTTGCCGAAAAACGAATAGAAAACGAAATACCGCTATTTTAAATTCAGGCCTCCCTTACAACCCCCACTCCTGCCCGTCCCTAGAAATGTTAGTATGGCTTATTATAATGAAAGCGTTAGTGCTAATACACATACCGAGTTTTATTCATTTCGGTTGAGTCTTTTGTCTCAAATAAAATTGTTCACATTCGTTATAGGTTTTTGCGTATATCTCGTTTATAATTCAGTATACGAAAAAAGTGTATATAACAAAAGTTACTCTAAATTACAAAATAAACAACTTTTGTTATGTGCATATTTGCAGAAAAAGCAATAGGAAACGAAATATAGCTATTTTTAATTTCAGGCCTTCCTTATAACCCCCACTCCTGTTCGTCTTAGAGAATATTAATATAGCCTAAAGTCTAAGTTGAGCTAGTAGTAATATACATACCAAGTTTCATAAAATTCGGTTCAGCCGTTTATGCGTGAAAAGGTAACAAACAAACAAACAAATAAACAAACAAACAAACAAACAGACACGAAAGAAACAAAATGCAGTTATGGTGTCTATGACATGTGAAACGAAAAGTTATCGTGAAATTTCGTGAAAAAAATCAATGTACAGACAGAGGTTACAATTTTATATATATATCTATCTTCTATCTATATCTAAATATCAAGGTAATTACAATTAATAATTACAAGCCATAAATATTGCCCTTTCAAAATTTCACAATGTTCAAAATTCCCAAATTTACTTATTCACAGATTCCTTAAGTTCTTTATTCTCCTTAAAGAATATTTACAGTACTCATTCCATCATAACCCAAATTTTAGAAAACATTATACATCTTCAAAACAACATTACACTAGTATGGCTACCAGGACACCAAAATATTGGACAAAGTACTGAAGTCGATGAACATGCAAAATTAGCTACCCAAAAACTTTACGTAGACACAAATGAACTAACGGTAGACGATTTAATACACTCTGCAATAACTAACGTACTACATGATTGGCAACACAAATGGCTACAAACAGACAATAAACTAAGACAAATTAAATCAACAGTACTCACACGGACTAACAAAATTGCAACATATTCGCGGAGAGAGGAAGTGATTTTAACAAGGCTCCGCATAGGTCACTCCTTAATTACTCATAACTATTTAATGGAAAAAAGGGAGCAGCCCAAATGCAATGTATGCAATTTGACTCTTACAATAAAACACATACTGACAGACTGCAAGAGACGAGATCATTTACAGATACCCCACGACCTACATGACTTACTCACTGAAGGTAGTCCATACATACCCACTATACTACAACATTTAAAAGACATTAACATATACACAAAAATTTAACTAATATAATCCATTTAAAATTAATGTTTGCATTTTAAAATAAATGTTATAATGTTGTGTGTGTGTGTGTATGTGTGTGTGTGTGTATGTGTGTGTGTGTGTGTGTGTGTGTTGTGTGGGTGTATGAGTTTTCACTCACCCAGTGTTTTTTAGGGAGTACAGAGTTTTATGTAAATAGTCACTAGTAAAAACTTATGTTTTATGTAAACCTTAATCATTTTAAATTTCTTTTATTCATTTTATACACCAATTTTATTTTAATTATTGATTTATTTAATTAATATTTAAATATTCTATTAATGATTTCTTTATTGTCCAATATCAATAGTTTTGATTTGCAGTTTTCACCTAGCTTTGAATTTTATCTTTATTTGTTCTCTTGCTCATTTATTTTTTATCTTTGCTGTGTTCAATACTTGTTTTTTGATTCCCATTCATGCTTTTTGAGTTCCATTTTGTTTTTGAGTTCCATTTACATTTTGAGTTCTAGTTCCGTTTTTGTGTTTCATTCAGTTTTAGTGTTTAATTTCGCCTTTTGTGTTCTATTTTTTTTTATTCCAGTTCTGTTTTGAGTTGCGTTCCTATTTCATTCCCATTTCTGTTTTGATATCATCTCTGTTTTTTTGTGTTTTCTCTCTGTGTTTTGATCCTTTTATGTTTTGTAAATCCTTTGTTTGTTTTGTGTTCCTTTTGTGTTCTGTGTTCCTTTTGTGTTCTGTATTCCTTTTGTGTTCTGTGTTCCTTATCTGTTTTGTGTTCCTGTTGCGTTTTGTGTTCCTTATCTGTTTTGTTTTCCATTTGTGTTTTGTGTTCCATTTCTGTTTTGTTTAATTTTGTTAATTTTTTTTGTTTGTATTGTTTTTTTTGTTCTGTTTTTTAAAGTTACAAATCCTTTAGTTTAGAGCAACATCGCCGAAGCTGCGAAGCTCCAATAAATAAATAAATAAATAAATATCTATATCTATCTATATATCTATATATATATAAAATTGTAACCTCTGTCTGTACATTGATTTTTTTCGCGAAATTTCAAGATAACTTTTCGTTTCACATGTCATAGACACCATATCTGCATTTTGTTTCTTTCGTGTATGTTTGTTTGTTTGTTTGTTTGTTTGTTTGTTACCTTTTCACGCATAAACGGCTGAACCGAATTTTATGAAACTTGGTATGTATATTACTACTAACCCAACTTAGACTTTAGGCTATATTAATATTCTCTGAGACGAACAGGAGTGGGGGTTATAAGGGAGGCCTGAAATTAAAAATAGCGATATTTCGTTTCCTATTGCATTTTCGGTAAATATGCACATAACAAAAGTTATTTATTTTGTTATTTAGAGTAACTTCTGTTATATACATTTTTTTCATATACCGATTTATAAACGAGATATACGTTAAAACCAATAGCGGATGTGAACAATTTTATTTTGGACAAAAGACCCAACCGAACTAAACCAAACTCGGTATGTGAATTAACACTAACGTCTTCCTTATAATAAGCCATACAAACATTTCTAGGGATGGGCAGGAGTGGGGGTTATAAGGGAGGCCTGAAATTAAAAATAGTGATATTTCGTTTCCTATTGGGGTTTTGGGAAATATGCACATAACAAAAGTTGTTTATTTTGTTATTTAGAGAAACTTTTGTCATATACACTATTGTCGTATACGTAATTATAAAGGCGTTATACGCCAAAAAGTGATAGCAGAAGTCAACAATTTTACAATATTTGGCACAAAAGACTCAACCGAACTAAACCAAACTCGGTATGTAATTTAGTACTATCGTCTACCTTATAATAAGCCATACTAACATTTCTAGGGACGGGCAGGAGTGGGGGTTATAAGGGAGGCCTGAAATTAAAAATAGTGATATTTCGTTTCCTATTGGGGTTTCGGCAAATAAGAACATATGAAAGTTGTTTATTTTATTATTTAGAGAAATTTGCTCAACAATTCTTTGGAACTACCAGGTAACTCACCTGGGAAAAATTAATTCAAATGTATGTTAATATTCTGTGCTTAATAATTCAAATCTATGCATAATACACAGGAAACATAAACAAATAATTTTATTATTAACAAATCCACATTAAAGTCTTACATAAAAAAATAATTTTATTATTAAGAAATCCACAGAAACGACGGGTATTTAAACTAAACACTGGGATGGGTAAATGTCATAATATTGTGCAAACTAAAGCCTTGCCAAAAAAATACCATAACCATTCTGCCTCAAATGAATTCCCTGGCGAAGCCGGGTATCTGAGCTAGTATATATATAAAATTGTAACCTCTGTCTATACATTGATTTTTTCGCGAAATTTCACGATAACTTTTCGTTTCACATGTCATAGACACCATAAGTACATTTTGATTCTTCTGTTTGTTAATTTTTTTGTTTGTTTGTTACCTTTTCACGCATAAACGGCTGAACCGAATTTTATGAAACTTGGTATGTGTATTACTACTAACCCAACTTAGACTTTAGGCTATATTAATATTCTCTGAGACGAAAAGGAGTGGGGGTTATAAGGGAGGCCTGAAATTAAAAATAGCGATATTTCGTTTCCTATTGCATTTTCGGTAAATATGCACATAACAAAAGTTGTTTATTTTGTTATTTAGATAAACTTTTTTTTTATATACACTATCGTCGTATACCGAAGTATAAAGGCGTTATACGCTAAAAATTATAGCGGGAGACAACAATTTTATTTGGCACAAAAGACTCAACCGAACTAAGTAAAACTCGGTATATCTATTAGCACTAACGCTTTCATTATAACAAGCCATACCAACATTTCTAGGGACGGGCAGGAGTGGGGGTTATAAGGGAAGCCAGAAATTAAGAATAGCGATATTTCGTTTCCTATTGGTTTTTCGGTAAATATGAACATAACAAAAGTTGTTTACTTTGTTATTTAGAGTAAATTTTGTTATATACACTTTTTTCGTATACCGCATTATAAACGAGATATACGCTAAAACCTATAGCGGAAGTGAACAATTTTATTTGGGACAAAAGACCCAGCCGAAATAAATAAAACTCGGTATGTGTATTAGCACTAACTCTTTCCTTATAATAAGCCATACTAACATTTCTAGGGACGGGCAGGAGTGGGGGTTATAAGGGAGGCCTGAAATTAATAATGGTGATATTTCGTTTCACCACAATATTTTGTGCTTAATAACTGAGATCTATGCATAATGCACAGGAGACGGGAAATATGACAATTTGGAGGACAGTGAAGACTTACATAAAAAATTAATTTTATTATTAACAAATGCCAACAACGGGTATTAAACCTAAACCACTGTTACGGGTAAATGTCAAAATATTGTGCAAAGTAAAGCCTTGCCAAAAATATACCATCATCATTCAGCCTCAAATCAATTCCCGGCCGAAGCCGGGTATCTGAGCTAGTATATATATATATATATATATATATATATATATATATATATATATATCTGTTAACGGTCTAGCGGTCGCAATTTTTATTTGATCGTTACCAAACTCGGAATTTAATCCTTTTATGTAAAAAGGAAGATCAAGTTCGTTAATGGCTGAAATCGGACCAGTGGGAGGGGTTTAAAGGGAGGGATTTTCGGAAAATTTAAAATATCTCCGTTATTATGCGTCGGATCGAAAAATTGTATAGTATCAATCGTATTGCAAATTAAATTTACTATAAATAATGTTCTATACGTTTATTCTGTATCTTGAATATTAACTGAGATATTTGCATTTGTGTTCTGCATTGGTCGGCAGGAGTGAGCTGTTTGGTACTTTCCGAAGAGAGCTCTGGCGGCCGTTTTCGTAACTATTCGTCCCTCGTGTATAAGTTTAGTGATCCCTTACTACTTACTACACTTGTTTTTGGGCAGATTTCTCTATTGTAAAACTTCACGTGGGAAATCTGCTTAGTTTACGCAGCCCTGCGTGACGGACTTTTTTTAATTTCAGCCCTCTCTTATAACCCCCACTCCTGTTCATCTTAGAGAATATTAATATAGCCTAAAGTCTAAGTTGGGCTAGTAGTAATATACGTACCAAGTTTCATAAAATTCGGTTCAGCCGTTTATGCTTGAAAAGGTAACAAACAAACAAACAAACAAACAGACACGAAAGAAACAAAATGCAGTTATGGTGTCTATGACATGTGAAACGAAAAGTTATCGTGAAATTTCGAGAAAAAAAATCAATGTACAGACAGAGGTTACAATTTTATATATATACTAGCTCAGATACCCGGCTTCGCCCGGGAATTCATTTGGGGCTGAATGGTGATGGTATTTTTTAGCAGGCTTTACATTGCACAATATTTTGACATTTACCCGTCCCAGTGTTTAGGATTGATACCCGTCGTTGCCGTGGATTTGCTAATAATAGAATATTTGTTTAATAAGGCTTCACTGTCTTCGATATTTTTATATTTTCCGTCTCTTATACATGTAAATATGTGGACTACCGCAATAGTTTTTAGCGTATAACTCATTTATACTTCCGTATACGGCAAAAGTGCATATAATAAAAGTTACTCTAAATAACAAAATAAACAACTTTTGATATGTTTATATTTGCGGAAAAACTTATAGGAAACGAAATATCGCTATTTTTAATTTCAGGCTTTCCTTATAACCCCTACTCCTGCCCGTCCATAGAAATGTTGGTATGGCTTATTATAATGAAAGCCTTACTGCTAATACACATACCGACTTTTATTTAGTTCGGTTGAGTCTTTTTTGGCAAATAATATTGTTGACTCCCGCTATAATTTTTAGCGTATAACGCATTTAAACTTCGGTATACGACAAAAGTGTATATAACAAAAGTTACTCTAAATAACAAAATAAACAACTTTTGTTATGTGCATATTTGCCGAAAAACCAATAGAAAACGAAATATCGCTATTTTTAATTTCAGGCTTCCCTTATAACCCCCACTCCTGTTCGTCTCAGAGAAAATTAATATAGCCTAAAGTCTAAGTTGTGTTAGTAGTAATATGGATACCAAGTTTCATAAAATTCGGTTCAGCCGTTTATGCGTGAAAAGGTAACAAACAAACAAACAAACATACACGAAAGAAACAAAATGCAGTTATGGTGTCTATGACATGTGAAACGAAAAGTTATCTTGAAATTTCGCGAAAAAAATCAATGTACAGACAGAGGTTACGATTTTATATATATATAGATACTAGCTAAGGTACCCGGCTTCGCCCGGGAATTCATTTGAGGCTGAATGAAGATGGTATATTTTTGGCAAGGCTTTACTTTCCACAATATTTTTTTTATTTCCCTGTCCCGAGGTTTTAGAATTAGACCCGTCGTTACTGTGGATTTGTTAATAATAAAATTATTTGTTATTTAAGACTTCACTGTCCTCGATATTTTTATATTTCCCGTCCTCTGTGTATGTAGTTTTTTTTATAACGTAATGGACCATATAATTCATAATCCTAGAAAGTATTCTATCTTCCAAACCACGTATGAATAAGTTCCTTTCCCTTCATGCGGTACAATGTCCAACGGTGACAGCTGTTTTAGATACGTCATAGCCGCTATTAAAATACTCTTTCATAAGTCTCGATTGTAAACTGTGTATTCATATTGGTTTTCAGTAAAGTATATCATAATACATTAACGGAGCAGAGTTAATAAAGACCAGAAATACCTGGGTGCACCTCCCTAGTGTTCATTCTTGTAAATTATTTATTTATGATAATTAAAGAAGTTCACATTCCTGAGAATAATAATACATTGCTATAAGCATCAATTAACATGTAAACATAGACCAATATGAGGTCGGAAGGGAAGCGGCAGAACTGATAGGACAAAGGAAGTAGCTCGACACTTACATAGCCTCAGTGCTGCCAACCTGCAATGCATTTTGGATAGCTATCCTCTAATACATTCAAATATATTAAAAAATCATATTACATTATCTTCACAATTCTAAAACTGTTTCAAATATTTTTCACGGTTTAATTAAATAATGTATTAAATACACTTAGAGAAGGGTTGGGGCAGTATAGCTTATTTGGTGCAAACTGTTACTGGCGTTAAAAAATAACATAGTTTTGAATTATTAAGGATAAAATTTGAACATGGATTTGAATTAACTTATCCAGGTGAGATACCTGGGTAGTTCATATTGGAATGTATTGTTGAGCATATCCATAGTTCTAAGCAAATTACTTGCTTCATGACTTATTTTACAAAAAAAAAAAAAAAAATATAAAACAAAATTTACACTAATTAAAAAAGTAAACAACTTATGTTATGTGCACGATTGCCGAAAAACAAATAGACGATGAAATATCGCGAATTTTTATTTCAGGCCTCCCTTATAACCCCCATTCCCCTTTGAACCTAAAATTTTTAGTATAGCTTATAATCATGGAAGAATTAATGCTAATTTACGTACCGAGTGTTGTTAAGTTCGGTTCTACCGTTAGTGCCAAATAAAATAGTTGCTCCCGATTTAGTTTTTAGCGTATATCTCGTTTATACTTTGTTATAAAACAAAAGTGTATATAACAAAAGTTACTCTAAATAACAAAATAAACAACAACTTTCATATTTGCCGAAAAACCAATAGGATGCGAAATATCGCTATTTTAATATTTCTGGCATCCCTTATAACCCTCACTCCTGGCCGTCCCTAGAAATGTTGGTATGGCTTTGTAGCAGCTTGGCTTGCTCTATAACCTAACCCTTACTAGATGCCACGTGGTCCCAATTACAGTGTTGCAGGAACTAATTAATCTAATCTTATCGTGGCTACACTGCGAGCAACCATATAATAACCTTTCAGTCAGTGTATAAAGTTAGGAATCCCATGCTAACTAGAAACAAGTATTAAGTATATGACGTAGACTTAATGGCGCCTATAGTGCGTTTCATTCGAGATGGCAGTAGATCTGGTGCGCTGTTGCCAAATCTCACTCAAATCCGCCAAATTTCTGAAAAACTCGGGAAAAATTCTGAAATGTGCAGAATTTAATCTTCTATCGGCCTATACTAAGAATAAATCAACAAAACAAGATACACAATCGAAATAAATTGTATTGTGCCAATTTTTTACCTAAAAAATTTAATGGAAATTCTTGTTTCTCTCGTCACTGCGATCATATTTTTTAAGATATTTGTTTGAAATTCTATACGAAGTTAGTTTATGTTATCTATATTCGTTACAAGGAACAATTTTTTTTAAAATGTCATTCCTTATCATGTTTTTTCCATAATAAAAATAAAAATTGTGAAATCCAATTTTAAAAAAGTAGCCTGCGGGGAATTTTCGTTCTATAATAGTTTATTATGTTTTGTCATAATACTTTTAAAAAGGACAGTTCAAATTTATTTTTGAGCCTCCTCCGAACATTATGGGTCGATTACAACTGATGCAATTAATGTTTATATGTTGTGCGAGCGTCGCGGATAGGAAGCCTCTGATAGAACAGACACTTAGTTGATGACGTCAGGCGTCATAATCCCATAGAACAAACTACAAGATTCATTTGGATAGGCAAGAAATGCCCTCAGAATGCATTTGAATTTTATAAACTCACAATTATTAAAAGACAAATAATTTATATTGTCTTAAAGTTTAAATGAATGAAATTAAATATTTTTGTTAATGTGATTGAGACATGATCTAAAATAATATTTTTATGTATTGTATAAGGTAATAACTGTAAGAAGACGCTAACTCACATTCGCCATTAAAACTGCTATATTGTATACTATCCTGTACACGTGTGTATCACGCAGTGTTGCCATTGCCTCACATATAATTATCGTACAATATTAATACATTGTATTTATATAATATTAATATTATTTATTAATTAATTATACATTAATACATATCAACTTCTCCCTTAAACAATTTGCAAAGTATATGACAAGGCAACACCTGAACATAAATGAAATGAAACTTATACATGAATGAATGTACATAAATGAAGTTAAATTGTATATGACAAAAATCGTAATTGAATTTATTATATTATATGAATTTATTTCATAAATCCAGTCTTTGCGTTGGTTTCCGCACCCTTGATGACTTCCTGGTAATCGGTTGTGACTGAATCCCAGGTGTACCTGTAGCTAAAGTATCAGAGGTAAGAATGTGCGGAGAAGCTTGTATACTTAAAGGATGTAGTGCAGTTGGAGAAGATCGTAATGTAGGAGATGGTTGTACTGTAGGAGATGATTGTACTATAGGAGATGATTGTGCTGTAGGAGATGGTTGGGCTGTAGGAGATGATTGTATTGTAGGAGATGGTTGTATTGTAGGAGATGATTGTATTGTAGGAGATGGTTGTATTGTAGGAGATGGTTGTGAAGGAGTATTATTGGGAGAAAATGTTCTGTGTAAATTTGAATCACATACTTGCTGACTTTGCGCAATTGATGCGCCAACTTTCCTCATCTGTTGGGCATGACGCCTTACTAGCTTCTCAGATACCTGAATTGTATAGTGTAGTGCACCATCCCTATTCAATACGGTGCCTATTTGCCATTTACTATTGGGGGAAGTGTAGTTGCGTACAGCGACCCTTTCTCCCTCATGAAAGATTTGGCACTGCCGCAGAGGCAAAATTTCTTCTTTTTGAGTAGCGTCAGCACGATGTAGCAGAGTAAGTGCAGAGTTGATGTTCCTTCCTAAAAATAATTGAGCGGGGCTTTCTCCAGTTGCTGTAGACGGACTTCTTCTGAAGGTATTCAAGTTCTCTTGACACGTACCATGGTTCTCTTTAGACAGGCTGCGTAATGCCTGCTTGGCGGTGTATACGTAGCGTTCAACTTGTCCATTTGTAGAAGGGTTGTACGGTGCACATGTAATGTGCCGGATAGCTCGTTGTGTAATGAAGTTTTTGAACTCTATGCTGGAAAATGCTGTGCCATTATCAGATACTAAAATCTGCGGATAACCATATCTTGAGAACACGGAGTCAAAATATTGATTGACGTAGATGAAGATAAATTTGGTACCATGAAGATTTCAGGCCATTTCGAATAAGCGTCAATAATTAGTAAAAAATATTTGCCGTGGAATGGTCCCATATGGTCGACATGTATTCTCTCCCACGGTGCATTAGCGGGTTGCCAATGATGAGTTGTAATTCTTGAAGGTTCTTTCGCAACCATTAAACAAGGCGTACAATGTCGAACATAGTCTTCTATATTTTTATCAATACCAGGCCAATATACGTACGAACGGGCTAAAGCTTTCATTTTTACCATTCCTATGTGTCCCATATGTAATTCTTGTAATATTTGAGTACGTAAATTATTTGGTACATAAACTCTTATGCCAAAAAATATGCAATTATTTTGTAATGTATATCTAGGATCGTCAACGCCATTAGAAATACCAGTTTTCAGTTTTCTCAACAACTCTCTTAATTCTGGATCTTTAATAGTTTCTTTCGCTAACTTCGATGATGTAATTGGAAGAGTAGCAAGTTGTTGTAGTTGGAAAACTTCTATCTCATCTGGTTCATTGTTACATGTAAATGGTAAGCTAAGCCTGGAGAGACAATCTGCATTAGCATTTTGTTCGGATTTCCGAAATTTAATTGTAAAGTTAAACATTTGTAAGAATAAGGCGTACCTTAGTAGTCTTGTAGCTGTAATGACAGGTAACGCATTCTTTGAGCCCAGTATACGGGTCAAAGGCTGATGGTCTGTAATTAATGTAAAATGTTGGCCGTATAAATAATGGTAAAATTTCTCTATACCCCATTTGATTGCTAGAGCTTCTTTATCTATCTGAGAATAGTTCCGTTCACTTTTAGACAGGGTTCTAGAGGCAAATGCAATAGGCCTTTCTTCATCGTTGATAATATGAGCTAGAACCGCGCCCAATCCGGTAGGTGATGCATCTACTGAAACAACAAGTGGATAATTTGCATTGTAATGTACTAAAATACGAGGTGATGTAATTTCATTTTTTATTTTATTGAAACTTTGTGTATGTCTGGATGTCCACACAAACGGGACATTACCTCTTGTGAGATTATGTAACGGTTCGGCCATTGTAGCAAGATTAGGTGTAAATTTAGCGTAAAATGTAACTAGCCCCAAAAAAGCTTTTACTTCTGTAACATTAATGGGACGCCTGCATTTGAGAATGGCTTCAATCATTTCTTGAGTTTTGCCAACGCCTTTGTCAGAAATTTCAAACCCCAGATATGTAATCTTTTTTTGTAGAAATTTACATTTGCTCTTATTGAGACGTACATTGCCATCTTCAAGTAATTTTAAAACCTGTTCGAGTCGTTGATTGTGTTCGGCGACCGTCGGTGCTGAAACGACGATGTCATCATGTACCACACAAACGCCTGGAATTTGTTGGACTAATTGGTCAATGAAACGTTGCCATTCAGCAGGTGCTGAAGCTAAACCGTAAAGTAGCCTTTTTACTTTGTATAAGCCAATGTGTGTATTAATAGTCAACATCTCGGAAGCTTCCTCTGAAACAGGTAAATGTAAAAATGCAGTTCTGACATCAAGTTTAGTAAAAAATTTAGCATTTAATAATTTAGCAGAAACTTCTTCGAAACCTGGAAATGGATATTGTGGAACGACCATCTGAGGATTAAGTGTGACAGAATAATCTGCACACAAACGAATAGTTCCATCCGGTTTTACCACTGGAACGACCGGGGTGGCCCAATCAGAGGTATTTGTTTTGACTAAGATGCCCTCGTTTTCCATCCGTTTAATCTCCTCCTCCACTTTGGGTTTCAAGGCAAAGGGAACGACACGGGCTCTTTTGAAAACTGGCCTAGAATCCGCTTTTAATTGTATTTGTACCTGTACTCCCTGTACCGGCTGTACCATGCTGTTGAAAACTTGGATGTGTTTTTGTAGTATTTCTTCTAGAGAATGCTCTGAATGTATTGAATCTACTCTAGAAATGTCAAGAACGCATAATTCCTTAATCCAGTCTCTCCCCATAATATTAGAGTAGCTTGCTTCCACAACGTACATTTTTAAATTTTTAATAATGTTTTTGTAACGTACCTCGACTATTGCTTCTCCTCGGGGACGTATAATTTTGTTGTTGTAGCTCCGAAAAAGGGATGTAGTTTCTTGTAATGTAGTATTCTTCAAGTTTGCAAATGTATTATATTCAATTATTGTAACAGGTGAACCTGTGTCGACTTCCAACGACACTTTTGTATGGTTCATTAGAACTTCGGTGTATACCGGAGGCGAATGTAAATTTTTAATACAGTTAGAGTTGCGTCTGGAAACACATTGTAATTTATTAATAGGTAAAATTTCTTTAATAGAATCTGAACATGCATTTTTTTTTCTTATACACACCTTTTCTAGGTGCCCATCTACATTGCAAAATTTACAATGAAGTTTATAAGTAATTCGGCATTGATTGGCCTTATGACCTTTCTTACCACATTTTAAGCAAGTAAATTTATTATAATTATTATTAATATTTTGGTATTTATTTGTCTTAGGACTTTTCTTATTCTTTTTCTCTTCTTGAAAAGATACTTTATTGATTTCTAAATTATTACCTTTACCAAGGATGTTACCAGTTCCACCTACTGCCTTTTCGATTGCTAAAGATATTTCCAAGGTTTTTTCAAATGAAGGATCGTCTTCTTCAAATAATCTGTCTAAAATATTTTTGGAACGCAAGCCACTTACGAATACATCTCTAAGCATGGTGTTCAGCATAACGCCATCATACTTGCAAGGCGTTGCTAGTTTTCTCAATTGCGCCACGTAATCTGAAATTGATTCGTTTTCTGCTTGTTTCCGATTAATAAATGTATGCCTAGACGGTATAATTAATGGTGGCGGATTAATATGTTTTTTTAATATGCTCACTAGTTCACTATATTGTTTTTCAGCGTATGATGTTGGATGTAATAAATGTTTTAAAAGTGTAAAAAACTTAGGGCCAATTAATGTAACAAACATATCACCTTTTTTATCTTCTGGAATATTCCTGGCTCTGAAGTATGCATCCAAACGTTCGATGTACGTGTCGAAATCTTCCACCGCTTCATCGAAATTTTCAAACTTTATATTTCCTATTGATTTGGACTCTTCTGTATGGGTCTTAGTCATAGCAGCCACTAACAAATTTATACTATTCACCAATTCATCAATTTCTGGCATTTCCTGGCCGGTGCCTCCACTTTTATGTATTGTATAAGGTAATAACTGTAAGAAGACGCTAACTCACATTCGCCATTAAAACTGCTATATTGTATACTATCCTGTACACGTGTGTATCACGCAGTGTTGCCATTGCCTCACATATAATTATCGTACAATATTAATACATTGTATTTATATAATATTAATATTATTTATTAATTAATTATACATTAATACATATCAAATATGCTAGAAAAAGAACTTCTGGAAGGATTCAGAATTTATTAAGAGTACCTATTTCAAGAAATCCCACACATTTAGGTTTTGGTGTATTTCTATCCTGTCAGTTAAATTTCAGTTTTCTTTTTCAATAATTTATTCTATTTAGGTTATTTAAACATTTTTCTTTTCCTTTCATCCTTAAATATTTACTTGTTTCGGTTCTTGGCAAGTAACTGATTATTCTTCTTAATTCTATTTTAAATAAATGTTTCAGTAAAGTTAGTTGAAGAAACATTCTTTGGTTTGTTTATGTTAAGTATTATTTTGAGCAGTACTGAGACTTCTAAATTCTTGTTTAGTTAAATTAAATATAACAATTATAAGATCATTCATGATAGTAATAGGACTATTTTACAAAAAAATGCCCTAAGTTGATAGATAAGGAAGCTGTATTTATATTTAAAATTATATTAATTAACTGTCAGGGAATATATATATATATATATATGTGTGTGTGTGTGTGTGTGTGTGTGTGTGAATATTTCCATTTTCTCCATAAAATTGGATGGAGTATTAGGGAGATGTAAAATTAAAAATTGTAGAATTTCAGTAGTTTTTGGGTCATAATTCAGAGAAAGTTTGTTTTTATTCTTATCTGATAAAAAGAATCATGTTTATTATGCTCATATATATTGTACTAAAAGTAATTTTCAACTTAGGTGTACATAATTAAATATTAAGACCATATAGCTTCCCATAAGGGTGAGTAGCAATTGCTGGCGGCTCTAAAATTTAAATTGATATGACACAATTACATTCACATATAGCTTCACTATAATGATTTTGAAAAAAAAAAAAAAAAAAATGATTTCAGTGGCAGTGATAAAAATGTTTTTATCTTTGCTATTCTCAGATTGGAAGTATTAAAAATATCTTAATTACTTCATATTATTATTTACACAAACTTACTTCATAAATAGCTTTAAGAGCCAACATTTTTTCATAAATCCTACTTTACCAAGTACATTGATTTAAAAAAAAGAAAAGGTACAAAAGTTCTAACACACTTGTACCAGTAAAAAAAAAAACTAATGCCAAGCAAACCAGGACTGCACAATTGATCTTTGCAACATTTTTTTTACCATTGTCTCACCACCTGTCAAATTCTCATAACACTCTGTTTGTTATTGTAAATTGAAATTATTGATGAATAGTCTTCTGGAACATCAGCATATTACTAATGAGGGGGGGGGGTGTGGAGGGACCTTCAACATTTTGTTTTTAAATATTTATTTTGAAGTTTTTAACCTGCGAAAGGGATTATTGAAGTGACCATTTTCTTAACACCCTCCTACTTTCACGCCTCTAGGATTTTTTTAAAAAAATGTCAAGTTTAAAGAATATAATTAATTGCATTGTACCTAAAATATTTTATTTTACATTTATTTCATAGTAATGAATTTTATATCAAGTAAAATGCTAACCATATTTCACTATTTTTGAAAGAGGGAGTATTTTTAATTCAATAAAAAAGATGCTAGGCTGAGGGTTGCTCTGACAGTCCAAGTTGGATCATCTTAGTCCTTCAGCTGTCCCAACTATATTCACCTACTCAAATAGTAATTTAATGGATTTATGTAACATTTATAATAGGTAGATTGCAAATTTCATAATACAACAAGGCAAAAAAATGACACTTGTTTTTTTGTCTTTCGTTTTAGTCAATGCATCACCATTTAAAAAAAAAAAACCTTTTTGAAATGTTTGGACAGCAGATCCTCCATCTCAAGAGCATTTGCACTCAAATGCAGGGCCAATATTATACACTGCTGCAGTGGGAATATTAATTATTGTGATTCCGTGAAAGCCAACAAAAGATAGTCAGTTTAAAAAAATAAATAGGAGCCGAATCTTTAGTGGAAAAATTATTTTTAAATTCTGAGCTCTGTACCTTCAAACAGAATTGGTTGATGTGAGAAACTTGAATAGAAGAAGTTGGAATTCTGGAATGGGGTGCATGTAATCATGTTTAAATACCTGATGATGTTTTAATATAAACAACTTCAGCTATTTGAACATGACTAGGAAAAACTAACAGCACCACCCCATGGAATGAAGAGGAAATGGAGTAATACATACTAAAATGTGTACAAAAACTATTAAGTAGTTCTTTTAATAATTTATTAAGTACTAAAAAAATATTATTCTCTAAAAATTAAATTAATAAAACAATCTTGTTTGTTTATTGCCTCAGGAATAAAATATAAATACATCTTAAAGAATCAAGGGTTTGCAGCTCGTTAGTCACCTGAAACAAAATAAAAATGTATTCATTAAATATTAAATAAATAATTAAATTTTTGAAGAAATAGTTTTAATATATATAATTCTAGATTACAAGTCTCTATATCTACTCTCATATTGGCAGTATTTTGTTTGGAATTACACAGATAATTTTCACTAAGTGCTGGTTTAATTCAATGAAATATATATCTTCTTAGTCAATATATAGACAATAGGTGAGGAAAAAATTCATTAAAATCTGATAGTAATGACAAAGAAAAATTTCTATTTAAATAGATTACAAGGATGAGATACTATTAAACATAGTTGATATACTGAAAAGGCTTATACCTAACAAAAGCACAAATATAAATCACTAATAGTACATATATTCAGTGTTTACTTTATTTAGACAAGACTAACCAAAATGGTAATATTTATCTAATGCTAATCATTTAATGAAAGACAGCTTAAGGATAAACTAGAAAAGAAACTAACTCCTTGCTCCTGAAGAAATTTGGTATAGTTAGCATAAAACATACTTATAGTGACATAACAGAAGTTAACTTACTTATTAAACAGATTATCCAAAATACTCCAATATTTGGAAGTTGATCAATGTAAAGTAAGATGGCTGCCGGGCAGCTGTATTGGCGGGAATAAAATATCGTTACGTCATCAATTCACATGTACGTCATATACTTAATACTTGTTTCTAGTTTGCACAAAACTCGTCTCCTCTAGTCTATTGGCCGCTTATATTCTACATAGCTCGGTCGTGAGCAGCTCTTTGGAATGGAGAGCTGACTATAACCTCGCCCGTCTCCTCTAGTCTATTGGCCAGCTTATATTCTACATAGCTCTGTCGTGAGCAGCTCTTTGGAATGGAGAGCTGACTATAACCTCGCCCGTCTCCTCTAGTCTATTGGCCAGCTTATATTCTACATAGCTCGGTCGTGAGCAGCTCTTTGGAATGGAGAGCTGACTATAACCTCGCCCGTCTCCTCTAGTCTATTGGCCAGCTTATATTCTACATAGCTCGGTCGTGAGCAGCTCTTTGGAATGGAGAGCTGACTATAACCTCGCCCGTCTCCTCTAGTCTATTGGCCAGCTTATATTCTACATAGCTCGGTCGTGAGCAGCTCTTTGGAATGGAGAGCTGACTATAACCTCGCCCGTCTCCTCTAGTCTATTGGCCAGCTTATATTCTACATAGCTCGGTAGTGAGCAGCTCTTTGGAATGGAGAGCTGACTATAACCTCGCCCGTCTCCTCTAGTCTATTGGCCAGCTTATATTCTACATAGCTCTGTCGTGAGCAGCTCTTTGGAATGGAGAGCTGACTATAACCTCGCCCGTCTCCTCTAGTCTATTGGCCAGCTTATATTCTACATAGCTCGGTCGTGAGCAGCTCTTTGGAATGGAGAGCTGACTATAACCTCGCCCGTCTCCTCTAGTCTATTGGCCGCTTATATTCTATAGCTGAGTTCATAAGTCATGAGACAGTGGCTAGGATGCGCAGTAGCAAAGAAGGCTATTGCGCATGCTCCCGTTATCAGTCTGTTAACGACTCTCGAGAGGTACGGATATGTATCGGGCGTCCTGAAAACATTAGCCCTCAGTGTGTATGAAGCTAAAATCTAACCCTATCTTGGTGATGTAGGAAGAAATGTCGATATAAATCCCTGCAAGGTCTTGCTCTAACCTCAAGCTAATACGTTGCAACAATTATTTTTGTTTTTAAAAAAAGAAATCGGTTTTCGATACTTGAATTTTAATATCGAAATACCGATATATCGGGGGGGGGGGGGGAAATATCAAGTATTATTTAGATATTAATATTTTTTCACCATCCCTAGTGTACCTGTCAATAAGTCGCCATTTAAATTTAAATTGACAGTGATAGTGACATACATTCAAGCGGCGATGATAATTGTGAGCCCTTAAGCGGCATTGAAGAGATGGGGTGGTCATTTGACCAATTTTAAAGCAATTATATATATATATATATATATATATATATATATGTATATATATATATATATAAAAGTTAACTTGTTATATTTTATTTAACTTCTATTAATTTAGGTGGTAAACAAGTTATTTTGATATTTTTTGAAATGTAATTTTGGTAAGAAAATTATCTGTAGGTTTTTAAAAAGGTATTTGTAAGTTTTAAGTATCACAAATCATTGCGTAATTTATAAAAAAAAAATGATCTTTACATTTTTAAAAATATATCTTTAAGTATTAAAAATAATTATCTGTAAGTTTAAAAAAAAAATTAAATAATAATGTCAAAATATTATTTATGTAAACTATGCAAGTATATGCAATTCCACTAACTTTCTATTATCACTAATCAATAATAAATTACGTTTTTTGTGCATTAAATAAATTATTATTTTATTTTTTTATTCATGTTTGATTTTTAATAATGTTTAATCAATGCTGCTTCTCATTTTCTGCACTAGATTTTTATATAAATTAGGAAAAGTAGAACATATACTAGAGAAAGGTTAGACTGCAGGTACTCAGTATCGATACTTAAAGGGCTGGAGCAAGTGTACGGCATGCTGGCAAATATGTTCAGCTTGGGTAGTACACGTCATCTCATCCCCACCAAGCCTACCACCCATCCCCACCCCTATGCGCCGACTGTCTCATGTACCATGAACTCAACTATACATAGCTCTGTCGTGAGCAGCTCTTTGGAATGGAGAGCTGACTATAACCTCGCCCGTCTCCTCTAGTCTATTGGCCAGCTTATATTCTACATAGCTCGGTCGTGAGCAGCTCTTTGGAATGGAGAGCTGACTATAACCTCGCCCGTCTCCTCTAGTCTATTGGCCAGCTTATATTCTACATAGCTCGGTCGTGAGCAGCTCTTTGGAATGGAGAGCTGACTATAACCTCGCCCGTCTCCTCTAGTCTATTGGCCAGCTTATATTCTACATAGCTCGGTCGTGAGCAGCTCTTTGGAATGGAGAGCTGACTATAACCTCGCCCGTCTCCTCTAGTCTATTGGCCAGCTTATATTCTACATTACATAGCTCGGTCGTGAGCTGCTCTTTGGAATGGAGAGCTGACTATAACCTCGCCCGTCTCCTCTAGTCTATTGGCCAGCTTATATTCTACATAGCTCGGTCGTGAGCAGCTCTTTGGAATGGAGAGCTGACTATAACCTCGCCCGTCTCCTCTAGTCTATTGGCCAGCTTATATTCTACATAGCTCGGTCGTGAGCAGCTCTTTGGAATGGAGAGCTGACTATAACCTCGCCCGTCTCCTCTAGTCTATTGGCCAGCTTATATTCTACATAGCTCGGTCGTGAGCAGCTCTTTGGAATGGAGAGCTGACTATAACCTCGCCCGTCTCCTCTAGTCTATTGGCCAGCTTATATTCTACATAGCTCGGTAGTGAGCAGCTCTTTGGAATGGAGAGCTGACTATAACCTCGCTCGTCTCCTCTAGGAGTTTTGTGCTAACTAGAGAGATATTAATGGTGATGACGTAGGGACGTAAGTTGATGACGTACATGTTTTGAGACTCAAGGATTGATGACGTTTGTATTATTTTATTCCCGCCGAGACAGCTTAGTGGCAGCCATGTTGTTTCACATTGAATTTTCAAATATCAGAGTATTTTGGATAATCTGTTTAATAAGTAAGCTAACTTCTATTATGTGTCATTGTTATGTAACTTTATGTATGTTTTATGCTAATTATACGTTTTTATTAAGTCCAAATTTCTCCAGGAGCGAGGAGTTGTTTTTTTTTCCTAATGTATCCTTAAGCTGTCTTTCATTTAATGATTGCCATTAGATGAATATTACCATTCTGGTTAGTCTTATCTATTCCTAAAAAGGAAAACACTGAATTATTTTACTATTAGTGGTATATATTTATAATTGAGGGCTTATGTTAGGTATAAGCCTTTTCAATATATTAAATAAGTTTAATAATTTGTCATCCTTGTAATCTATATAAGTAGACATCTGTCATTACTACCAGACTTTTATGAATGTACACATACTTATTGTCTATATATTGACTAAGAAGAAATATATTTCATAGAATTAAATCAACACTTGGTGAAAATGATCTATGTATGTAAATCCTAACAAAAAAGTCCTTCACGCAGGGGCTGCGTAAACTAAGCAGATTTCCCACATGAAGTATTACAATAGAGAAATTTCACGAGAGCCGAGCCAGTCAAAGAAACGGCCGAACTAGCTTTTGGCGGGAAAGTATCTCTCGTCCGTTAGGCTCCGAGATTAAATTAAAAACAATTCAATCTCAAAAAACAACAAGAACACAAAAGATGGATTTTCCTCTAATGATAGCAGCGCTCTGTACACTTATTACACCAACACTAAATAGTACCACAGAATATCCATTATTTGTAAGACTTAATACTGCTGTGAATATTAAGTAAACAAATAAAGGGCAAGTCAAATGGTAAGAACCTTCCTGATAGCAAACAGCCTGATTTCTAAACAATCAGGTTAGCCAGCTTTTACCGGAAATAAAAGCTATTACGGAAATATATTTGAATATTATAAATTTTATTCATATAACTCTTTATTATATCTAGTACTGTAATTAATAATAGGACGTAACCTACAACGTAATACAGCTGGATTGTAGACAAACAGGTTAGCCAACCTTGTAGTGCAGTATCGATAGATAGACCGGAAAAACAAACAATTAAAGAAATATATCTAAATATAAAATATTAATTTTATTGGAAACTATTTATTATAGTTAGTGGAGTAATTTGAAATGAATCAAAATAATTTCTATCTGAATCACTCAGATTTTTATAGTCCAAGAAAAAAAAAGGGGGGGGGGGTTAAGAGAACGTATTTGTTTGTACCTCGTAAAATAAAGCTGTGCTGAAGACAATATTTAGTATTTAACCTAATAATGAGGTGGTTCATTAGATATCAGCTTATTATTAATATGTCACTAGTAGGAGTAGGGGTTTACTGAAAGCGGAACTCATTACAAAAAATACAAATATCTCGGTTAATACTCATTATACGGAAAATATGCATAGCACAATATTTATAGTAAATGTAATTTGCAATAAGATTGATTCTATACAATTTTTCGATCCGACGTATAGTAACGGAGATATTTCGATTTTTCGAAAATCCTCCCCTCTAAACCCCCCCTTCCACTGGTCCGATTTCAGCCGTTAACGAACTTGATCTTTCTTTTTACATAAAACGACTAAATTTCGAGTTTCGTAACGATTAAACAAAAATTGCGACCGCTAGAGCGGTAACAGACAAATATATAGATATATATATATATATATATATATATATATATATATATATATATATATATATAGATATATATATACAGTTTTGAACGGACCTCATTTTCGTCATCTACTAAGTAGGATCGATGGACATTTGAAGAAAAATGTCGAAAATTCCGTCATGAGTACAACCTCAATAGCTGATTTCCCTGAAGGGAAATCTGCTAATACATCTATTATTTGAAATATTAATGTCTTGTTCCCTGATTGAGCTTGAATGATAAGAAAGGTGCAATTTTGTAATAATATTCTCTATGTTCTTTCCTATGATTCTTAAGAATAATTCTTTTTGAAATCACAAAACAATAATTAATTTTTGAAAAAAATATAATCTCTTATTCTCTTTTATGAACATATAGTGATTGGGTTTCTTGTGAGCTAACTTTACATTCATTATATATTAAGTATATTTAGTTTTTAAGACTTCTGACATTTATTTCAGAGCCTATTTGACAGTAATTTTGTTGCTTGTCCTTTTAATAAATTTATTCCAAGTTGAATTTGAAAAATCTGTATTTATTTCTGTAATATAATAGTGTTTTAACTGAATTATTTAGCTTTGTACAGTATATCACATAATATGTATTATATTAGTCTGATAATAAATTCATCTTTTCTTTTTTAATTTGGAGAGAAATAACATCATGTATTTACAAAATGTTTACAATAGGTCATGTATAAACTTAACTAATTAATATGAATGGAAATATCAAATAGAAATACTGAGGTTGAATGTTTGTGTTGATTTGACATGGAATGAGCCCAACAGTACAATTTGTCGCCTCAACATCTTTTTCTAAGCGAACTACCCTATATTGCTAATACTTACTCATTAGTAGGTGTATTTAATTTGAAACACTGTTTTCCTTTCCCTTCCTCGATGTTTTCACATATGTAATCTCAAATTTCTAATTCAAAGTTGTATTAGTTAAGAGTTGCTATTTTAGGAGACATACAAAGTGGAATTATATCCGAGTCATTGCAACAGGTGGAAATCAGCTTAGTTTATGCAGCCCTTCTGGGATAGTCCTTTTTAGGCCCATTTCCATAAGCCAAGATGCATGTATATTTTTACTACCTTTTTTAAAAATCTTTATTTTGAGGGTCTTCAGCTTCTTTGCAGTCGAAACAGTCTCATGCAAGAAGGAAATAATCATTTGCTCTGATTACAATTTTCCAATGCTTTTTAACATTTCATATAAATTGCCATTTCTTCTTACTAATGAATGAACGTTAATATGAGGTTAACTATAGTTCATATCCCAGAGGCATCCAGAGTAATGCATAGTTTCTGGATTACTTTTATATGTTTGCTATATCATATTTTATTACTTTTTTGTTGGATCTTGAAAAAGCCCTTGTTTTTAATGCGTTAATTGTTGTTCTAGGTACATGGATTTATTTTGAAGGCTCTAATAGCTTTTAGAAGCTTATTTAGACTGACTCTTGAAATAAGTTCAATAATTATGGAAGTGAACATAGATACCTGTGATCTAGAATTATATATATTAAAATTATTTCAATTTAATTATTTATTTAATATCTAGGGAATTCATTTTTATTTTGTTTCAGGTGACTAACCAGCTGCTAACCCTTGATTCTTCAGGATGTATTTATAGGTTACTCCTCAGGCACACATAGAAGATTGTTTTATTAATTTTATTCTTAGAAAATAATATATTTTTTTACTTAATAAATTATTAACATAAATACTTAGTAGTTTTTGTACACATCTCAGTGTGTATTACTCCATTTCCTCTTCATTCCATGGGGTGGTTCTGTTAGTTTTTCCTAGTCATGTTCTGTCTGGGTCTAAAAAGTCTCTGTACACATGGTTTTGAAATGTTTAAACGGGCTTATGGGGGAGATTGATTGCTTTGATACGTCGTTTCTTTAATTTCTGTTTATACACAAACATACATATTTAAAAGTTTACAAATTGTTATAAAATGTAATTATATACTTCAAATATAAATTTGGTCTATAAAAAACTTTTCCTGAAAATTCCTCAGAAATTATATTTTTAAAACAGCTGTAAGTGTATGGAGCCTTTTTTGACCCAATGTAGCTGGGGTTGTTTCTATTAAATATCATAAGGTATTTAAACATGATTCCATGCATCCCATTCTAGAATTTCAACTTCATCTATTTAAGTTCCTCGCCTCAACCAATTCTGTTTGAAGGTACAGAACACTGCATTTAAAAATAATTTTTCCACTATAGATCCGGCTACTATTTTTATTCCAAAACCGACTATCTTTTGTTGGCTTTTAAAGAATCACAATAATTAATATTAATACTCGCACTGCAGCAGTGTAAAATATTGGCCTTGCCTTGAGTCCAAATGCTTTTGAGACAGAGGCTTTGCTGTACTTTTTTTTTCTAATGTTGATGTATTGACTAAATCAAAAGGTTGAAAAACAAGTGTCATTTGATGTTATGAAATTTGCAATATACCAATTACAAATGTTACATAAATCCATTAGATTACTGTTTGGGTAGCTGAATGTATTTGAGAAAGGTGATGCACTAAGATCATTCAGCTTGGACTGTCAAACCAACACAGCCTAGCATCTTCTTTTTAATTGAGTTAAAAATACTTTCAAGAATCATGCAATAAATACCTTTAGCATCTTACTTGATATTGAATTAGTTAATATGAATTAAATGTAAAAATTTAATATTTTGAGTACAATGTAATTAGTTATATTCTCTTAGATTTGAAATTTTCAGAGAAAAATTCTTACAAGCATGAAAGTAGGAGGTAGACAAGAAATGTTGTCTCTTCAATAATCCATTTTACAGGTTAAAAAATTCAGAATAAATATTTAAAAAAAAATGGTAGAGCCATCAACCCCCCCCCCTCTTATTAGTAATAAGACATTTACTTACTACCACTTACTTTTGTAAAATAGTCGTATCACTCTCATGAATGATCTTATAATTGTTATATTTAATATAACTTAGAAGTCTCAGTATTTCTCATTATAATATTTAACATAAACAAACCAAAGAAAGTTACTTCAACTGGACTAATATTGTTCCAAGTATGTCATATTACTGGAACATTTATTTAAAATAAAGTTAAGTTACTTGCCAAGTACCTCAACAAGAAATATTTAAGGCTTAAAGGAAGGTTTCTTGAATTAGGAACTCTATAGAAATTCTGGTCTCTCAGTTCTCTTTCTGCTCCCTCAGCATTTTATTTTAGATCATCTCTCAATCACATTAACAAAAATATTTAACTTTATTCATTTAAACTTTAAGGCAAAATTAATTATTTGTCTTGTAATAATTCTGAATTTAAATAATTCAAATGCATTCTGAGGGCATTTCATACCTACACCCTCAACACTTCCGAAGTGAGTTTTGTGTAACTAGAGAGATACGAGCGTTGATGACGTAAGCGTAATTTGATGACGTCCGAGTTTTGTTAGGAATTGCTCGCCTGACGTCATCAACTGGGTATAGAACAGGATTCCTCGTCGGTGATTGGCTGTTTACATGACGTCATCAACATTAATATCTCTCTAGTTAGCATGGGATTCCTCCTCTAGTCTATTGGCCAGCTTATATTCTACATAGCTCGGTCGTGAGCAGCTCTTTGGAATGGAGAGCTGACTATAACCTCGCCCGTCTCCTCTAGTCTATTGGCCAGCTTATATTCTACATAGCTCGGTAGTGAGCAGCTCTTTGGAATGGAGAGCTGACTATAACCTCGCCCGTCTCCTCTAGTCTATTGGCCAGCTTATATTCTACATAGCTCGGTCGTGAGCAGCTCTTTGGAATGGAGAGCTGACTATAACCTCGCCCGTCTCCTCTAGTCTATTGGCCAGCTTATATTCTACATAGCTCGGTCGTGAGCAGCTCTTTGGAATGGAGAGCTGACTATAACCTCGCCCGTCTCCTCTAGTCTATTGGCCAGCTTATATTCTACATAGCTCGGTCGTGAGCAGCTCTTTGGAATGGAGAGCTGACTATAACCTCGCCCGTCTCCTCTAGTCTATTGGCCAGCTTATATTCTACATAGCTCGGTCGTGAGCAGCTCTTTGGAATGGAGAGCTGACTATAACCTCGCCCGTCTCCTCTAGTCTATTGGCCAGCTTATATTCTACATAGCTCGGTCGTGAGCAGCTCTTTGGAATGGAGAGCTGACTATAACCTCGCCCGTCTCCTCTAGTCTATTGGCCAGCTTATATTCTACATAGCTCGGTCGTGAGCAGCTCTTTGGAATGGAGAGCTGACTATAACCTCGCCCGTCCTCTAGTCTATTGGCCAGCTTATATTCTACATAGCTCGGTCGTGAGCAGCTCTTTGGAATGGAGAGCTGACTATAACCTCGCCCGTCTCCTCTAGTCTATTGGCCAGCTTATATTCTACATAGCTCGGTCGTGAGCAGCTCTTTGGAATGGAGAGCTGACTATAACCTCGCCCGTCTCCTCTAGTCTATTGGCCAGCTTATATTCTACATAGCTCGGTCGTGAGCAGCTCTTTGGAATGGAGAGCTGACTATAACCTCGCCCGTCTCCTCTAGTCTATTGGCCAGCTTATATTCTACATAGCTCGGTCGTGAGCAGCTCTTTGGAATGGAGAGCTGACTATAACCTCGCCCGTCTCCTCTAGTCTATTGGCCAGCTTATATTCTACATAGCTCGGTCGTGAGCAGCTCTTTGGAATGGAGAGCTGACTATAACCTCGCCCGTCTCCTCTAGTCTATTGGCCAGCTTATATTCTACATAGCTCGGTCGTGAGCAGCTCTTTGGAATGGAGAGCTGACTATAACCTCGCCCGTCTCCTCTAGTCTATTGGCCAGCTTATATTCTACATAGCTCGGTCGTGAGCAGCTCTTTGGAATGGAGAGCTGACTATAACCTCGTCCGTCTCCTCTAGTCTATTGGCCAGCTTATATTCTACATAGCTCGGTCGTGAGCAGCTCTTTGGAATGGAGAGCTGACTATAACCTCGCCCGTCTCCTCTAGTCTATTGGCCAGCTTATATTCTACATAGCTCGGTCGTGAGCAGCTCTTTGGAATGGAGAGCTGACTATAACCTCGCCCGTCTCCTCTAGTCTATTGGCCAGCTTATATTCTACATAGCTCTGTCGTGAGCAGCTCTTTGGAATGGAGAGCTGACTATAACCTCGTCCGTCTCCTCTAGTCTATTGGCCAGCTTATATTCTACATAGCTCGGTCGTGAGCAGCTCTTTGGAATGGAGAGCTGACTATAACCTCGCCTGTCTCCTCTAGTCTATTCACTTGACACAATGCTCATGATGAATGGTAGATGTTATTTCTATTCGTGTTAGATACATACAAGTATATTCCATATTACATCCTCCCCTTTGATAAGCCATTAGTTACAATGTAATGGAAGGGTATATTAGTTATTATTGGCCCATTTAGATTTCCTCTCTATAGACCATATTTCATTTTATTTATCAAAATCCTTTCATGCATTAGTGACGAGAATAATGTCAAATTCTGACGATGTAAATCAAGGTAAGAAGTAAGGATTTTTACATGAGATAGATGTGTTTCTACATAATTCATTCAAACAGTTTCTAATCTGCTAGCTGAAAAAAGAAGGGGATTGAAACTGTCTTTTGAAAATTCTTCATCAGTGAATGGCAGCACACGATTCTCTACTCCACAAATGCAAGTATTCATTATAAGAGTGACTTTTTTTTTACCTCTTATTAAAATTTTTAATTTTCTGATTGGGAAATTTGATTTGAAGATGGAGAGGGCCTAGTAGTGGAGTAAACAGTGCTGAGAGAGGATGGAGCTCAACTGAGCCTCAACAAGACAAATCGGAGTAAGTATCAACCTCAGCACATTGTATATTCTATTCTATTTCCGAGGATAATGACCACACCCTCGCCTGTATTCCCACCTAGCTCCAATGATGATGGACGCATAGCAGCTCCACTACTAAATTCATCTACAACTAGTCATCCTATTTATCTTGCCTTTCCCCTCTCCAGTACTATTCATATTCTATTCTATTTCCGAGGATAATGACCACACCCTCGCCTGTATTCCCACCTAGCTCCAATGATGATGGACGCATAGCAGCTCCACTACTAAATTCATCTACAACTAGTCATCCTATTTATCTTGCCTTTCCCCTCTCCAGTACTATTCATATTCTATTCTATTTCTGAGGATAATGACCACACCCTCGCCTGTATTCCCACCTAGCTCCAATGATCATGGACGCATAGCAGCTCCACTACTAAATTCATCTACAACTAGTCATCCTATTTATCTTGCCTTTCCCCTCTCCAGTACTATTCATATTCTATTCTATTTCTGAGGATAATGACCACACCCTCGCCTGTATTCCCACCTAGCTCCAATGATCATGGACGCATAGCAGCTCCACTACTAAATTCATCTACAACTAGTCATCCTATTTCGGCACCAAAGCTACAAACTGCTGACTATGACATGTGAAACGAAAAAGTATCACGAAATTTTAAGAAAATGTCAATGTGCAGACAGAGGTTACAATTTTATACTAGCTTAGGTACCCGGTTTTGCTCGGATAATCATTAGAGGCTGAATATGGAAGGTATTTTTACAGAAAGGCTTTACTTTGCATAATCTTTTGACATTTTCCTTTGCAGTATTTAGGGTTCATACTCATCAATGCTGTGCATTTGTTAATAATAAAATGATTTGTCATATAAGGCTTCACTGTCCTGTATTTTTTTCTTTCAATCTATGTATCTCTCTCTCTCTCTCTCTCTCTCTCTCTATATATATATATATATATATATATATATATATATATATATTTATAAAATTGTAACCTCGGTCTGTACATTGGTTTTTTTTTCTAGATATTTCTAAATACTTTTGCGTTTTACATGGCACAGACACGATATCTACAATTTGTTTTTTTGGTGTCTGTTACCTTTTTACATAAACGGCTAAACCTAATTTTGGAGTGGGGGTTATAAGGGAGGTTTGAAACTAAAAATAGCTATATTTTTCGTTTCGTATTGCGTTTTCGGCAAATATGCATATACCGAAAGTAGTTTATTTTTTTATTTAAAGTAACTTTTGCTATGTACACTTTTGTCGTATACCGAAGTATAAATGAGTTATACGCCAAAAACTAAGGCGGGAGCCAACAATTTTATTGGGGAGGAACGATTGAACCGAACTTAGTATGTGAATTAGCAATTAATTCTTCTCTGATTATAATCTATTTTAAGCATTTTAGTTTCTAACAGTGATGGTTATAAAGGAGGCCTGAAAGAGATATTTCATTTCTTATTGGTTTTTTTGGCAAACATGCGAATAACAGAAGGTGATTATTTTGTTATTTAGAGTAGGATTTGTTGTATAACTGAGCTACATAATTGTTCTTAAGCACAAAAAAAGGTATACAATGTTTAACCAGTTTGTGTCTCTTTATTATTCATCTCATGACTCCCCAAAAACAAAAACCTATCTTGTGAATCTACAAATTATGTTTTGTACAACTAACCTATATCCTACAATTCCAAAGAGATATAAATATAACAATCTTTCATTATAATATTCACTTCCTAACAATAATAAAAACTACAAGGGGTCAACAATTTTGGCTGGAGCGGAGGCAGGGGTCCAGCTCCAAGGTCATAGGATGCTTTGGAGGCTCTCTTCCCGCAATCCTACTGGGTATCTTGTTGGAGGAATAACAACTGGAAGTACAGACTCATCTAATTTTATGTCGTACAATCCCTGAAAACAACCTAGTCCTTGGCCTATATCTGGAAATGATGACAATATCAATTTTGTATCATTTGACGCTTTAAGTCGGACACCTTCGTCCAAGGAAATCAGCCCCAGCTGCAGGCAATCCTCGCTCCAATAAGGGGGTTATATTGTGTGCTGATTACTTCAAATTTAAGGCGATTTTTCTTTTTTATCCAAATGACATCTAATTTTCTTTGTCCTAAGGGTGTTGTGGAGTCACTTCCATGAAACGCCAAAATTGTCTTGCTAGGCTGTAGTTTAATTGATGACGAGGGCCCAAATAGTTTCTTTAAGGTATCTAAGCCTATGACATTACAGGTTGCTCCACTGTCAAGCTGGCATTTCAGTGTTTTCGGACCAGTTTGGGGAAGGAACAGTTAAGTTCACACAAAGTCTCTTCTTTGGAAAGTCATCTACAATTTGAAATACTTCATCATCTTAATCGAGATCTCCTGAATGCACAATATCCTCTTTACTATTTTCTGCATTCCTCACGGTTTCTTTTTTCTGCAGGCATAATGAACTGAAATGGTTCAGCTTCTTACACTTAAAGCATGTTTTTCCATAAGATGGACAGTTGGTAGCACCTCTATTATGCTGGCCTCCACAAAACCGGCAACTAAACCTTGCCTTGGCCTCAATTACAAAATTTGATCCATTTCTTTCATTTTTAATGTCAAAATCTCTGCTTGCTCATCTGTTACACTTATCTCTATTGCTTGCTTCAATGTCAATGATTTTTTGGCTAAAAGTCTTTTTCGTATTCGAGAATTGGAAATCCCAGCGACCACGTGATCACGTATCAAATGTTCTTCCATTTCAAGTTTTGATAGCTGTGCTAAATTATCAAATGAACACCTGGTAGCCAACTCATGAAGCCGATTGGTAAAATCTTTACACGTCTCTGTAGGAAGCTGAGTTGCACTATTAAAAACAAACCGCTCCTAACCTCAGGTTACATTTTTTTTATCGCTAAAATATTTATCTAGACAGGCAATTATGGAATCAATTGTTACATCAGGTTCGAATTAGCTTCCATCCATTTTGGCCTATAACTGTGCAAAATAAAGCTAACATTACCTTCGGGGTTAGCTTGGATGCCTTTGGCCCTAAAGCCTCTGCAAGCTGATTGTTCTCCCACTGCAGCTTGAACAGCTCCCAGTTCTCTCCTGCTTTCTCCTTATATGAAGAGTCAAATGGTTCTGGCAAAGGAATGTTACTTATCATTTTCTTCAAGTGTTAGCATTCACCTAACACATGTTCTTAAGTACAACAAAAACTTATAGAATGTTTAATCAGTATGTATCTCTTTATTATTCACCTCATGACTGCCCAAGAACAAAAACCTATTTTGTGAATCTACAAAACATATTGTTTTATTACAAAATCAGTAATAAACGTTGTTTATTAGAGTTCTTTTGGATTGCAAAACTAAACACACACAAGTTTCACAGTTTTTATCACTGCACAATTTATTTAACAATGCACTACTCACATAATTCTTAACTACTACTCACGGTATGCACTGATAGCTTCACTGTTCACAGAGTCACGGCACAACACTGTTCTTCACATAAAACACTTTACCGCACTGAATCGACTGATGATTACTTGAAGACAGCTGAGAACAAACTAACTGACTCGGGTTGGGGGTGGGTGGGTTTCTTACATAGCTTGGCGGAAAAACATCAAAGGAGAAGGCCGAAGCGGCTCCAGAAAGGTCGGCTCTTGCCGAGGACATCTGCTGGACCCTTTCATCTACTTCCTACTTCCCAAATACGTGACTATCTCTGTTTAATTTTTCATGTATTTAATTTTCGCATCAATATCTTTTGTACAACTAACCTATATCTTACAATTCCAAAGAGATATAAGTATAACAATCTTTCATTATAATATCCACTTCCTAACAATAATAAAAACTACAAAGGTAGTTGAAAATTCTATTAGTACTCATTAAAGTGTTTTAATAAAGGCATATAATGTGACAAATGATGTTATGTCCTCAGATTTATAAAAATCAAAAATATAAGAGCATTTGGATTATTCAATTTGTATAATGTATTATTTAAACAAAGTCTAGCTAATTTGCACAACGGGTATATATTATCGTATTCCTCCGATATGTTGTCAATATTGAAATGACTATGGACTATACATAACTATTAAACGTTACTTGGTATTGTCATTATAACAAAAGACAATAAGCTTTTAAACTCAATATGATTTGATGTTGCGTGAGGGGGGATTGCTATCATCTCTTTCCCACCCTCGCTTTTACAATGTAAATTAAATTATTTTTAGTGTACCACTGTTATTTATTCACCACAGGATAAAATCAATATATAAATTACTTTATATGATTATAAATTACTCGAAAATTCGAAATTTTTAATGTTTTGAGGAAATAATTTTATTAGAGCAATGTTGATAAGACTCAAGCAGGAGAGGAAGTAGTCAGAGGCTAACACAATTAATCGTGTTAACTTATTTCCTGTGAAATGTTGTATTTTGTTTTCCACTCACATTTACTATTGTGTATACAAGTGAAATAATTTAACTAAAGATAACCTGTGGACTAGGTTCTATTAGACAAAAATGTGTCACATGTTGACTGTACAAAATCACTCTCTACACTAAATGAGGTTTGGTTAAATAACATGTGTTAATTAAAACAATTGAATAATAAACAATATATCATTTTCCCCCACCAACATAAAAGTCCTGGAGATAAGCTGGAGGGCGACGATTTCTAGAGCTGCGCCTGAGAGCTGAGGGAGGGGGTGACGGCTGAGCCACCGGGCTTGGTTCATCTACTTGATTTCTGGGTGAAGTAGGTTCACCTCCTGATTCTTCATTTTCTAGCAAGCCCTGGTCCTGGTTCAAATTGGAGTCCATATGTTGTAGCTGGGTATCCTCTTGTCTAGCTCCTTCACTGCTATATGTAGGGGTTGGGGCCAAGTGCCTCGTAGATACAGTAGTCTCTCGTCCGTCTGGCAGTCTGACATGGGCGTACTCCGGGTTCGCCTCTAGAAGAGTCACTTCATCCACCAGCGGTTCGTACTTGGACTGTCTGACGTTTCTACGAAGAAGCACTGGGCCAGGTGTGAGAAGCCAGGAAGGAGTGGAACTACCATTACCCGATTTCCTGGGGTGTTTGAACATCCGTTCGGCAGGAGTCTCGTTCGTAGCGGTGCACAGAAGAGAACAGATAGCATGAAGAGCATCGTCGACGACAAGCTCCCACTGATGAGTCCTTAATTGCTTTGTTCTGAGAGCTAATTCAATGGTCTTCCAGACTGTGCCCACGAATTTTTCTGCTTGCCCATTCCCTTGTGGGTTGTATGGCGTGGTCCGACTTGTAGCTATCCCATTGGTGGTTAAAAATGTTTTTAGTTCGTGAAACATGAAGGAAGATCCCCTATCAATATGTATATAACATGGTAGTCCAAATATAGCAAATAAAAATTGTAATTTATTTTTAACAGTCGATGCCGAAAGGTCATGACAAGGAAATGCGAAGGGGTATCTGGAGAACTCGTCAACTATAATCAGGAGGTAACGGTTTCTTGTATTGGTTGGTAATGGTCCTTTAAAGTCTATGTTAAGTCGCTCCAATGGTCGTGTCGCCTTTATAAGATGCCCTTCTTGCTTATTGAACCTCGGTTTCAGCTCAGCACAGATCTTGCATGACGTCGTTACTTTCCTAATGTCTTCCAGCGAGTAAGGCAAATTCTTTATTTTTACCCAATGATTCAATCGAGTGACTCCGGGATGACATAGTTCTTGGTGAAGTTCTTTGAGCTTGTTAAAATTACATCCGATCGCCGAACATATTCTTGACAACGCGTCTGCTGCTTCATTCTGACGTCCCGGTCTGTATACAATTTCATAATCGAAGCAGGATAGTTCAAGACGCCAACGCAAGATTTTCTCGTTCTTGACTTTGCCAGGTTGTTTGCCATCGAACATAAAAGACACGGACTTTTGATCTGTAATAAGCCTAAAGTGCCTCCCTAGTAGATAGTGACGCTACTTTCTTGCTGCCTCTACTATCGCGTAGGCGTCTTTCTCCACCGATGAATGTCGTCGTTCGGAATGGTTGAGAGTTCTAGAGAAAAATGCTACAGGTCGACCGTTCTGCGAAAGTGTAGCTCCTATTACATGTTCAGAAGCATCTGTTTCAACTGTAAAGACGGCTTCTTCATCAATAGCACTGACTAAAGCGTTTTCTATGTCTGATTTTAGTATTTCAAAAGTTTGAGCTGCTCGATTATTCATGGGAAACGGACTTGATGTCAAAATGTTAATTTTCTGAGAAAACTGAGGAATGAAATTAGAAAAGTGTGAAAACATTCCCAATGCTCTCTTCAAGGTGGCTTCATTCGTAGGTAGGGGTAGCTCACGTAAGGATTGGAGACGGTCCGGATCAGGGCGTATTCTTTTATTGCTTACGACAAACCCGAGTAATTTTATCGAACGGACGGAGAAAATACTTTTTTGTTCATTGATTGTCAGACCATATTTTTCTACAGCTTTTAAAAATTTCCTCAGGTTTGCGTCATGTTCCGCTTGATCCTTCCCACATACCGTTATGTCGTCCAAATATGCATAGACTCCCGTAAGTCCTTCTCGAGTAATGATGCTATGGATCGTCCGTTGAAAGCAAGCAACTGCATTTCGTGGGCCAAATTGTATGCTCCGGAACTGCCACAATTTGCCAGCGGCTTTGAACGCTGTAAATGGCTTGTCTTCGTCCGTTATCAGTATTTGGTGATACGCACTTTTGAGGTCGATAGAGCTGAAGACTTCGTAGCCCGCTACGGTGTTCACGATATCGTCAATTCTCGGTAAGGGATACGCATCAAGTTATGTATATCTGTTAATTGTCTGTGAATAATCGATCACCATGCGCCGTTGATTCTCTGTCTGCGTAACGAGGACCTGAGCTCTCCAAGGGGAATAACTTTCCTCAATTATGCCGTCTTTCAATAGTTTTTGCACTTCTAGTTCGATAAACTTGGCATCGGAGGTAGAGTGACGTCGAGACTTAATCGCAATAAGCTTCACATCGCGCGGGACGTTTCTAAATAGTCTTATTGGCTCAACACTCGCCATGGTAAGCCCACAGATATTGAGAGGGTCCCGGGATCCCCCAAATTTAATTTTCATAGACGAATGACTACTTAGAACATCGTGTCCTAGGATGGCGTCTGCACAAAGATCAGAGAGAATATTGAGTGTTACTCCGAGGTAGAAATGATCTATCTTCAAATCTACTCTGCAAGCCTTGTTAATTGTGGAATTCAGAGTAGTAAAGTATGTCAAAAAGTGGAGAGGAACTTATTTTCATTGATTCTTCAGAAATAAAATTTCTCATCAATAAGTCACCTGCCTGACCCAATAAGTCTGTCACGCAGGGGCTGCGTAAACTCAGCAGATTTCACACGTGACGGTTTACCATAGATAAATATACATACAGGTAACACTGCCATGAATGTTAAGTGAATAAATACAAAGGGTAACAAGAAATCTTTCAGACAATTTACAATACAAGTTAATAATCTCTACAAAGGAAAGCAGCTGAATTGTAAACAAACTGGCTAGCCTTGTAGTGCTGAATAGATAGTTTATGTTTATCATTATTAACCCAATATTAATTTGCAATAAGATTGGTTATATACACATTTTGGATCCGACGGACAGTAACAGAAATATTGTGAATATACACCTCACTCTATCAACTAGCCACCTTGCAACTCCCCCTATCAACTAGCCACCTGCCACCTACCTCTATCAATTAGTCACCTGCCACCCCATCTATCAACTAGCCACCTGCCACCTCCCTCCATCAACTTACCACCTCTCACCTTCCTCTATCAATTAGCCACCTGCCACCACCCTCTATCAACTAGCCACCTGCCACCTCCCTCCATCAACTAGCCACCTCTCACCTCTCTCTAGAAACTAGCCACCTCTCACCCCCTCTATCACCTAGCCACCTCCCACCTCCCTCCATCAACTAGCCACACCCCACACCCTCTATCAAATATCCACCCCTCACCCCTCTATCAACTAGCAATCTGCCACCTCCCTTCATCAACTTGCCACCTCTCACCTCCCTCTATCAATTAGCCACCTGCCACCCCCCTCTATCAATTAGCCACCTCTCACCCCCTCTTCCAACTTGCCACCTGCCACCTCCCTCCAACAACTAGCCACACCCCACCCCCTCTATAAACTAGCCACCTCCCTCCATCAACTAGCCACCTCTCACCTCCCTCTATCAACTAGCCACCTCTCACCTCCCAATATCAATTAGCCACCTGCCACCTCCCCCTATCAACTAGCCACCTCTCACCTCCCTCTATCAATTAGCCACCTGCCACCTCCCTCCATCAACAAGCCACCTTTCACCTCCCAATATCAACTAGCTACCCCACACTCCCTCTATCAAATATCCACCCCTCACCCCTCTATCAACTAGCAATCTGCCACCTCCCTCTATCAACTTGCCACCTTCCACCTCCCTCTATCAATTAACCACCTTCCACACCCCTCTATCAACTAGCCACCTCTCACCCCCTCTATCAATTAGCCACTTGCCACCCCCTCTATCAACTTGCCACTTGCCACCCCCTCTATCAATTAGCCACTTGCCACCCCCTCTATCAACTAGCCACACTCCACCCCCTCTATCAACTAGCCAGCTTGCACCTCCCTCTATAACTAGCCACCTGCCACCTCCCTCTTTCAAATAGCCACATGCCAACTCCCTCTATCAACAATCCACCCCTCACCTCCCCTATCAACTAGCCACCTGCCACCTCCCTCTATCAACTAGCCACCTACCACCTCTATCAACTAGCCACTCCTCACCCTCCTCTATCAACTAGCCCCTCTCACTCCCTCTATCAACTAGCTCCCCTCACTCCCTCTATCAACTAGCCACCTCTCACCCCCACTATCAACTAGCCACCCTGCCACCTCTATCAACTAGCCACCCTCACCCTCCTCTATCAACTAGCCACCACCCCCTCTAACAACTAGCCACCTCTCACCACCCTGTATCAATTAGCCCTCACACCCCTCTATCAACTAGCCACCCACCTCTCACCCCTCTATCAACTAGCCCCTCCCCCTCTATCAACTAGCCACTCACCTCCCTATCAACTAGCCCCTCACCCCCCTCTATCAACTTAGCCACCATTGCCACCCTCCCTCTATCAACTAGCCACCCCACCCCCTCTATCAACCACCCCCCCCTCTATCGACTAGTCACCTTCCACATCCCTCTATTAACAAGCCCCTCTCACTCCCTCTATCAACTAGCTCCCCTCACTCCCTCTATCAACTAGCCACCTCTCACCCCCTCTATCAACCATCCACCCCTCACCCCCTCTATCAACAATCCACCCCTCACCTCCCCTATCAACTAGCGACCCCTCACACCCCCTCTATCAACTATCCACCCAGTACCACCTCTATCAACTAGCCACCCCGTACCACCTCTATCAACTAGCCACTCCTCGCCCTCCTCTATCAACCAGCCACCCACACCCCCTCTATCAACTACCTACCCTCACCCCCTCTATCAACAATCCACCCCTCCCCTCCCCTATCAACTAGCGACCCCTCACCTCCCCTATCGACTAGCCACCCAGTACCACCTCTATCAACTAGCCACCCCGTACCAACTATCTCAACTAGCCACTCCTCACCCTCCTCTATCAACCACACAACCACACCCCCTCTATCAACTACCTACCCTCACCCCCTCTATCAACAATCCACCCCTCACCTCCCCTATCAACTAGCCACCCCTCACCCCCTCTATCAACAATCCACTCCTCACCTCCCCTATCGACTAGCCACCCCTCACCCCCTCTATCTACTAGCCACCCCTCACCCCCTCTATCAACTAGCCACCCCTCACCCCCTCATTATAACCCCCACTCCTGTTTGTTCTAGAGAATATTAATATAGCCTAAAGTCTAAGTTGAGCTAGTAGTAATATACATACTAAGTTTCATAAAATTCGGTTCAGCCGTTTATGCGTGAAAAGGTAACAAACAAACAAACAAACAGACACGATAGAAACAAAATGTAGTTATGGTGTCTATGACATGTGAATCCTAAAGTTATCGTAAAATTTCGCGAAAAAAATCAATGTACAGACAGAGGTTACAATTTTATATATATATATATATATATATATATATATATATATATATATATATATAGAGAGAGAGAGAGAGAGAGAGAGATTAAAATTTCAAGGTATACAGGATTGGGGGTGTGAAATATAAAGTTGCAATATTTCGTAATCTTTCCATTCAGTGAGTTGTTTAAGCTATTAGCTTTTCCTGATGATTAAGATTACTTCATTATTGTGTGCGTATTATGTGTAAAACTCTTGGATTTTAATACTGGAGAAATTATACAACTAGACGTAATATGGCGGGAATGCACAACTATGTGAGTGAACCCCTCACCCTTCTCATTTATTTATTTTTCCTAGAAAATAACTTCGTTATTTATTTCCAATAGAAATGTAAACTATAAGAGCATTTCTGTTATTTAATTTGTATAATGTATTATTTAAACAAAGTCATGCTGAATTGGCACAAGGAGCCATAGCGGAAGTTATAGGGATCAAACTCTTTGGTTCTGCTAATATATTATCTTATTTCCGAAATTTTGATGTTATTGAAACAAATATGTACCATCAAAACAATTAGACGTTAATGGTAATGCTATTATGAAAAAAGACAATATCCATTTAAATTTGATATGATTTAAAGTATTACTTATTTTGCAGGGTGGGCTACGATCTCTTCCCCTCTCCTATATTTTTGAATATAAATGAAATTATTTTTACGGTAATACTATTATTTAGTTCCATCAGGTAGATAAATTATTAAAATAATACTTTGAATCAATAATTGAAGGAAAACAATGGTGATAGCCCTCATGCTGGAACAGAAGGTGACCGAAGGCAGTTAATTGAGTTTACTTATTTCCTGTGTAATGCTGGCATTTCTGGAAGAGATTTCCACTGTGCTCTACTATTACGAATATAATCTAATGTACAAAACTATGCTTAAACTATATGTGCTCGGATTGGTTTTTGACAGGAAATAAGTTTCATTATAGAGGATATTTAATTGTAATAAATGCTATCCATGATTATGGTTTGAAGTATTCAAAAAGGTGAGTTAAAAAGTGAAAAGGGATAGATTAGGAACAAATTTCTATTTATCTTCAAAAGTAAAATTTCTCATCTATAAGTCGTCAGCCTGACCCTCATGGGACACAATGCGCCCAGACAGGAAGAGTAGTTGTAAAAATTGAATCCTTGCCCAAAAAAAATACTTTCACCATTCAGCCTCAAATGATATCCTGAGCGAAGCCGGGTATCTGAGCTAGTATATATATAAAATTGTAACCTCTGTCTGTACATTGATTTTTTTCTCGACAGCATAACTGCCTTTTGTTTCTTTGGTGTATGTTTGTTTGTTAACGTTTCATGCATAAACGGGTGAACCGAATTTTATGAAACTTGGTATGTATATTACTACTAACCAAACTTAGACTTTAGACTATATTAATATTCTCTGAAATGAGTAGGAGTGGGGGTTATAAGGGATCCCCGAAATAGAAATTCGCGATATTTCATTTTTTATTGGTTTTTCGGCAAATGTGTGTATAATAAAAGTTGTTCATATTGTTATTTAGTTAACTTTTGTTTTATACACTTTTTTCGTGTACCGAATTATAAACGACATGTACGCTTAAACGTATAGCGGAAGAGAACAATTTTATTTGTCACAAAAGACTCAACCAAATTAAATAAAACTCGGTATGTGAATTTGCACTAATGCCTTAATCATAATAAGTAGTTTATTTTTTTTTATTTGAAGTAACTTTTGTGATATTCACTTTTGTCTTATAACAAATATAAACGAGATATTCACTAAAACTTTAGCGGGAGCCACAATTTTATTGGGCACTAACGATTGTACCGAACTTGACAAAACTCGGTATGTTAATTAGCATTAATTCTTCCATGATTATAAGCTACATTAAAATTTTTAAGTTCGACGGGAGTGGGGGGTTATAAGGAAGGCCTGAAATAATAATTCGCGATATTTCATTGTCTATTTGTTTTTCGACAAACGTGCACATAACAAAAGTGCTTTACTTTGTTATTTAGTTAACTTTTGTTTTATACATTTTTTTTTCGGAAACAATGTATGAAGCACGTAATTTGCGTAGAAATATTGATTTCCTCAACAATTCTTTCCAATATGAACTACCGGGTACCTAACCTGGAAAAATTAATTCAAATCTATGATAATATTTTGTCCATAATAATTCAAATCTATGCATAATGCACAGGACACAGGAAATATGACAATATGGAGGACAGTGAAGTCTTACATAAAAAATTAATTTTATTATTAATAAATCAACAGCAACTACAGGTATAAACCCTAAGCACTGGGACGGGGGGGGGGGGGATTTAAAATATTGTGCAAAATAAAGCTTTGCCAAAAAAATACCATCACCATTCAGCCTCAAATGAATTCTCGGGCGTAGCCAGGTATCTAAGCTAGTATTTATATATACTATAATGTCCAAATGGAAAGTGTTGCCACACCCCCTTAAAGTAAATTAAATGTTTTTATGTGTGTACTAATTTTTATTTTTTTGCTAGGAAGTTTAAAATTGGACATGCTACTGGGATCCTGGAGGTTCCTCCCGAGAGGGTAAGCTTCCTAACTACCTTAGTTACTAATAATGGTTTCTGGATTATATAGTTAATAATTCTACATATACGTCATTAGATGTTACTTTAAAATAGCTTGCTTAACGCTACATAGCTCCACTAAATAACTGCTAACCTTTAGATATAGCTTGCTGTTGGAAGATTTAACCCCTAGGAATTATAATGCTGCAGCCTCTCATCTCTGCTCATCTCTATCATAGGGAACGAATAGCAAATGCAAATAGTCTCTCTCATCTACAGGAAGAATTGAGGATCGACCCCTTACAGCTCAACTAGAACAGCAAATGCAGATTATCTCTCTCATCTATAGGTAGCATTGAGGATCGACCCCTTATCAGCCCAACTAGAACAGCAAATGCAGATTATCTCTCTCATCTACAGGTAGAATTGAGGATCGACCCCTTACAGCTCAACTAGAACAGCAAATGCAGATTATCTCTCTCATCTACAGGAAGAATTGAGGATCGGCCCCTTACAGCTCAACTAGAACAGCAAATGCAGATTATCTCTGTCATCTATAGGTAGCATTCAGGATCGACCCGTTATGAGCTCAACTAGAACAGCAAATGCAGATTACCTCTCTCATCTACAGGTAGAATTGAGGATCGACCCCTTACAGCTCAAATAGAACAGCAAATGAAGATTATCTCCCTCATCTATAGGTAGCATTGAGGATCGACCCCTTACAGCTCAACTAGAACAGCAAATGCAGATTACCTCTCTCATCTACAGGTAGAATTGAGGATCGACCCCTTACAGCTCAACTAGAACAGCAAATGCAGATTATCTCTCTCATCTATAGGTAGAATTGAGGATCGACCCCTTATCAGCCCAACTAGAACAGCAAATGCAGATTATCTCTCTCATCTACTGGTAGAATTGAGGATCGACCCCTTACAGCTCAACTAGAACAGCAAATGCAGATTATCTCTCTCATCTACAGGTAGAATTGAGGATCGACCCCTTACAGCTCAACTAGAACAGCAAATGCAGATTATCTCTCTCATCTACAGGTAGAATTGAGGATCGACCCCTTATCAGCTCAACTAGAACAGCAAATGCAGATTATCTCTCTCATCTATAGGTAGAATTGAGGATCGACCCCTTACAGCTCAACTAGAACAGCAAATGCAGATTATCTCTGTCATCTATAGGTAGCATTCAGGATCGATCCGTTATGAGCTCAACTAGAACAGCATTTGCAGATTACCTCTCTCATCTACAGGTAGAATTGAGGATCGACCCCTTACAGCTCAAATAGAACAGCAAATGAAGATTATCTCTCTCATCTTTAGGTAGCATTGAGGATCGACCCATTATCAGCTCAACTAGAACAGCAAATGCAGATTATCTCTCTCATCTATAGGTAGAATTGAGGATCGACCCCTTATCAGCTCAACTAGAACACCAAATGCAGATTATCTCTATCATCTATAGGTAGAATTCAGGATACACCCCTTATCAGCTCAACTAGAACAGCAAATGCAGATTACCTCTCTCATCTATAGGTAGAATTGAGGATCGACCCCTTACAGCTCAACTAGAACAGCAAATGCAGATTACCTCTCTCATCTACAGGTAGAATTGAGGATCGACCCCTTACAGCTCAACTAGAACAGCAAATGCAGATTATCTCTCTCATCTACAGGTAGAATTGAGGATCGACCCCTTACAGCTCAACTAGAACAGCAAATGCAGATTATCTTTTTCATCTACAGGTAGAATTGAGGATCGACCCCTTATCAGCTCAACTAGAACAGCAAATGCAGATTATCTTTTTCATCTACAGGTAGAATTGAGGATCGACCCCTTATCAGCTCAACTAGAACAGCAAATGCAAATTATCACTCTTTTCCCCTTATCAGCTCAACGAGAATGTTTAAAACAATTGTTGTTGTTGATAATGTTATTGGGCACTGAAAGATAACCAAACTTAACTGTGCATGTGGGTTGGTATTAACATGTTGCGATCTGGCTGCGACGATAAGCAGTGGATGCTGAAAGATGAAAAACCCCACATTCAAATCATTAACAAGAATCTAAGAAGGGCCCACTGTCAATCGACTCAAAAGCCCATCATTTCAATATATATATATATATATATATTTATAATTAAAATATTCACCAATAATAATTATTAAAATGAAAATGAAGTGGCACCTTTTAATACTATAATGGGGTACACTTATTTCTACTTATACTATATTTCAATTAAAACACTTTGCTGTTTTAATAGAAGTGCCGATTGCCTTGAGAGGTAGTAGCGGTGAGAAGTAGTCTGGCTGAGGCAGGCCGGAACAAGCTGAAGGATTAGCGAGGTCTAACCGACAAGGATCTGCCGTCCAGAGGATGCCGAATATGACTGATTATAATCCTTCGCGTCGGAGTCCTTATATAGGCCTAATCCGACATTGAACTTTGAACTATCAATCGAAAATACACTCAAAAAGAGTATTTAACCGGAATTTATCGAAATTGATCCGTATTATTAATTTTATTAATTAGTGTATCGACGTTAATAGCTGTGAATGTTGTTATCAAAATCCATCGGTGTTATCTATGAAAATGCTAGAGCACATGGTGACTTCACTCCAAATTGGATATAATTCTTATTTAAAGGTAAAAACTTTACATTTAAGCATTCATAAATAATAATCTTAATGTGCTCTGTGCTGGGAATACTCTCAATATAAAATATATGGTCACCTATGGCCCATTATAAGGCTTATGTAATGCAATGGCAAATTCATTACAAACTCACACTCGATTATAATCTATATTAACATTTTAGGAACGAATAGACGTGGGGGTTATAAGGGAGGTCTGAAACAAAAAAATTATGATATTTTGTTTCCTATTGGTTTTTAGGCAAAAATGTGCAGAAGAAAAGTTGTTTATTTTGTTATTTAAAATAACTTGTTATATGTATACTTTCGCCATACTCCTATGTATAAACAAGATATACATTAAAAATGATTACAGGAGTCAGCAATTTTATTGGCCACTAACGGCTTTGGGCAGGAGCAAGGTATTCGATGCACAGTTGTGACCATTACTCTCTAATAATGATTATTATTTACATTGGCCACATTGTTCTAAATAATGATGACGAATTGAGTGCGCTTTGGTTTTATTTTGATTATTTATTTTATGCATGATTCAGACATATTCTGCAAGACCCAAGAAGCTGCCATAGTTACCCGAAAGCTATCGTTTACTATTACATATTATTATTATTTACATAGACCTTTTGCTACTACGGCTAATCGGGATGGGTTATCTCCAGGTCACCACCCTCTTATAGCTAGAGTGGGTTTCATTTAATGAGTTCTTCACTAAATAAGTTCCTGTGACCCAGGCGGGAATGAAACTCGCCACTATGTTTACCATCATGTTTACTCTGTGATATTAAAGCAATGCTTTAACTAGTATAACTAACCTGAGGCCCAATTCATGGTTGCTTACTAAATAAATATGCGGTATTTATTAGTGTCCATTTTGTGCTATAGAGGCTAATCGGGACATCTACAGGTTATCATCCTTTTGTAAACAGTCTGGGACTTATTATACGGCTTATAGTAGCCATAGAATGGATAACATTCACATTCATTAGTCAGGCTAAATATGTCGCTAAATATGCAGAGGCAAACCTACTTCAGTAATGCTACTTAATAATCATGATCGAATGCTGTTCATGATTATGATTAAAATTGTCGATGGTTTTTAAACAGGCCAGTAAAAGTGATCAGGAAATCATTTATACAATTATTGGTTTTGTATTGACACTATATCCATTGGCATTGTATTTACTCTATATCGATTGGTATTGTATTTACTCTACAATTATTGGTATTGTATTGACACTATATCCATTGGCATTGTATTTACTCTACAATTTTTGTTTTTTATTTTAAACACTATTTCCATTGGCATTGTATTTATTCTATATCGATTGGTATTGTATTTACTCTACAATTATTGGTTTTGTATTGACACTATATCCATTGGCATTGTATTTACGCTATATCGATTGGTATTGTATTTACTCTACAATTATTGGTTTTGTATTGACACTATATCCATTGGCATTGTATTTACGCTATATCGATTGGTATTGTATTTACTCTACAATTATTGGTTTTGTATTGACACTATATCCATTGGCATTGTATTTACTCTACAATTATTGTTTTTTTTAAACACTATATCCATTGGCATTGAATTTTCTATACCTTTATTTGTTTTGTATTTACTCAATATTCATTGTTTTATTTATTTTCAGAGATATAATTTCTCATCAGATAACTTGATTGATTGTGGTGAAATTGGGCGAGGTGGCTTTGGGACCGTAAATAAGATGATCCATCGAGATAGTGAGACTCCAATGGCTGTCAAGGTACTAACCGAGTAATACTAGACTATTGATATAGGCAGCTTAAATCTAAGGTCAAGGTACTAACCGAGTAATACTAGACTATTGATATAGGCAGCTTAAAACTAAGGTCAAGGTACTAACCGAGTAATACTAGACTATTGATATAAGCAGCTTAAAACTAAGGTCAAGGTACTAACCGAGTAATACTAGACTATTGATATAGGCAGCTTAAAACTAAGGTCAAGGTACTAACCGAGTAATACTAGACTATTGATATAGGCAGCTTAAAACTAAGGTCAAGGTACTAACCGAGTAATACTAGACTATTGATATAGGCAGCTTAAAACTAAGGTCAAGGTACTAACCGAGTAATACTAGACTATTGATATAGGCAGCTTAAAACTAAGGTCAAGGTACTAACCGAGTAATACTAGACTATTGATATAGGCAGCTTAAAACTAAGGTCAAGGTACTAACCGAGTAATACTAGACTATTGATATAGGCAGCTTAAAACTAAGGTCAAGGTACTAACCGAGTAATACTAGACTATTGATATAGGCAGCTTAAAACTAAGGTCAAGGTACTAACCGAGTAATACTAGACTATTGATATAGGCAGCTTAAAACTAAGGTCAAGGTACTAACCGAGTAATACTAGACTATTGATATAGGCAGCTTAAAACTAAGGTCAAGGTACTAACCGAGTAATACTAGACTATTGATATAGGCAGCTTAAAACTAAGGTCAAGGTACTAACCGAGTAATACTAGACTATTGATATAGGCAGCTTAAAACTAAGGTCAAGGTACTAACCGAGTAATACTAGACTATTGATATAGGCAGCTTAAAACTAAGGTCAAGGTACTAACCGAGTAATACTAGACTATTGATATAGGCAGCTTAAATCTAAGGTCAAGGTACTAACCGAGTAATACTAGACTATTGATATAGGCAGCTTAAAACTAAGGTCAAGGTACTAACCGAGTAATACTAGACTATTGATATAGGCAGCTTAAATCTAAGGTCAAGGTACTAACCGAGTAATACTAGACTATTGATATAGGCAGCTTAAAACTAAGGTCAAGGTACTAACCGAGTAATACTAGACTATTGATATAGGCAGCTTAAAACTAAGGTCAAGGTACTAACCGAGTAATACTAGACTATTGATATAGGCAGCTTAAAACTAAGGTCAAGGTACTAACCGAGTAATACTAGACTATTGATATAGGCAGCTTAAATCTAAGGTCAAGGTACTAACCGAGTAATACTAGACTATTGATATAGGCAGCTTAAAACTAAGGTCAAGGTACTAACCGAGTAATACTAGACTATTGATATAGGCAGCTTAAAACTAAGGTCAAGGTACTAACCGAGTAATACTAGACTATTGATATAGGCAGCTTAAAACTAAGGTCAAGGTACTAACCGAGTAATACTAGACTATTGATATAGGCAGCTTAAAACTAAGGTCAAGGTACTAACCGAGTAATACTAGACTATTGATATAGGCAGCTTAAAACTAAGGTCAAGGTACTAACCGAGTAATACTAGACTATTGATATAGGCAGCTTAAAACTAAGGTCAAGGTACTAACCGAGTAATACTAGACTATTGATATAGGCAGCTTAAAACTAAGGTCAAGGTACTAACCGAGTAATACTAGACTATTGATATAGGCAGCTTAAAACTAAGGTCAAGGTACTAACCGAGTAATACTAGACTATTGATATAGGCAGCTTAAAACTAAGGTCAAGGTACTAACCGAGTAATACTAGACTATTGATATAGGCAGCTTAAAACTAAGGTCAAGGTACTAACCGAGTAATACTAGACTATTGATATAGGCAGCTTAAAACTAAGGTCAAGGTACTAACCGAGTAATACTAGACTATTGATATAGGCAGCTTAAAACTAAGGTCAAGGTACTAACCGAGTAATACTAGACTATTGATATAGGCAGCTTAAAACTAAGGTCAAGGTACTAACCGAGTAATACTAGACTATTGATATAGGCAGCTTAAAACTAAGGTCAAGGTACTAACCGAGTAATACTAGACTATTGATATAGGCAGCTTAAATCTAAGGTCAAGGTACTAACCGAGTAATACTAGACTATTGATATAGGCAGCTTAAAACTAAGGTCAAGGTACTAACCGAGTAATACTAGACTATTGATATAGGCAGCTTAAAACTAAGGTCAAGGTACTAACCGAGTAATACTAGACTATTGATATAGGCAGCTTAAAACTAAGGTCAAGGTACTAACCGAGTAATACTAGACTATTGATATAGGCAGCTTAAAACTAAGGTCAAGGTACTAACCGAGTAATACTAGACTATTGATATAGGCAGCTTAAAACTAAGGTCAAGGTACTAACCGAGTAATACTAGACTATTGATATAGGCAGCTTAAAACTAAGGTCAAGGTACTAACCGAGTAATACTAGACTATTGATATAGGCAGCTTAAAACTAAGGTCAAGGTACTAACCGAGTAATACTAGACTATTGATATAGGCAGCTTAAAACTAAGGTCAAGGTACTAACCGAGTAATACTAGACTATTGATATAGGCAGCTTAAAACTAAGGTCAAGGTACTAACCGAGTAATACTAGACTATTGATATAGGCAGCTTAAAACTAAGGTCAAGGTACTAACCGAGTAATACTAGACTATTGATATAGGCAGCTTAAAACTAAGGTCAAGGTACTAACCGAGTAATACTAGACTATTGATATAGGCAGCTTAAAACTAAGGTCAAGGTACTAACCGAGTAATACTAGACTATTGATATAGGCAGCTTAAAACTAAGGTCAAGGTACTAACCGAGTAATACTAGACTATTGATATAGGCAGCTTAAAACTAAGGTCAAGGTACTAACCGAGTAATACTAGACTATTGATATAGGCAGCTTAAAACTAAGGTCAAGGTACTAACCGAGTAATACTAGACTATTGATATAGGCAGCTTAAAACTAAGGTCAAGGTACTAACCGAGTAATACTAGACTATTGATATAGGCAGCTTAAAACTAAGGTCAAGGTACTAACCGAGTAATACTAGACTATTGATATAGGCAGCTTAAAACTAAGGTCAAGGTACTAACCGAGTAATACTAGACTATTGATATAGGCAGCTTAAAACTAAGGTCAAGGTACTAACCGAGTAATACTAGTCTATTGATATAGGCAGCTTATATCTAAGGTCAAGGTACTAACCGAGTAATACTGGACTATTGATATAGGCAGCTTAAAACTCAGGTCAAGGTACTAACCGAGTAATACTGGACTATTGATATAGGCAGCTTAAAACTAAGGTCAAGGTACTAACCGAGTAATACTAGACTATTGATATAGGCAGCTTAAAACTAAGGTCAAGGTACTAACCGAGTAATACTAGACTATTGATATAGGCAGCTTAAATCTAAGGTCAAGGTACTAACCGAGTAATACTACTATTGATATACCTTAAATCTAGAAGGTACTATGATACTAGACGATATAGGCAGCTTAAAACTAAGGTCAAGGTCAAGGTACTAACCGAGTAATACTAGACTATTGATATAGGCAGCTTAAACTAAGTCAAGTACTAAGTAATACTAGACTATTGATATAAGCAGCTTAAAACTAAGATCAAGGTACTAATTGAGTAATACTAGACTATTGATATAAGCAGCTTAAAACTAAGGTCAAGGTACTAACCGAGTAATACTAGACTATTGATATAGGCAGCTTAAAACTAAGGTCAAGGTACTAACCGAGTAATACTAGACTATTGATATAGGCAGCTTAAAACTAAGGTCAAGGTACTAACCGAGTAATACTAGACTATTGATATAGGCAGCTTAAAACTAAGGTCAAGGTACTAACCGAGTAATACTAGACTATTGATATAGGCAGCTTAAAACTAAGGTCAAGGTACTAACCGAGTAATACTAGACTATTGATATAGGCAGCTTAAAACTAAGGTCAAGGTACTAACCGAGTAATACTAGACTATTGATATAGGCAGCTTAAAACTAAGGTCAAGGTAGTAACCGAGTAATTATAGAGTATTGATAGGCAGCTTAAAACTAAGGTCAAGGTACTAAGCGAGTAATACTAGACTATTGATATAGGCAGCTTAAAACTAAGGTCAAGGTACTAACCGAGTAATACTAGACTATTGATATAGGCAGCTTAAAACTAAGGTCAAGGTACTAACCGAGTAATACTAGACTATTGATATAGGCAGCTTAAAACTAAGGTCAAGGTACTAACCGAGTAATACTAGACTATTGATATAGGCAGCTTAAAACTAAGGTCAAGGTACTAACCGAGTAATACTAGACTATTGATATAGGCAGCTTAAAACTAAGGTCAAGGTACTAACCGAGTAATACTAGACTATTGATATAGGCAGCTTAAAACTAAGGTCAAGGTACTAACCGAGTAATACTAGACTATTGATATAGGCAGCTTAAAACTAAGGTCAAGGTACTAACCGAGTAATACTAGACTATTGATATAGGCAGCTTAAAACTAAGGTCAAGGTACTAACCGAGTAATACTAGACTATTGATATAGGCAGCTTAAAACTAAGGTCAAGGTACTAACCGAGTAATACTAGACTATTGATATAGGCAGCTTAAAACTAAGGTCAAGGTACTAACCGAGTAATACTAGACTATTGATATAGGCAGCTTAAAACTAAGGTCAAGGTACTAACCGAGTAATACTAGACTATTGATATAGGCAGCTTAAATCTAAGGTCAAGGTACTAACCGAGTAATACTAGACTATTGATATAGGCAGCTTAAAACTAAGGTCAAGGTACTAACCGAGTAATACTAGACTATTGATATAGGCAGCTGTAAAGTGAGGTCAAGGTAGTAACCGAGTAATACTAGACTATTGATATAGGCAGCTTAAAACTAAGGTCAAGGTACTAACCGAGTAATACTAGACTATTGATATAGGCAGCTTAAAACTAAGGTCAAGGTACTAACCGAGTAATACTAGACTATTGATATAGGCAGCTTAAAACTAAGGTCAAGGTACTAACCGAGTAATACTAGACTATTGATATAGGCAGCTTAAAACTAAGGTCAAGGTACTAACCGAGTAATACTAGACTATTGATATAGGCAGCTTAAAACTAAGGTCAAGGTACTAACCGAGTAATACTAGACTATTGATATAGGCAGCTTAAAACTAAGGTCAAGGTACTAACCGAGTAATACTAGACTATTGATATAGGCAGCTTAAAACTAAGGTCAAGGTACTAACCGAGTAATACTAGTGGACTATTGATATAGGCAGCTTAAAACTAAGGTCAAGGTACTAACCGAGTAATACTAGACTATTGATATAGGCAGCTTAAAACTAAGGTCAAGGTACTAACCGAGTAATACTAGACTATTGATATAGGCAGCTTAAAACTAAGGTCAAGGTACTAACCGAGTAATACTAGACTATTGATATAGGCAGCTTAAAACTAAGGTCAAGGTACTAACCGAGTAATACTAGACTATTGATATAGGCAGCTTAGGTCAAGGTACTAACCGAGTAATACTAGACTATTGATATAGGCAGCTTAAAACTAAGGTCAAGGTACTAACCGAGTAATACTAGACTATTGATATAGGCAGCTTAAAACTAAGGTCAAGGTACTAACCGAGTAATACTAGACTATTGATATAGGCAGCTTAAAACTAAGGTCAAGGTACTAACCGAGTAATACTAGACTATTGATATAGGCAGCTTAAAACTAAGGTCAAGGTACTAACCGAGTAATACTAGACTATTGATATAGGCAGCTTAAAACTAAGGTCAAGGTACTAACCGAGTAATACTAGACTATTGATATAGGCAGCTTAAAACTAAGGTCAAGGTACTAACCGAGTAATACTAGACTATTGATATAGGCAGCTTAAAACTAAGGTCAAGGTACTAACCGAGTAATACTAGACTATTGATATAGGCAGCTTAAAACTAAGGTCAAGGTACTAACCGAGTAATACTAGACTATTGATATAGGCAGCTTAAAACTAAGGTCAAGGTACTAACCGAGTAATACTAGACTATTGATATAGGCAGCTTAAAACTAAGGTCAAGGTACTAACCGAGTAATACTAGACTATTGATATAGGCAGCTTAAATCTAAGGTCAAGGTACTAACCGAGTAATACTAGACTATTGATATAGGCAGCTTAAATCTAAGGTCAAGGTACTAACCGAGTAATACTAGACTATTGATATAGGCAGCTTAAATCTAAGGTCAAGGTACTAACCGAGTAATACTAGACTATTGATATAGGCAGCTTAAAACTAAGGTCAAGGTACTAACCGAGTAATACTAGACTATTGATATAGGCAGCTTAAAACTAAGGTCAAGGTACTAACCGAGTAATACTAGACTATTGATATAGGCAGCTTAAAATTGCTGATGAAGTTAGATACTTACATAAAATTCAATGCATAAGATTATAAACAATTTTCTTTATATCTTTAAAATTAGTTACTTCATTTCGATAATACATGTTCTAGTCATATCTGACATGCATCGTTTACTTATTACTAATGTTTTTGTTATTTATTTACTTTTACATATTTCAGAGAATTCGTTCAACAGTTGATGAAAAAGAACAGAAACGGCTCTTGATGGACCTTGGAGTCGTTATGAAAACTAATGACTGCCCCTACATTGTTCTTTTTTATGGGGCACTTTTTATCGAGGTAATTCGTGAAAAAAATTGTATTACATTATTCTATATTCTTAATGAAAATTCCTTGACTTGTATGGAAGCTTTGTGACAGATCAAATTAGGGAAAGGAAAAAAATTTGGTTTAAATGATTGAATTATATTTAATTTAGGAGAACAATTGTTAGTATTTGTGTAATTTTGGGGGGGGGATAGTGAAGTGGGAAGGCTGTTCCCTAGCAAGAATTCGTCTAGCACACTGTTATGCAGGGACAATCATCATAGTGAATGAACCATCTTCTGCCCCAACATCACAATGGGGGTAGGAGCATGTTGTGTCATGTTTTAAGGGGGGGGATAGTGAAGTGGGAAGGCTGATCCCTAGCAAGAATTCGTCTAGCACACTGTTCTGCAGGGACAATCACCATCGTGAATGAACCATTCTCAGCCCCGACATCACAAGGCGGGTAGGAGCATGTTGTGTCATGTTTTAAGAGGGGGGATAGTGAAGTGGGAAGGCTGATCCCTAGCAAGAATTCGTCTAGCACACTGTTCTGCAGGGACAATCACCATCGTGAATGAACCATTCTCAGCCTTAACATCACAATGGGGGTAGGAGCATGTTGTGTCATGTTTTGTGGAGGGGGGATGGCGAAGTGGGAAGGCTGATCCCTAGAAAGAATTCGTCAGGCACACTATTCTGCAGGGACAATCATTATAGTGAATGAACCATCTTCTGCCCCAACATCACAATGGGGGTAGGAGCATGTTGTGTTATGTTTTGCGGAGGGAGGGGGATGGTGAAGTGGGAAGGCTGATCCCTAGCAAGAATTCGTCTAGCACACTGTTCTGCAGGGACAATCATCATAGTGAATGAACCATCTTCTGCCCCAACATCACAATGCGGGTAGGAGCATGTTGTGTCATGTTTTAAGGGGGGGAGATAGTGAAGTGGGAAGGCTGATCCCTTGCAAGAATTCGTCTAGCACACTGTTCTGCAGGGACAATCATCATAGTGAATGAACCATTCTCAGCCCCAACATCACAATGCGGGTAGGAGCATGTTGTGTCATGTTTTAAGGGGGGGGGATGGTGAAGTGGGAAGGCTGATCCCTAGCAAGAATTCGTCTAGCACACTGTTCTGCAGGGACAATCATCATAGTGAATGAACCATCTTCTGCCCCAACATCACAAGGCGGGTAGGAGCATGTTGTGTCATGTTTTAAGGGGGGGAGATAGTGAAGTGGGAAGGCTGATCCCTAGCAAGAATTCGTCTAGCACACTGTTCTGCAGGTACAATCATTATAGTGAATGAACCATCTTCTGCCCCAACATCACAATGGGGGTAGGAGCATGTTGTGTTATGTTTTCCGGAGGGAGGGGGATGGTGAAGTGGGAAGGCTGATCCCTAGCAAGAATTCGTCTAGCACACTGTTCTGCAGGTACAATCATTATAGTGAATGAACCATCTTCTGCCCCAACATCACAATGGGGGTAGGAGCATGTTGTGTTATGTTTTCCGGAGGGAGGGGGATGGTGAAGTGGGAAGGCTGATCCCTAGCAAGAATTCGTCTAGCACACTGTTCTGCAGGGACAATCATTATAGTGAATGAACCATCTTCTGCCCCAACATCACAATGGGGGTAGGAGCATGTTGTGTTATGTTTTCCGGAGGGAGGGGGTAGTGAAGTGGGAAGGCTGATCCCTAGCAAGAATTCGTCTAGCACACTGTTCTGCAGGGACAATCATTATAGTGAATGAACCATCTTCTGCCCCAACATCAAAAGGGGGGTTGGAGCATGTTGTTTTATGTTTTCCGGAGGGAGGGGGTAGTGAAGTGGGAAGGCTGATCCCTAGCAAGAATTCGTCTAGCACACTGTTCTGCAGGTACAATCATTATAGTGAATGAACCATCTTCTGCCCCAACATCACAATGGGGGTAGGAGCATGTTGTGTTATGTTTTCCGGAGGGAGGGGGATGGTGAAGTGGGAAGGCTGATCCCTAGCAAGAATTCGTCTAGCACACTGTTCTGCAGGGACAATCATCATAGTGAATGAACCATCTTCTGCCCCGACATCACAAGGCGGGTAGGAGCATGTTGTGTCATGTTTTGGGGAGGGGGATGGTGAAGTGGGAAGGCTGATCCCTAGCAAGAATTTGTCTAGCACACTGTTCTGCAGGGACAATCATCATAGTGAATGAACCATTCTCAGCCCCAACATCACAATGGGGGTAGGAGCATGTTGTGTCATGTTTTGGGGAGGGGGGGGGATGGTGAAGTGAGAAGGCTGATCCCTAGCAAGAATTCGTCTAGCACACTGTTCTGCAGGGACAATCACCATCGTGAATGAACCAATCTCAGCCCCAACATCACAATGGGGGTAGGTGCATGTTGTGTCATGTTTTGGGGAGGGGGGATGGTGAAGTGGGAAGGCTGATCCCTAGCAAGAATTCGTCAGGCACACTATTCTGCAGGGACAATCATTATAGTGAATGAACCATCTTCTGCCCCAACATCACAATGCGGGTAGGAGCATGTTGTGTTATGTTTTAAGGGGGGGAGATAGTGAAGTGGGAAGGCTGATCCCTAGCAAGAATTCGTCTAGCACACTGTTCTGCAGGGACAATCATCATAGTGAATGAACCATTCTCAGCCCCGACATCACAATGGGGGTAGGAGCATGTTGTGTCATGTTTTAAGAGGGGGGATAGTGAAGTGGGAAGGCTGATCCCTAGCAAGAATTCGTCTAGCACACTGTTCTGCAGGGACAATCATCATAGTGAATGAACCATCATCTGCCCCAACATCACAATGCGGGTAGGAGCATGTTGTGTCATGTTTTAAGGGGGGGGAGATAGTGAAGTGGGAAGGCTGATCCCTAGCAAGAATTCGTCTAGCACATTGTTCTGCAGGGACAATCATCATAGTGAATGAACCATTCTCAGCCCCAACATCACAATGGGGGTAGGAGCATGTTGTGTCATGTTTTGGGGAGGGGGATGGTGAAGTGGGAAGGCTGATCCCTAGCAAGAATTCGTCTAGCACACTGTTCTGCAGGGACAATCATCATAGTGAATGAACCATTCTCAGCCCCAACATCACAATGGGGGTAGGAGCATGTTGTGTTATGTTTTGGGGTGGGAGGGGATAGTGAAGTGGGAAGGCTGATCCCTAGCAAGAATTCGTCTAGCACACTGTTCTGCAGGGACAATCATCATAGTGAATGAACCATTCTCAGCCTGATCATCATAATGGGGGTAGGGGCATGTTGTGTCATGTATTTGTTTTCACCTTTGGAAATTTTATTCATTTTTTGTATCCATTGATGTTTTAACCCTTTATAGGGTTAGGACTTGTATAGGAGCCTCATTGAAAGGCAGACATAGAGTAGCGCTGATTGTTTGCACTGTGTCGCGAGGAAATGAGCAATCACTTGTGAATCTCGCCGTCAGATCCTCAGCTAGTACTGATTTCGATGCTCACACTCCATTACCTCTTGTCTCCTACATTCATCTGCTTTTACTCCACCAAAAAGGAATTCAATACTTTACTAAGACTTCTTGATATGTCTCTTGCCTTCAATTTTTACCGAATAGAAATTCAGGAGTGTTTATTTTTCATTTGCTTCTAGTATTTTTTTTTTACGATGTTTAGAAGTCGAACAATCAAATTTGACGTTGTAAGTAAAGTATATTTTATACCGATTTAGTATTCTTAAATATGTTTATTAGAGTGATAACAAACATTGCATATCTTGGCTGAAAAAGAAAAGAGCAGGTAATTGAAATATTTTATACAAAAATATTTGCTGAAACTATTCGTTTGTTGAGCTAAATGAGAAGAGGAGATGAGCTGCGAGTTGTAGGAGGAGAGAGGTAGAGTTGTGCGCTAACCAGCCCCTTAACAGTCACTCCATCAGTGCCCACTCCAACTATTCACCATTTTTTTTTAAACTATTCTGTTATTATTAATAATCACTTATAGACTCCCTAACACCATTTTTAGAGAAATATAATTTTTCTGAAATGTGTTCTATAAAGGGTTAAATCGATACGTGAATTTTTTGTATCGAACGAAACATGAGAATATATTTTATTTGTTCAGGGTGACTGCTGGATCTGTATGGAGCTGATGGATACCTCTTTGGACAAATTTTACAAGTACATTTATGGTAGACTCGAGGCTCAGATCCCTGAGAACATTATTGGCAAAATATCAGTTGCTGTAAGGATGTATTTTTTACGTGTGTTTTCTTAAAATGTATCACTTCTCTTTATATGATGGAATGTATTGGTAATAACAGTATGGTTTTTCTTTATACCTCTTAGACAGTTCGTGCCTTAAATTATTTGAAAGAACACCTAAAAATAATACACAGAGATGTAAAGCCGAGCAACATCTTACTCGATAGAAAGGGCAATATAAAATTGTGCGATTTTGGCATATCAGGCCAGCTTGTCGATTCTATAGCCAAGTCCAGTGATGCCGGTTGCCGACCATACATGGCTGTAAGTTTTTATTTTATTAGGTTTTTCATTTAATGATTATATATTTGGAAGCGACTTGTAAGGTTTGCATCGCTATCAACCAATACACTGTAAATAATCCTTAACGAAGGAATGGTACTTCATTTAAAATCAGCTATTTCTATCGATTATTAATGGTCATATGCTAGGCTATGATTTGTATTTCATGAAAATGTTGTTTAATTTGAAGATTTTTATAGTAAATGTATGATGTTAAACTCTAACAAATAATAGAAGTCATGATACTTGAAGAACTGTCCAAAATATTGTTCAGTTATTTTGAAGAGGTGACAATCATCGTCGCTTATTTTATTATCTAAATTATAAATTTTCTTTAAAATTTTTGTTTTTTCCGATCACCAAGCATTATTATATAGTTCAGATAAATATAATATAAAATATAAAATGATGCCTAAATTCGGCTGAGTGAGAGCATCAGGTATCCTTTCCTTCTTCATTCAGACTAAACTTGTCTCACTTCAAACAGTCCTCTCAACATCAGCCCCAAGGAATTAGCTTTTTTTTTTCATTGTCGAGTTGCATTTATTATGGAACAAATACTTAGGCATGCAGTAACATTTGTATCTCCAGGAATCAGAAATATTTTACTTTAGGTAAAAACGGATATTACTTTATAAAATATGCTTCGTGAAGAAGAAGGAGAACAAATAACACAAATGTGTCGATTATATTTGTTATAAAAGTCCCATCTTAATAGTATCGCTTTCCCATTTGTCCTTATCTCAGCTATCTAAAATACAAAAGTCCATATCAACAGGCTAATCCAAAATACCAAATACTATTAGCTTCATTACGAGATTGAGAAATAAGAATACTGGTATTTTCATAACTTTATTCTGGATAAGTAGTTATCAAATGCTACTTTTATTACATTTTACAATTATTATTATTATTATTATTTATTAACGTCCACTTTTTGCAACTTAGGCTAATCGGGACGGGTTATCTACAGGTTACCACCCTTTTCTAGCCAGGGTGGGTTTTTAAGATGTTTTTTAATGAATTTTGTCACTAAATAATTTCCTTTGCCCAGGCGAGAATCGAACTCGCCACTCTAGGTTTACCATGTGAGATAAAGTTCAACGCTCTAACTCTCATGGCTAACCTGAGCCCCCATTTTACAATTACTAACATTACATTTCTTTACAAATGAGGCTTGATGAAATGTAATTTTACAATTACTAAACCTTACATTTCATCAAGCCTCATTTGTAACACGATTTGAGCAGCTGTTCTAATTATTATTGCCATGGTGTGACGGCGGGTAGAGGGTCAAAGTGATCCTTTCCTAGCCCAGTCCATCTCACCATAGGCTGGCGCGCTAGGCCATGGTGTGACGGCAGGTAGAGGGTCAAAGTGATCCTTTCCTAGCCCAGTCCATCTCACCATAGGCTGGCGCGCTAGGCCATGGTGTGACGGCGGGTAGAGGGTCAGAGTGATCCTTTCCTAGCCCAGTCCGTCTCACCATAGGCTGGTGTGACGGCGGGTAGAGGGTCAGAGTGATCCTTTCCTAGCCCAGTCCGTCTCACCATAGGCTGGTGTGACGGCGGGTAGAGGGTCAGAGTGATCCTTTCCTAGCCCAGTCCGTCTCACCATAGGCTGGCCCTCTAGGCCATGGTGTGACGGCAGGTAGAGGGTCAAAGTGATCCTTTCCTAGCCCAGTCCATCTCACCATAGGCTGGCCCTCTAGGCCATGGTGTGACGGCAGGTAGAGGGTCAAAGTGATCCTTTCCTAGCCCAGTCCATCTCACCATAGGCTGGCCCTCTAGGCCATGGTGTGACGGCAGGTAGAGGGTCAAAGTGATCCTTTCCTAGCCCAGTCCATCTCACCATAGGCTGGCGCGCTAGGCCATGGTGTGACGGCGGGTAGAGGGTCAAAGTGATCCTTTCCTAGCCCAGTCCATCTCACCATAGGCTGGCCCTCTAGGCCATGGTGTGACGGCAGGTAGAGGGTCAAAGTGATCCTTTCCTAGCCCAGTCCATCTCACCATAGGCTGGCCCTCTAGGCCATGATGTGACGGCAGGTAGAGGGTCAAAGTGATCCTTTCCTAGCCCAGTCCATCTCACCATAGGCTGATACTGGATACTGAGTGGAATTAGACAATTTTTCTTCACGATTACCTGCCTGCAACTGCTGCATCTCCAATAAGAATATTTGGTCCAATCATGGAAAAGCTTTGTGCTTGTAGAAGTTGTTGGGATCGGGAGAATGCAGTCACTTCCCTGCAGAACAATACACTCCTCACGTATGCCGATTGTCATCAGCTGGCTCCCGAGCAATCCCGACTACCCCCGATTCACGCTATGCACTACTTAATAAACTAAACGCCTATATTATTTATAAATGTAACTTTTTACAATAATGGGTTGGCCACAACAAAGCCTAAGAACTCTTTCATGGCAGTGATTTGATGCCTAGTATTAAATATCATTCAAAACATTTCAAAAAGAAAATGCTTTTTCAGACTCCCAAATAATCATCACTAATAAGAAAATTGATGCCGTGTTAAATTCAAGTCTCACATGTAGAGACTATTCAGGAGTCGAAATTAAAATTGGAAATTCATCTTATACTGGGTGTCCCATGTTCCCTTGCCACCCCCGTTAAAATGGCCAATTGTGTTAATAAAAGGCTGAGACTTAGTGTGCAATAAATGTGACCCATCAAGAATCTTTTCAGTCCATATTGAACATCATAACCCTCTTTAATACTATTAAGGTCTTCGGGTATTGGCCCTGTCTTCATTTTTGTTGCCAACGTTTCGCTAGATATGCTTCTAGCTTCCTCAGGGCTATCTCTGAGACTGAGATATTAATGACCAGGACCATGGAAGTCTACGAGTATATATCATAACCCTCTCCAGTACTTCTCCAGCAGCCATAACTTTTGAATTTACAATGGAATGCCATACTTTTTATGACGGATTCATGTAGAAAATCAAATTTTAGAATGAGTTTATATCGGTGAATTTTTCAAGTTTACGCATTCTTTAGCAGTAAAAATGCACAAATATTTATTTCAGAAACGACACATTTTATTGAAAATGCTGTGACATAAATGTTATAGCCAACAAAATCTTATCTTTGAAATAAGTCTACGGGAAAAGGAATGGATTCTGAAATAAAAAAAAGAGAAAAAAAAGTATTTAAAATGAAATAATGCAAATGTATCCATGAATGAAACCCAAAAATGTTTACTTCGAAAAACATCAACAAATAAAAAACGTTCTTGAATTAATTTATTTTAAACTAAATGCGTAGTAATTATTTGTAAAAGGAATACATTTTTCCACCTGGATAGCTTCATGTATAAAAGTCCGTCATGCAGGGGCTGCATAAACTAAGCAGATTTCCTTCGTGAAGTTTAACAATAAATCAACATACCGGTAACACAACACCACCGTGAATATTAAGTGAATAAATAAAAATGATAATAAGAAACCTTCCGACGGAAAGCATCTGAAATGTAAACAAACAGTTCTGCCAACTTCTTACCGGAAAGAAAAACAATTACTGTAATATATCTGAATATAACGTATTAATTTGATTGAAAACTATTTACTATATCTAGTACTGTAATTTATAATGAATAGTTTTTATCTCAATCAATCAAATTTAAGTAGTCCTAAAACTTAAGAAGGGGGGGGGGGTCACCAGAACATATTTGCATGTATGTCGTATAATAATGCTCTCTTGAAAATAATATTTAGTATTTAAGGTTCGAATAGTGTGGTTTATTACATAACCAAGTATTGTTAATTTAACATTAGTAGAAGTGGGGGTTTGCCGAAGACTGAAAACTATAAAATCCAAATATCTCGGTTAATATTCATTATACAGAAAATATGTATAGACCAATATTTATAGATCATTTAATTTGCAATAAGATTGGTTCTATACAATTTTTCGATGCATGAGTCCATGCATTTTAAAATGATTTGATTAATTTTAAAATTATAAAAGATCTGGCTGTTTAAGAGTTTGATTCAGAAAATTACAATATAAATATCGATATAATAAATTACTTATGAAAAAATGATATGAATAGATCTGTAAATAAGTCGACTAAAATATTGCCAAAAGCGTGTAATAAATTATTTAAAACCTGTAATGGTAGAACAATTTTGAAAATATGAATAAATATAACCCTAAATCTTAGTGGAACACAAATCTAACTAATCTTAGAAAAGTATAATTTAGAAAAACAAACAAATTAAGAAAAATTACCTAAAAACTACTGAGGATGAAGATTTAACAAAAATTAGAGCAGAACTATACACTGCATTTAGACAGACTTGCAAGCATACAATTTATAGTATATTCATGGAAAGACTACTGCAATCACATCGATCCGAAACAAACGTGGGGGTGGGTAAGTTCTCCAATTTTAAAATATATAAATTATTCATATTAAGTACAATAGAAAAAGATAACGGGACATTCGTAGAATCCTGATACATACCAGTTCTTATTAGGCAAAAACATTCGATTGGACAACGCATACTCAGATTATTAAAGTACATAAAGAATGTAGGAAAGACGTATTAATCCCAAATGACATTCCATTGTATAAAAATCCTTATTTCCTCAATCTGACACGGTAAACCTAGAGTGGCTAGTTCGATTCCCACCTGGCCACTAGGAATTTATTAAGTGACTAACTCATTAAATAAAATCCTTAGTCTCACTCTGGCTCGAAATGGGTGATAACCTGTCGATAACCCGTCCCAATTAGCCATAGTAACAAAAAGTGGACGTTGATAAATATTAATAATAAAAAACTATATGATTTATACAATAGAAAATTTTGTATCCACAGGAGTAATCGAAATCACCAGGAGTAGAAGTGTCATTGGAGAAATATATAAAGCAGATTACAAATGTTTGTAATTTTATAAAAAATGTTTTTTGTAAGGTGTCTCCCCTACCAAATGGAAAATTTCAAAGCTTGTATTGCTTAATAAACGTGGAAAACCAATAGCAAAAGTGTCTTCTATTAGGCTTACATCCCTCACACCTACAGAAGGTAAAGTTTTGGATAGAATAGTCCAAAAAAGACTGTCCACTTGTTATATTCCAATGGTATTACGAATAGAAACCAGTTTGGTTTTAAGCCCAAACATATAGATTTGAAGCCTTGCAACAAGTGGACACTGCTATAAAAAAACTACGAATACAAGATCAGCCTCACTGCTCGTATTACTAGATCTAAAAGGCGCATTTGATAATGCTTGGTGTCCATCCATTTAGCAGACTTTGAAGAAATATAACTGGCCTTGAAATATGTATAAAATAATTAAATTTTTTTTCAGGATAGGAAATCATGCATTATAACAAAAAATATTGACACGAATAAAACACAAACTATTAGAATTTCTCCGTCATTGTGGAATTTGATTGTAAATGGTTTATTAAGTCAAGACTTGCCTCACAACACAGGAATTCTAGTTTTTACAGATGATAGTACTTATTAAGGCAAACAAATTTCTTAAAATATAAGTTCTAGCTAATATGATTGCATATCACACACAAGTAAATAAACATAAATTAAAATCAAATATAGAAAAATCAAATTACATAATACTGACTAGGACACTACAAATAATACCAATTGATAAATGAGTAAATCATAATCATCATGATAAAAAACTTAATTACAATTAAGTTTCTTATGATGCAGCATGGATATTAGCAAAAAGCATCACAATTGATCTCATATCCAAGCAATATGAATCACACTGCTCTCTTTTGAAAACTGCAAAAAGTAATCTTCTATATAATGCTGAGTATATTGAACATGGTGGATGTAGTTTATGGATCGAGCCCAATGTCCATTCTCTCGTCTATCTCTAAATATATCAGTCGATGCTGATATGATGATATATACTGATGCTAATCGACAGGGAGCAAATGTGCATTTTGTACTGTTTCAAACGACTCATGTTCAAAAATTCAAACTAAAAAGACTCACAACAAACAATGCACTCACAATCGAGATCAAAAAAATGGCAATACTTAAGAGCTTAAAACACCTAGACTCACACGATACCAATGCCAGTACAATTAATATTTATATCTCTAATAAACTATTCGATTGACGGCCCGGTTACACAACAGATTAGACATACACTTTTATTATTTAGATAATAAAAAATTAAAAATAAATTTTGATTGGATACATGGGCATTCTCGATTTTAGCTAATGAAATAGCTGACAGAGCCACTAAATCACCGTCTTACTTGAAATTTCAGAATGATATTTTGTGATCTCAAACACAGCAAATGTCTTTATTTTATTTGTCCAATAACCGTTATTAAAACTAGTTCTATTGCACTCCAGAAAAGAAACTTAGTATTCGTTATTTTTCATAGTATGTTCTGTTATGTGTAACATATAAACGGAACAATGATAATAAATAACAGGTGTAACTGTTCAATCTCGCACCACTTTCAATCCCTTTAAAATCCTTCACTTTCATTAAATGATTTATGATGTTTAAACAATTTCTGAGGATAATTCAATATCATTAAATGTAGTGTAAATCATTATCATGGAAAGTTAATGAGTACTTAGTTACAGTCTATTTGTTTTAACATTACACACCATTTAATGTTTAGATGTAGTTTAAAGTACATATCATCATTACTTTTTTTACGCAATTTATGTGTTTATAAGGAAAATTACTCTAAATCTCTTTAAAACAATGTGGAGAGTGTAAATAAGTATCACGGATAGCATTAGTCATTACTAAGCATCATCTACCTCCCTTTCCCACCAAAAGCCACTTGTGCCCAATAAAATTGTTGACCCACTGTTTAGTTTTTAGTGAATATTTTGTTTATACCTGACTATTTGGCTAAAGTTTATATAAAAAAAAGTTACTCTAAATAACAAAATAAGCTACTTTTGTAATGCGCACGTGTGGCCAAAAAATAATAGAAAACAAAATACCTCCATTTTTCATTTAAGGTCTCCCTTAAAGTTAACCCCACTCCTGTTCGATTCTAGAAATGTCGATACAGCTTATAATCACGGAAGAGCTAATGTTCAGTCATTAGTGACCGATACAATTCTTGGCTCCCGCTATAGTTTTTAGTGTATGTTGTGTTTATACTTTGTTATATGACAAAAGTGTTTATAACAAAAGTTTCTCTAAACAACAAAATAAACTACTTCTGTTATGTGCATGTTTGCCGAGAAACCAGTAGGAAATGAAATATCGCTATTTTTTATATAAGGCCTCACTATGGGTTGTCCCTGAGAATATTAGTATAGCCTAGTCCGTTAGGTTAGTAGTAATACATGCACATAACTACAGTTTTTTATTTTGTTATTTAGAGTAACTTTTGTTACATTCACTTTTTTAAAAAAATGAAGTAAACACAAGCTATAGGCTAAAACTATAGCGGGAGTCATTAATTTTATTAATGCTTATTTAAGTGTTTTTAATGAGTGCATATTATGACAAATGATTTTATGTTTTAGTCACATATGATAATTCTAAATATGATTCGAATTAGTGAGGTTACATGTCTCCGTCGCCCCCTTCTCATTTATTTATTTTTAATAGAAAATAACTTTGTGATTTATTTCCAATAGAAATATAAACTATAAGACCATTTCCGTTATTTAATTTGTATAATGTATTATTTAAACAAAGTCATGCTGAATTGGCACTAGGAGTGATAGCGGAAGTTATAGGGATCAAACTCTTTCGTTCTGCTAATATATTATCTTATTTCCGATATCTTGATGATATTGAAACAAATATGTACCATCATAACTATTGGACGTTAATGGTAATGTCTTTATTAAAACAGACAATATTCGTTTAAACTTGATATGATTTAAGGGAGTGCTACGATCTCTTCCCCTCACCTATCTATTATAGTAGTGGGCAACTCCAACTATGAATATAGGTTGTTTGGAGAGTATAGTAGTAGGCAAATCCAACTATGAAAATAGGTTGTTTGGAGAGTATAGTAGTGGGCAACTCCATCTATGAATATAGGTTGTTTGGAGAGTATAGTAGTGGGCAACTCCAACTATGAATATAGGTTGTTTGGAGAGTATAGTAGTGGGCAACTCCATCTATGAATATAGGTTGTTTGGAGAGTATAGTAGTGGGCAACTCCAACTATGAATATAGGTTGTTTGGAGAGTATAGTAGTGGGCAACTCCATCTATGAATATAGGTTGTTTCGAGAGTATAGTAGTGGGCAACTCTATCTATGAATATAGGTTGTTTAGTGATTATAGTAGTGGGCAAATCCAACTATGAATATAGGTTGTTTGGAGAGTATAGTAGTGGGCAACTCCATCTATGAATATAGGTTGTTTAGTGATTATAGTAGTGGGCAACTCCAACTATGAATATAGGTTGTTTGGAGAGTATAGTAGTGGGCAACTCCAACTATGAATATAGGTAGTTTGGAGAGTATAGTAGTGGGCAACTCCGTCTATGAATATAGGTAGTTTGGAGAGTATAGTAGTGGGCAACTCCATCTATGAATATAGGTTGTTTAGTGATTATAGTAGTGGGCAACTCCATCTATGAATATAGGTTGTTTGGAGAGTATAGTAGTGGGCAACTCCAACTATGAATATAGGTTGTTTAGTGATTATAGTAGTGGGCAACTCCATCTATGAATATAGGTTGTTTGGAGAGTATAGTAGTGGGCAACTCCAACTATGAATATAGGTTGTTTGGAGAGTATAGTAGTGGGCAACTCCAACTATGAATATAGGTTGTTTAGTGATTATAGTAGTGGCCAACTCCATCTATGAATATAGGTTGTTTGGAGATTATAGTAGTGGGCAACTCCGTCTATGAATATAGGTTGTTTAGTGATTATAGTAGTGGGCAACTCCATCTATGAATATAGGTTGTTTGGAGATTATAGTAGTGGGCAACTCCGTCTATGAATATAGGTTGTTTAGTGATTATAGTAGTGGCCAACTCCATCTATGAATATAGGTTGTTTGGAGATTATAGTAGTGGACAACTCCGTCTATGAATATAGGTTGTTTAGTGATTATAGTAGTGGGCAACTCCATCTATGAATATAGGTTGTTTAGTGATTATAGTAGTGGCCAACTCCATCTATGAATATAGGTTGTTTGGAGATTATAGTAGTGGGCAACTCCGTCTATGAATATAGGTTGTTTAGTGATTATAGTAGTGGGCAACTCCATCTATGAATATAGGTTGTTTGGAGATTATAGTAGTGGGCAACTCCGTCTATGAATATAGGTTGTTTAGTGATTATAGTAGTGGCCAACTCCATCTATGAATATAGGTTGTTTGGAGATTATAGTAGTGGACAACTCCGTCTATGAATATAGGTTGTTTAGTGATTATAGTAGTGGGCAACTCCATCTATGAATATAGGTTGTTTAGTGATTATAGTAGTGGGCAACTCCGTCTATGAATATAGGTTGTTTAGTGATTATAGTAGTGGGCAACTCCAACTATGAATATAGGTTGTTTGGAGAGTATAGTAGTGGGCATATCCAACTATGAATATAGGTTGTTTGGAGAGTATAGTAGTGGGCAACTCCAACTATGAATATAGGTTGTTTGGAGAGTATAGTAGTGGGCATATCCAACTATGAATATAGGTTGTTTGGAGAGTATAGTAGTGGGCAACTCCATCTATGAATATAGGTTGTTTGGAGATTATAGTAGTGGGCAACTCCATCTATGAATATAGGTTGTTTAGTGATTATAGTAGTGGGCAACTCCGTCTATGAATATAGGTTGTTTAGTGATTATAGTAGTGGGCAACTCTATCTATGAATATAGGTTGTTTGGAGAGTATAGTAGTGGGCAACTCCATCTATGAATATAGGTTGTTTAGTGATTATAGTAGTGGCCAACTCCGTCTAAAAATATAGGTTGTTTGGAGAGTATAGAAGTGGGCAACTCCAACTATGAATATAGGTTGTTTGGAGAGTATAGTAGTGGGCAACTCCATCTATGAATATAGGTTGTTTAGTGATTATAGTAGTGGGCAACTCCAACTATGAATATAGGTTGTTTGGAGAGTATAGTAGTGGGCAACTCCATCTATGAATATAGGTTGTTTGGAGAGTATAGTAGTGGGCAACTCCAACTATGAATATAGGTTGTTTGGAGAGTATAGTAGTGGGCAACTCCAACTATGAATATAGGTTGTTTGGAGATTATAGTAGTGGACAACTCCAACTATGAATATAGGTTGTTTAGTGATTATAGTAGTGGGCAACTCCATCTATGAATATAGGTTGTTTGGAGATTATAGTAGTGGGCAAATCCAACTATGAATATAGGTAGTTTGGAGAGTATAGTAGTGGGCAACTCTATCTATGAATATAGGTTGTTTAGTGATTATAGTAGTGGGCAACTCCAACTATGAATATAGGTTGTTTGGAGAGTATAGTAGTGGGCAACTCCATCTATGAATATAGGTTGTTTAGTGATTATAGTAGTGGGCAACTCCATCTATGAATATAGGTTGTTTAGTGATTATAGTAGTGGGCAACTCCGTCTATGAATATAGGTTGTTTGGAGAGTATAGTAGTGGGCAACTCCAACTATGAATATAGGTTGTTTAGTGATTATAGTAGTGGCCAACTCCATCTATGAATATAGGTTGTTTAGTGATTATAGTAGTGGGCAACTCCAACTATGAATATAGGTTGTTTAGTGATTATAGTAGTGGCCAACTCCAACTATGAATATAGGTTGTTTAGTGATTATAGTAGTGGGCAACTCCATCTATGAATATAGGTTGTTTAGTGATTATAGTAGTGGCCAACTCCATCTATGAATATAAGTTGTTTAGTGATTATAGTAGTGGGCAACTCCAACTATGAATATAGGTTGTTGCGAGAGTATAGTAGTGGACAACTCCGTCTATGAATATAGGTTGTTTAGTGATTATAGTAGTGGCCAACTCCATCTATGAATATAGGTTGTTTGGAGAGTATAGAAGTGGGCAACTCCAACTATGAATATAGGTTGTTTGGAGAGTATAGTAGTGGGCAACTCCATCTATGAATATAGGTTGTTTAGTGATTATAGTAGTGGCCAACTCAATCCCCATGGGGGGGTGGAGTTATAAGGGCTGGATATGCTGACTAAGCGCTCCATATATTTTCCAGCTATTCGAATGGCTGAGCATAATAGAAGAGTTATAAGGGCTGGATATGCTGACAAAGCACTCCATACATTTTCCAGCTATTCGAATGGCTGAGCATAATAGAAGAGTTATAAGGGCTGGATATGCTGACAAAGCGCTCCATATATTTCCTGCTCTTCAAATAGCTGAGCATAATAGAAGAGTTATAAGAGCTGGATATGCTGACAAAGCGCTTCCATATATTTCCTGCTCTTCAAATAGCTGAGCATAATAGAAGAGTTATAAGGGCTGGATATGCTGACAAAGCGCTTCCATATATTTCCTGCTCTTCAAATAGCTGAGCATAATAGAAGAGTTATAAGGGCTGGATATGCTGACAAAGCGCTCCATATATTTCCTGCTCTTCGTATAGCTGAGCATAATAGAAGAGTTATAAGGGCTGGATATGCTGACAAAGCGCTTCCATATATTTCCTGCTCTTCAAATAGCTGAGCATAATAGAAGAGTTATAAGGGCTGGATATGCTGACAAAGCACTCCATACATTTTCCAGCTATTCGAATGGCTGAGCATAATAGAAGAGTTATAAGGGCTGGATATGCTGACAAAGCGCTCCATATATTTCCTGCTCTTCGTATAGCTGAGCATAATAGAAGAGTTATAAGGGCTGGATATGCTGACAAAGCGCTCCATATATTTCCTGCTCTTCAAATAGCTGAGCATAATAGAAGAGTTATAAGTGCTTGTATGCTGACAAAGCGCTCCATATATTTTCCTACTATTCGAATAGCCTAGCATAATAGAAGAGTTATAACGGCTGGATATGCTGACAAAGCGCTCCATATATTTCCTGCTCTTCGTATAGCTGAGCATAATAGAAGAGTTATAAGGGCTGGATATGCTGACAAAGCGCTCCATATATTTCCTGCTCTTCGTATAGCTGAGCATAATAGAAGAGTTATAAGTGCTTGTATGCTGACAAAGCGCTCCATATATTTCCTGCTCTTCGTATAGCTGAGCATAATAGAAGAGTTATAAGGGCTGGATATGCTGACAAAGCGCTCCATATATTTCCTGCTCTTCGTATAGCTGAGCATAATAGAAGAGTTATAAGGGCTGGATATGCTGACAAAGCGCTCCATATATTTCCTGCTCTTCAAATAGCTGAGCATAATAGAAGAGTTATAAGGGCTGGATATGCTGATAAAGCGCTTCATATATTTCCTGCTCTTCGTATAGCTGAGCATAATAGAAGAGTTATAAGGGCTGGATATGCTGACAAAGCGCTCCATATATTTCCTGCTCTTCAAATAGCTGAGCATAATAGAAGAGTTATAAGGGCTGGATATGCTGACAAAGCACTCCATACATTTTCATGCTCTTCGAATAGCTGAGCATAATAGAAGAGTTATAAGGGCTGGATATGCTGACAAAGCGCTCCATATATTTCCTGCTTTTCGAATAGCTGAGCATAATAGAAGAGTTATAAGGGCTGGATATGCTGACAAAGCGCTCCATATATTTCCTGCTCTTCAAATAGCTGAGCATAATAGAAGAGTTATAAGGGCTGGATATGCTGACAAAGCGCTCCATATATTTCCTGCTCTTCAAATAGCTGAGCATAATAGAAGAGTTATAAGGGCTGGATATGCTGACAAAGCGCTCCATATATTTCCTGCTCTTCAAATAGCTGAGCATAATAGAAGAGTTATAAGGGCTGGATATGCTGACAAAGCGCTCCATATATTTCCTGCTCTTCGTATAGCTGAGCATAATAGAAGAGTTATAAGGGCTGGATATGCTGACAAAGCGCTCCATATATTTCCTGCTCTTCAAATAGCTGAGCATAATAGAAGAGTTATAAGGGCTGGATATGCTGACAAAGCGCTCCATATATTTCCTGCTCTTCGTATAGCTGAGCATAATAGAAGAGTTATAAGGGCTGGATATGCTGACAAAGCGCTCCATATATTTCCTGCTTTTCGAATAGCTGAGCATAATAGAAGAGTTATAAGGGCTGGATATGCTGACAAAGCGCTCCATATATTTCCTGCTCTTCGTATAGCTGAGCATAATAGAAGAGTTATAAGGGCTGGATATGCTGACAAAGCGCTCCATATATTTCCTGCTCTTCGTATAGCTGAGCATAATAGAAGAGTTATAAGGGCTGGATATGCTGACAAAGCGCTTCCATATATTTCCTGCTCTTCGTATAGCTGAGCATAATAGAAGAGTTATAAGGGCTGGATATGCTGACAAAGCGCTCCATATATTTCCTGCTCTTCAAATAGCTGAGCATAATAGAAGAGTTATAAGGGCTGGATATGCTAACAAATTCTCCATATATTTCCTGCTCTTCAAATAGCTGAGCATAATAGAAGAGTTATAAGGGCTGGATATGCTGACAAAGCGCTCCATATATTTCCTGCTCTTCAAATAGCTGAGCATAATAGAAGAGTTATAAGGGCTGGATATGCTGACAAAGCGCTCCATATATTTCCTGCTCTTCAAATAGCTGAGCATAATAGAAGAGTTATAAGGGCTGGATATGCTGACAAAGCGCTCCATATATATCCAGATTAAAGAATAGAACAGCATAAAAGAAGAGTTATAAGGGCTGGATATGCTGACAAAGCGCTCCATATATTTCCTGCTCTTCAAATAGCTGAGCATAATAGAAGAGTTATAAGGGCTGGATATGCTGACAAAGCACTCCATATTTCCTGCTCTTCGTATAGCTGAGCATAATAGAGCATAATATAAGAGTTATAAGGGCTGGATATGCTGACAAAGCGCTCCATATATTTCCTGCTCTTATAGCTGGGCATAATAGAAGAGTTATAAGGGCTGGATATGCTGACAAAGCGCTTCCATATATTTCCTGCTCTTCAAATAGCTGAGCATAATAGAAGAGTTATAAGGGCTGGATATGCTGACAAAGCGCTCCATATATTTCCTGCTCTTCAAATAGCTGAGCATAATAGAAGAGTTATAAGGGCTGGATATGCTGATAAAGCGCTCCATATATTTCCTGCTCTTCGTATAGCTGAGCATAATAGAAGAGTTATAAGGGCTGGATATGCTGACAAAGCGCTCCATATATTTCCTGCTCTTCGTATAGCTGAGCATAATAGAAGAGTTATAAGGGCTGGATATGCTGACAAAGCGCTCCATATATTTCCTGCTCTTCGTATAGCTGAGCATAATAGAAGAGTTATAAGGGCTGGATATGCTGACAAAGCGCTCCATATATTTCCTGCTCTTCGTATAGCTGAGCATAATAGAAGAGTTATAAGGGCTGGATATGCTGACAAAGCGCTCCATATATTTCCTGCTCTTCGTATAGCTGAGCATAATAGAAGAGTTATAAGGGCTGGATATGCTGACAAAGCGCTCCATATATTTCCTGCTCTTCGTATAGCTGAGCATAATAGAAGAGTTATAAGGGCTGGATATGCTGACAAAGCGCTCCATATATTTCCTGCTCTTCGTATAGCTGAGCATAATAGAAGAGTTATAAGGGCTGGATATGCTGACAAAGCGCTCCATATATTTCCTGCTCTTCGTATAGCTGAGCATAATAGAAGAGTTATAAGGGCTGGATATGCTGACAAAGCGCTCCATATATTTCCTGCTCTTCAAATAGCTGAGCATAATAGAAGAGTTATAAGGGCTGGATATGCTGACAAAGCGCTCCATATATTTCCTGCTCTTCGTATAGCTGAGCATAATAGAAGAGTTATAAGGGCTGGATATGCTGACAAAGCGCTCCATACATTTTCATGCTCTTCGAATAGCTGAGCATAATAGAAGAGTTATAAGGGCTGTATCTGCTTACTCAATTCAATATATTTTCCTGCTTTTTGAATAGCTGAGCATAATAGAAGAGTTATAAGGGCTGTATATTTTGACTCAACTCCATATATTTTCCTGCTCTTTAAATAGCTGAGCATAATAGAAGAGTTATAAGGGCTGGATATGCTGACAAAGCGCTTCCATATATTTCCTGCTCTTCGTATAGCTGAGCATAATAGAAGAGTTATAAGGGCTGGATATGCTGACAAAGCGCTCCATATATTTCCTGCTCTTCAAATAGCTGAGCATAATAGAAGAGTTATAAGGGCTGGATATGCTGACAAAGCGCTCCATATATTTCCTGCTCTTCGTATAGCTGAGCATAATAGAAGAGTTATAAGGGCTGGATATGCTGACAAAGCGCTCCATATATTTCCTGCTCTTCGTATAGCTGAGCATAATAGAAGAGTTATAAGGGCTGGATATGCTGACAAAGCGCTCCATATATTTCCTGCTCTTCGTATAGCTGAGCATAATAGAAGAGTTATAAGGGCTGGATATGCTGACAAAGCGCTCCATATATTTCCTGCTCTTCGTATAGCTGAGCATAATAGAAGAGTTATAAGGGCTGGATATGCTGACAAAGCGCTCCATATATTTCCTGCTCTTCGTATAGCTGAGCATAATAGAAGAGTTATAAGGGCTGGATATGCTGACAAAGCGCTCCATATATTTCCTGCTCTTCGTATAGCTGAGCATAATAGAAGAGTTATAAGGGCTGGATATGCTGACAAAGCGCTCCATATATTTCCTGCTCTTCGTATAGCTGAGCATAATAGAAGAGTTATAAGGGCTGGATATGCTGACAAAGCGCTCCATATATTTCCTGCTCTTCGTATAGCTGAGCATAATAGAAGAGTTATAAGGGCTGGATATGCTGACAAAGCGCTCCATATATTTCCTGCTCTTCAAATAGCTGAGCATAATAGAAGAGTTATAAGGGCTGGATATGCTGACAAAGCGCTCCATATATTTCCTGCTCTTCGTATAGCTGAGCATAATAGAAGAGTTATAAGGGCTGGATATGCTGACAAAGCGCTCCATATATTTCCTGCTTTTCGAATAGCTGAGCATAATAGAAGAGTTATAAGGGCTGGATATGCTGACAAAGCGCTCCATATATTTCCTGCTCTTCAAATAGCTGAGCATAATAGAAGAGTTATAAGTGCTTGTATGCTGACAAAGCGCTCCATATATTTTCCTACTATTCGAATAGCCTAGCATAATAGAAGAGTTATAAGGGCTGGATATGCTGACAAAGCGCTCCATATATTTCCTGCTCTTCGTATAGCTGAGCATAATAGAAGAGTTATAAGTGCTTGTATGCTGACAAAGCGCTCCATATATTTTCCTACTATTCGAATAGCCTAGCATAATAGAAGAGTTATAACGGCTGGATATGCTGACAAAGCGCTCCATATATTTCCTGCTCTTCGTATAGCTGAGCATAATAGAAGAGTTATAAGTGCTTGTATGCTGACAAAGCGCTCCATATATTTCCTGCTCTTCGTATAGCTGAGCATAATAGAAGAGTTATAAGGGCTGGATATGCTGACAAAGCGCTCCATATATTTCCTGCTCTTCGTATAGCTGAGCATAATAGAAGAGTTATAACGCTGGATATGCTGACAAAGCGCTCCATATATTTTCCTACTATTCGAATAGCCTAGCATAATAGAAGAGTTATAAGGGCTGGATATGCTGACAAAACGCTTCCATATATTTCCTGCTCTTCGTATAGCTGAGCATAATAGAAGAGTTATAAGTGCTTGTATGCTGACAAAGCGCTCCATATATTTTCCTACTATTCGAATAGCCTAGCATAATAGAAGAGTTATAACGGCTGGATATGCTGACAATGCGCTCCATATATTTCCTGCTCTTCGTATAGCTGAGCATAATAGAAGAGTTATAAGTGCTTGTATGCTGACAAAGCGCTCCATATATTTTCCTACTATTCGAATAGCCTAGCATAATAGAAGAGTTATAACGGCTGGATATGCTGACAATGCGCTCCATATATTTCCTGCTCTTCGTATAGCTGAGCATAATAGAAGAGTTATAAGGGCTGGATATGCTGACAAAGCGCTCCATATATTTCCTGCTCTTCGAATAGCTGAGCATAATAGAAGAGTTATAAGTGCTGGATATGCTGACAAAGCGCTCCATATATTTCCTGCTCTTCGTATAGCTGAGCATAATAGAAGAGTTATAAGGGCTGGATATGCTGACAAAGCGCTCCATATATTTCCTGCTCTTCGTATAGCTGAGCATAATAGAAGAGTTATAAGGGCTGGATATGCTGACAAAGCGCTCCATATATTTCCTGCTCTTCGTATAGCTGAGCATAATAGAAGAGTTATAAGGGCTGGATATGCTGACAAAGCGCTCCATATATTTCCTGCTCTTCGTATAGCTGAGCATAATAGAAGAGTTATAAGGGCTGGATATGCTGACAAAGCGCTCCATATATTTCCTGCTCTTCTTATAGCTGAGCATAATAGAAGAGTTATAAGGGCTGGATATGCTGACAAAGCGCTCCATATATTTCCTGCTCTTCTTATAGCTGAGCATAATAGAAGAGTTATAAGGACTTTATATGCTGACGTAGCTCCATATATTTTCCTGCTATTGGAATGGCTGAGCATAATAGACGAGTTATAAGGGCTTTGTATGCTGACGTAGCTCCATATATTTTCCTGCTATTCGAATGGCTGAGCATAATAGACGAGTTATAAGGGCTTTGTATGCTGACGTAGCTCCATATATTTTCCTGCTATTCGAATGGCTGAGCATAATAGAAGAGTTATAAGGGCTTTATATGCTGACGTAGCTCCATATATTTTCCTGCTATTGGAATGGCTGAGCATAATAGACGAGTTATAAGGGCTTTATATGCTGACGTAGCTCCATATATTTTCCTGCTATTGGAATGGCTGAGCATAATAGAAGAGTTATAAGGGCTTTATATGCTGACGTAGCTCCATATATTTTCCTGCTATTCGAATGGCTGAGCATAATAGAAGAGTTATAAAGTCTGTATATGCTGACTCAACTCCATATATTTTTCAGCTCTTTGAAAAAGTAGCAATATTACCAAGATAAAAAGAGCTCATATATTCCTGTTAGTTGCCTCTATTAATTATAGAAGTTCATAAAGTTGTTAACTGATTATTCTGTTTAAATTCTTATGAATTTTTAATAAAATAGTGAGCGTTGTGCATTTTTATATTATTTGTTAAGGATCTGCCAAATTTGTTGTTAATATTTTGTCTTCTCCTGTTCTTGTTATGCTATGTGATGATATTGGGTGCTATGTGATTCTTGTTTGTGTGTATGTTGGCAGCCAGAGAGAATCGATCCTTCTAGGAGCAAGAGTGGTTACGATGTCAGGTCTGATGTCTGGTCACTGGGTATAACCCTGATGGAAGTAGCCACTGGCAGATTTCCATATCCCAAGTGGAAGTCAGTCTTCGAGCAGTTGTACCAAGTCGTCCATGGCCGTGCTCCTTCACTCGCACCTGATTATGAGAGCCGCTTTTCTCACAATTTCATCAACTTTGTCGATACATGGCAAGTATTTTTTTTTTTTTTTTTTTTAATGTTCTTCATAAGCAGGTTAAGTCAGCTGACTATCGATTGACAATCAAATCTCACAACGCGCTTTGAACTAAAAAAAAAATACTTTATTTGTAAAAATACTTTGTTTGTAAAGATTACGTAGATGTGTATCGTATGGAGGTTGGGTAACAATTGCTCGGGAGGAGGAAAGGAGGGTGTTTATATACTGTGATTCTTGTATGATGCTGACTCTGCTGCTAGTCCTCGAGTCCTAGGATCTAAGTCCTCCCTTCTGAAAATCCGAAGTCCCCTGAGGATGAAGAGGTCGGGCGAAGATGTGGTACGGATCCAAACTTATTTCTGCTTGAACTGGAGAAGATCCTGGAGAAGGTACTGACAGCCGTTGTGTTACATTTGCTTTACATTGACAGTTAGTGATAATGGAATATATATTAAAGAATATTAAGTATACTAAACTAATGCAGATTACATAATCTATAAAGTTGAAATTTATGTGATTAAAAGATAATTCTTGATATTCTATGTCAGTAAGATTCATTGACTCTAGATTTTGAAAACTCGAGATCTTTAATGGCTATGGGTTCAGAATTTATAGTAAGAACGTTTATATCTAGATGAACAATGTTAGGAGGTAAACATTCCTCAATGGACTCATTTGAATTTAGATAAATTATTGAGCTTAATGGCAGAAACATAATTTTCTTATTTACATGAATAACACTATAATTATAACTAACATATATATTGGCTATGTCATAATATTTATTAAAACTATGTGAATTTATAGTTATACTTGTACAATTATGTGTTTGACCTAAAAATAAATTATATATACTTTAGTCTAAAATAGGTTTTACATTACTACAATAAAAATTACTATCAATATAATTACAATTACCATAATAATATGTGTCATTTACAGTTAGTACATGTGAGTGTGGTGCAAGTGTTGTTATGAGTCTCGTAGCCGTATGTTGTACTGGGTACGATATAAGTGCATAATAGTCGACAGGGTTTGAATATAATGGGACCTGAAGAAATACATGTAATAAGTCATCATAGAGAGCACAATGAGCATGGCATGTTAGCCAAAGGATTTCAGTATTTGAAGAAATAAAAGTAATGTCCTGAAATTGTGTAAAGTTGATTTGTGGAAAGAGTGTGTGGTGTAATTACCGTTTTTACACTCGTCTATACTTGATATTAAGTTTGTAATTATGGTATAAAGGTATGATAGTATGTTATGTAATTCAAGTAAGTGTAATTGTAGTTCGTCCTGTGAGAGTACAGTGTTAATAGATTTTATTTTGTTAATGTCTGATTTTGGCTGGTATTCAATATTATGTTCTATTTGGTAATTATTGTGTTCGACTTGTTGTATGATTTTGTCATAGTGTTCTTTGCATCAGCGTCTGGATTCCCTGTTATCCAGTTAAAAGCTTCCCCTAATCCATTTTCAATCCCTCTTTTATGTGTGTTATGGTGAAATTTGTAGGAATGTATTAGTGAAAATTGTGACTTTGTTAATTTCAATAGATTAAGTGTAATTTTGTACATGTCTAGTGTCGAGAATTTATATAGTTGGCTTTCCAGTCTTAATAGTTTGTTGTAATATTGTTGATAGTCAACGTAAAATGTTATCGTATAGTACTTGTCTAGTATGTATGGTGGAGGCAGTTTTACATGTGTGATACCTGCTGTAGTACTTACGTCAGTCACTTTAAGAGCGTCACATGTCTGATAAATGAGAATTACAGTCAGTAATATCTGAGTTCTCATCTGAAACAAATAATACATTTTTTGTTGGTTTTATGTAAGTTTTTCGTTTTCTTTGTATGTTGTCTTTATGTACTTTGTATGTTCTGTTCTTTTCTTTGCATAAGACTGACACTTTATAGGGATTTTGATTTTTGGTCCGTGTGTTAGCCTTAGTGTACAGTGGACTGTCTTCGGTGTCTGGAATGTCTTCTCTATTTTCGTTTAGTTTTTCTTTTTCTCGAGTAATATTTTCGTGTGCTATTTTTTGCATAATTTTGAGTCTGTTGTGATATAGTTCTACAAGTATTTCCGTGATTTTATTGTCTGTCTCAAGGTTGTCAGTAATTCCAAAAGTTATTTCATTGGGTGCCAGTTTTACCGTTTGATTTAAGGTGTTGTTGAATGTTAGTGTTGCTAATCGTACTTGTCGCGTTAGTGTGATTTGTGGGTCTTCTTCTTTGATAGCTCGAAGGATTTCAATCAAGGTAGAGTGAGTACGGTTCGCTAAAGCCAATGAATTGGGATGCATGGGAGTAGTCAAGTGGGCTTCGATATTCTGACTCTGTAAGAAGTTAAGAATTAAATTGTTGTCATATTCCTTCCCGTTGTCCATTCGAATTACTGTAGGTCGTGGGTAGTGTTCTAAATATTCTTCCAGAGTGTGTAGTACATTTATGGCGGTTCACTGGTTTACAAGTCTGGTAAATAGTCGTTTTGAAAATGTGTCATGTATTGTAATGATATATATAGACTGATAATGTAAAGTGTCCATCATTAACTCGTCAAAAGGCTGGTCCGGAGTGTATGTAATACAGAATTTAGTTTTTACTGGCTTCCTATCATATTTCGTTTTCCTGCAGATGGAACACTTGTTTTCATAGTCCATTATTTTGTCCTTCGTATAGGGAAAGTAGTAATTTCTTTTTAATTTATTGCAGTTTCCAATCCACCGTGATGGTATGATTTGCCTATATGATAATCAACAATTAATTGCGTCTGTTCCGTGTCAGTGAGTATGTCTATACATTTTTTCTTGTATCGTTTAATTTTTACAGATGGGTATTTGTCTTAAACAATGTCCGAGATTTTTTGAAATATGCCTTCGAATTCGGGGCGTACTGTTTCAACAGTCGGTTCGCAATACAGTCCGTAAGTCGTGTTTGGTTTGAGGATTTCCTGGAGAATGACCTCAAAGTCCGAGCGAAAAGGGTAGGCATTCTCAATGGAGTATCTGTTTTTGTTAAAAGGTTTTGTATATTCAACAGTTTTACTTCCGCGGTGTATAAAAATTTTATTTTTTCCGATGTTAATAGGCTTGAGAGGATCATCTACAATGCAGACTTGCTGATTAGATGACTCCTGTGAATGAACTGTCTGGAGGTAGGAGTCGTCTCGGGTTTCCCTTACGTCAGGTCTGTGCTCTAGCTGCTCTAGTATGCTGTCATATCCTGTTTCTAATGGAATGTGTGATGTAGACGGTTCATTGAGTATGTCTTCTATGTCAGAGTCTATTGCCATGCACGTGTTCTCCTTTTTCCGAGAAAGGGCGTCAGCAACTACATTACTTCTACCTTCAATGTGTTTGATGTCAAACTCAAAGTCAGATAATTGAAAAATCCATTTCATCAATCTATTATTCGCATTTTTCATTGAAAATATCCATGTTAATGGTTTATGGTCAGTCTGTAAAGTGAATTTTTTTTGCAAATAAATATGGCTTGAACTGAGTACAAGACCATACAGCTGCTAAGAGTTCTTTCTCAATAGTTGAGTATTTCTGTTCAGTAGGGGATAATGTTCTCGATGCAAAAGCAATTGGGTGGTCCCTCCCTTCTGAAAGTCGGGACAATACTGCTCCTATTGCATAATTGCTCGCATCAGTAGTCAGTGTGAACGGTAATTGGAAATCTGGGTATTGTAGGATTGGTGCGTTCGTTATCATATCTTTTAATGTCTGTACACTGTTGTTTAATAATTTCGAGTCTACGGGTTCAGTCTGTTTTAGTGCGTTTGTAAGTGGTTTAACAATGTCTGCGTAGCCTTTAATAAATTTCCTGTAATATCCAGAAAGTCCCAAAAATTGTCCGATTTCTTTTTCCGTTCTAGGGATAGGGAAATTTAAAATTGCCTGTATTTTGTCAGGATTTGGTTTTATGCCGTCTGGGGATACAATGTGGCCTAGGAAAGGTATTTCAGATTGAAAGAATTCTGTTTTGTCCAATTGAATAGTAAGATTGTAGTCTGCAAGTCGTTGAAGTACCTGTCCTATATGGTGAAAATGGTCTTGTTCTGTTTCCGAAAATATAATAATGTCGTCAATGTATACTGCACAGTTGCCGAGATTCTGAATTGCAGCATTTGCTAGTTTTTGATAAGTGGGGGGTCCATTACAGATGCCAAAGGGCAAACACAGCCATTCATAATGATTTTTTTCAGTGCTGAATGCAGTTTTAGGAATAGACTCCTCATTTAATGGGATCTGATGAAATCCACTAGCTTTTTTCTGCTGGCGTCCATTTTTTTGGGTACCTCCCATAGGGGAGCATTATATGGCGAATTACTTTCTCGAATAATTCCATTTTTCAATAATTTATCTATTTCTTTATGTATCTCTTCACGAAATTGAGCAGGGTATCTATAGTTCCGTGCATAAATTTTTAGGTTTGTCTGTTGTTGTCTCAATTTTATGTTTTAATAAAGTAGTGGGAGGCAATTGGTCATCTTCTCGTTATTATTTTTTGATGCTTCGATATTAAATTTATTAATTTTTCTTGTCGCGTTTCATTTAAATGGGAGCATCTGATTAAATTTTTTATTTCTTCATTATTTATCTAATTTAAATTAATGGTATTTTTATTAAGAATTTTATTATTTTCGATTGTTACTAAAAGGAAATACCAGGAATTTTATAAATAAATCTGTAGTTAAACCCAGGAAAGGTACAAGGTTTATTAGCGCACTTTGGCTACCCTTTTCGCTACCCACTGGAGTTTTAACCACAAATTCTTCTGATTGGATTTGAGTGCCATCAGGTAAAGCACTGGGAGTTATATAATTTTGTCAAGAACCGGTATCAATCAGCCAAGTTTTTCCCTTGTCTTCAAATGAAGGCAAAGATTCAGTTAGACTTAGCGTATGTTCGGGGGTCTTTGTTTTGTCCTAAGTCTAAAAAATGGTCCAGTTGTTCAGTAAGGTAGTTGACTGATTTTGATAAATTGTCATATTTTTCCTTTAGTCCTGTTACGTCTGCGTCCATGTGATTCACTTGGTTTGAGCGAACCGTCCTCATAGACACGGTTTACTACTGTCTAATTTTTGAATGGGGGGTTTATTAAAAATTCATGCTGTTTTTCCGGGTCCCACTGTTGATTATAAATAGCCATATTGGGGGTTTGAAATTGTGGTGGTCATGTCAATGTGGTTTTTGTGTATAGCGACTTGGGTGGAGTCTAGGTTCAAATTTGAAATTTGGAATGTGATGTTGTTTTCTGTCAAGATGTCAGGAGAATCTTCATCTAATTTTGCCCTAGCACATATTAGAGCAAACATAGCCTCAATTCGCTCTAAGAATAGTAGTGGATGTTGGTGTTTGTATGGCGTGTGGAATATATCTCGTCCATTAATTGGTCACATGTCCGTGAATCTTTGCACTGGCTCTCTAAGTGTTTTAATATCTGTTCAACTGGGTCAAATGTATGTCGTAAAAAACATCTTTTGGCTAATCCCTTTATTCTATACTGAACCATGGAAAATATTCTTCCATGGTTGGATTTGTGGTGGGGATTTTCTTCTTTGCAAGTCCTAGCAGTTAAATCTCTGACGACTTGACAAAAATAAATTAGTTCTTCAGAATTCCCATCATACTCGGGAATCATTTTTAAGTCAAAGTCTGAAACGATGTATGCCATTGTATCGTTAGTTTCGGTTAATTTAATGACTAATAATTGTGTTGCAAGTACTCCTAAGCCAATGTCACTGTCAGTTAAGGGTCTCTTAATATTTAGCCTATCACTTAATTTACTCATAAAAATAAATCACATAAAAATGAAAATATAATTTATGAAAAAAAGTTATTATAATTATAATTTAATTTATAAAAATTCAAATATGAAGACAATTAATTATTATTAAAATGTGAAATATATATTCCATTAACAATTTAAATTTTTATAAAGCAATGTATTTTGAGAATTTTCTTTTAAGTACCTTTTTTAAGCTCTCAGAGCGAAGTGAAGACTCGATGAATTTTCTTGGTCCTGGATGGTGATTTTGAGTATTGAGATACTCCTGCGATGTCAGTTCCAGCTTCTCCTGGCTGGATCTTGAAGATGCAGATGTCTTCCTGTGTCCTTGGTCGAGGCTTAGAAGAGCTTAATCGCAGCACCAGTCCCTCAGCTTCGGGCACCAATCAAATTCACATCATGCTTTGAACTAAAAAAAATACTTTATTCGTAATATAAAGATTACATTAATGTGTATCGTACGGAGGTTGGGTAACAATTGCTCGGGAGGAGGAAAGGAGGGGCTTCATATACAGTCATTCTTGTATGATGCTGACTCTGCTACTAGTCCTCGAGTCCTAGGATCTAAGTGACCTTGAACTCAATTATTTCGGGTCTAGATTTAAATAGATTATTTTAGGATAAAATGTAATACAATATATGTTGAGGTATTTAATTTCTGTTTATTTGTTAACTGTTTTTTTCTTTTTAAATTGAACGTGTGTTTCTAGGAGGTAGAATGATCCGGCAAAGAAGTTTTATTTTCATTATTTTACTTTTACGTGTTCCTTCAACCTTTTATTCAGCAGCTGCAAGGATTAGCCATATAAAAATTACACTGCAGGTGTTACAGCTTATTTCGTTATATTATATTTAGATTTTGTCTCTATTATTTTATCTTTAAATCTACTTGTAAAGGTGGGATATATCGGGAACAGGGAAAAAAAGGGTGGCTGAGTTAACACTTTCGCTGCGGTTGTCATTTTTTGATAATACCTCAAAATTGGGTGCATTATTTGTTTGTATTTTTTTAATATAATCATACTTTTAATCATATTCGATGATTTTAATAGAAATGCGACAAAAAAAATTAACCGGAAATGCATTTCCGGAAGTGTCCTTCCAGAGGGACAACCCGTAAGCGAGGAATTCCACCCGCATTGCGGTTTAGTATCAGTAGATGCCTTTAGTCATTTTATGCTAAACCCACTACTCATTATACCTAATGTTTATTTATTTTAAAGAAAACTCAATTATTTTTATTAGAATAGCAAATAACAATTACTAATCATTTACAATAACTAATTATCGATTCAAATATTTTTTTGTTGGACATTTTTAATTATTTTAACAGCGTATTTTTGTTCGCCATTTACAAATATAAGATCAATTATCCCAACTAATTTGCAGGATTATTTGCGTGGAAAAAGCAAATTAACTTATTAGAATGACAGCTCAAGTGAAAATAACTTTTACCTTTGGTTGAACTTATACATACATTCTACACTGATAAAGTTCCTGGAAGTTAATTTCTTACCGTTAACTGTAGTTTCTTTTCCAACAAAAACCATAAAAAAAATAAATCACAGTTGTTATTATTAACTTGCGAATAAAAAATGTCTATAAAATCTAAATTTCACATCTAGGAACATTATATTTTAGTTTAGGCTTATTATTCAGCAAAAATATGTTTTTCCCTTTCAGGTATAAGACTGTTTAGAATTTCGTTAATAGTATTCAAATATATTAAATCATGAAATAAATAGAAATTATATAATAAATTTTACTTACTTAGAATCAATTTTTAGAGAACAAAGTTTAAAAATCAATAAAAAATCTTTAAGTTGGCCGATTTGAAAACGGTAAAAACCATTGGAAAGCCCAAACAATACTGGAGGCAACTGTCTTTACCAGGAGATGAAAGAGAGAATCCCCTCCATTTACGAGCCTTTTGAGTCCAATGGAAAAAGTTTTAGAGGGGTGTCCATCCGAAGGGACAACCGCAAGCGGGTAGAGTCACAGGTGTCCTTCCGAAGGGACAATCGCAAGCGGGTAGAGTCACAGGTGTCCTTCCGAAGGGACAACCGCAAGCGGGTAGGGTCACAGGTGTCTTTCCCAGTCCTGCCCACCCCAGCTTTTCCCTCTCCCTGCCCCGCTACTAAGGCAGCGCACCACTCCAGTACCCGGCTACCTCTGCCCACCCCAGCTTCCCCTCTCCCTGCCCCGCTACTAAGGCAGCGCACCACTCCAGTACCCGGCTACCTCTGCCCACCCCAGCTGCCCCTCTCCCTGCCCCGCTACTAAGGCAGCGCACCACTCCAGTACCCGGCTACCTCTGCCCACCCCAGCTTCCCCTCTCCCTGCCCCGCTACTAAGGCAGCGCACCACTCCAGTACCCGGCTACCTCTGCCCACCCCAGCTTCCCCTCTCCCTGCCCCGCTACTAAGGCAGCGCACCACTCCAGTACCCGGCTACCTCTGCCCACCCCAGCTGCCCCTCTCCCTGCCTGTATGTGGGATATACTGCTCTCAGCTCTCTCATCCAATCCAGCAGGATGCAGGGGCAGCACACCCATCACCACCCCAAGCATCCTGTGTATGAGGCATATACCGCTCTCAGCTCTCTCGTCCAATCCAGCAGGATGCAGGGGCAGCACACCCATCACCACCCCAAGCATCCTGTGTATGAGGCATATACCGCTCTCAGCTCTCTCGTCCAATCCAGCAGGATGCAGGGGCAGCACACCCATCACCACCCCAAGCATCTTGTGTATGTGGCATATTCAGCTCTGTGTCCTCTCGTCCAATCCAGCAGGTTGCAGAGGCAGCACTCCCATTACCACCCCAAGCATCTTGTGTATGTGGCATATACCGCTCTCAACTCTCACGTCCAATCCAGCAGGATGCAGGGGCAGCACACCCATCACCACCCCAAGCATCCTCTGTATGAGGCATATACCGCTCTCAACTCTCACGTCCAATCCAGCAGGATGCAGGGGCAGCACACCCATCACCACCCCAAGCATCCTGTGTATGAGGCATATACCGCTCTCAGCTCTCTCATCCAATCCAGCAGGATGCAGGGGCAGCACACCCATCACCACCCCAAGCATCCTGTGTATGAGGCATATACCGCTCTCAGCTCTCTCATCCAGTCCAGCAGGATGCAGGGGCAGCACTCCCATCACCACCCCAAGCATCTTGTGTATGTGGCATATTCAGCTCTGTGTCCTCTCATCCAATCCAGCAGGATGCAGGGGCAGCACTCCCATCACCACCCCAAGCATCTTGTGTATGTGGCATATTCAGCTCTGTGTCCTCTCATCCAATCCAGCAGGTTGCAGAGGCAGCACTCCCATTACCACCCCAAACATCTTGTGTATGTGGCATATTCAGCTCTGTGTCCTCTCATGCAATCTTATACTATTCATAACACATTGTCAGTTACATATAAAGTCAAAAGAGACGATGGATGTTTTAAATAGGAGCAATGACGATTGTGATAGATGTGTGAAAGGGAAAGTGGCAACCTCCGTCGGATCATTGATCGACTTTCAAATTAATTTTTATTAAATAGTCTCAAAATGTTGCTCTATCCCTTAGATATTATTTTTTGTTGCAGCCTAACTAAAGAAGAAGGTAAAAGGCCTAAATACAATGGACTCCTGACTCATGGGTTCATCAGAGAGAGTGAGAGTGCTGATGTCGATACTGCTGGCTACTTCTCATCTGTACTGGACAGCATGAGTCGTGATGGCCTCAACCCATTTACTCCTCACCTTCTATAATACAAATGCTCTTCGGCATACCTCTTCAACAACATTTTTATATATTTGTTGGACAATTGAGATTTTTATTATACTCATTTTGAATACCATTCTGACAGTAAGACTGGTAAATTTTAAAAACTTTGTGTTTATACTATGTTTTCTATTTTATTTCTTTAGAATTCATATTATGTATGTATAAAGAGTATCAATATATTCTTCATAAAGAATACTGAATGAAAATCCTTATTGTTTACATTAGCTGGGGTTTTCCATGTTCATTGTCTATATTAATGGAAAAGGAAATGCTCATAAACAGTATATATTCCCTTTTAATTGATAAATTTCATTATTGCGAGTATGGGCGAGTGGGTGAGCAGTTATACAAGCCTCCCCCCCACCTCCCTACCCTGCCCACTCATTATTGCGAGTATGAGCGAGTGGGTGAGCAGTTATACAAGCCTCCCCCCCCCCTCCCTACCCTGCCATTCATTATTGCGAGTATGAGCGAGAGGGTGAGCAGTTATACAAGCCTCCCCCCCCCCTCCCTACTCTGCCCATTCATTATTGCGAGTATGAGCGAGAGGGTGAGCAGTTATACAAGCCTCCCCCCCCACCCTACCCTGCCCACTCATTATTGCGAGTATGAGCGAGAGGGTGAGCAGTTATACAAGCCTCCCCCCCACCTCCCTACCCTGCCCACTCATTATTGCGAGTATGAGCGAGAGGGTGAGCAGTTATACAAGCCTCCCCCCCCTCCCTACCCTGCCATTCATTATTGCGAGTATGAGCGAGAGGGTGAGCAGTTATACAAGCCTCCCCCCCCCTCCCTATCCTGCCATTGATTATTGTGAGTATGAGCGAGAGGGTTTATTTATGTGCTCCTTGTTCACTATGCTCAAATATCATGCTCGGTTGATCTTCCTGTTATTGCTCAGAAGTATCTCGGGCTGGTTCCCTTTATTTGGGATGGTACTCTTCTTGAAATGCTATCGCCTCCATTTCATCCTGTTGATTGATTTATCCAGTTCCACATCCAGGTCTTCCCAGTCTTCCTGATATCAATGCCTGGAGGCAACCTAGCCTTGCTTGCTTTTTGTTGTTGTCTGCAGTATCATACATACCATAGAGAGCCTCCGGGAGATTTATACTTTCCTAGGTTGCTATCACTGGTCATTTCACATGTGATAGTAAGCATGGTGGGGTTCCTGCATAATCTCTTTACAGAGCTGTGTACACCGTGCCCCATGGTCGATCTCTGGTGGTATTGTTAATGTATTTCCTTCATTGTTCCCTTTTGGTGCGTATCATCTTAGAAGAGTGCACCCTTTTTAGGACTATTGTAGCTATGTAAGCAAGCACTCTATCTTTGAAGAAATCTTCTTCCTCTCAAAGATTTTTATATGTGAGAGTACAGTATTTCGATTGGTTTAGTTTATAGTTAATAGCGTAAGGTAAGCTGTAAGTGAGTAAGGCATTCAATGGATGCCCAGTTTATGCTCATGAATTGTCCTACTTACTTGTGCCAAATGCTGTTAACCCTCATCAAAAGTTTGTGTCATCAATTATTTTGTTGTCTGGAATTAATTGCCTTAAAATAGATTTAACCATGACTCCAATTACAATGTTTTAAAAAATTAAAAATTGGCTCAATTTTTCAATGTACATGCTATTGAAATTCATTGTAGTTTGGATGTGAATAGATTTCCAAATCTTGAAAAAAATAAATACATTTTATTACAATTAAAATAAAATGTATTAAATTATTACAATTTCCTCATGTTAAATGGTGGCACATGAGGCACAGATTAATGTAATTTATTAATGCCTAGGATACTCTTCTCTGATTAAAATTAAAATAATAATAAGTTGAATGAGTTCCTCTGATTCAAATTACTTTCAATATATTTCAGATAAACCCAACAATTAAAAAAGTATTATCCAGAAATGAGTTCCTTACTTACAAACAGGTGCAAACAAGTTCAAATTATAACAATCATATGTTGCTATGTAAAAACTCAAAGTTGATACAATTGCCTAAAAGTTTGGTACCTTTCTACTAATTAGAAAACCATTTAAATTTGAACTGTTTTAAACTTTTCCCTGGAATATTAGTTCCCAACGTGCTTTATCCGTATTTTGTTTTCGAACTTGTTCTGATGGAGAACAATGGCGCTGATCTCACACCACTTTATCCATAGATAAAATATAATGAATTGAATTAATTATTTGAGTATGCTTATAAAATGAATCTAATTCATAAACAAGGCTAAAAAAAGTCATATTATGTAAAAGATTTGAATTTTAAAATGGAGCATTAGGGATAGGATGTAACAATCCAATAATAATTGAACAAGTCTGGCTGTATACTTATTATATTAACCATTTTCTACTGAATTAATTAAAGAAAAACTAATCTCTTGAGGCCAACATTCTGGCTTTTAGCCTTGAGACAACTACAGTGCCTTTTGCCTTGTGATATGCTGTTCTTTTATTAGAACTAATTTTAACTAATTAACTGATAATATAGAGTATTTGCAAATGATATGAGTTAATATGTGAAATTTATTTAGTGTCTATTTTATAATTAGGAGTTGGTCAATGTTGACACATATATATTTTCTATGTTACGTCCTACCATTGTTTTCAAAGTGTTTATTAAATTTGTTACGAGGTTATTAAGAATTATTCATTCCCTCCCTTGTCTTGTACACTTAATTCTTCTGAATGAGAATGAGAGGAATGGAGATCCCAGCTGAATGAATGGAATGAGATGGGAGGAGACGGTGGCTCGCCAGAATGCAGGGAATGATAATGAGAGGAGCAGGTGGCTCTCCCGAATACTGGGAATGAGAATGAGAGGAGCAGGTGGCTCTCCAGAATAATGGGAATGAGAATCGGAGGAGCAGGTGGCTCTCCAGAATGCTGGAAATGAGAATGGGGCGATCAGGTGGCTCTACAAAATGCAAGGAATGAGAATCGAAGGAACAGTTGGCTCTCCAGAATGCTGGGAATGAGAATGGGAGGAGCAGGTGGGTCACCAGAATGCTGGGAATAAGAATGGGAGGAGCAGGTGGCTCTCCAGAATGCTGGGAATGAGAATGGGAGGAGCAGGTGGCTCTCCAGAATGCTGGAAATGAGAAAGTGAGGAGCAGGTGGCTCTCTAGAATGTAGGGAATGAGAATGGGAGGAGCTGTTGGCTCTCCAGAATGCAGGAAATGAGAAACGGTGGGACAGGTGGTTCTCCAGAATGTAGGGGTAGGGAAAAATATCAGTTGGGGACATTCCAGAATGGAGGGAATAAGAATGTTTGGAGCATGTGGTTCTTTAGAATGCTGTGAATGAGAATTCGAGGAGTAGGTGGCTCTCAAGAATACAGGGAATGAGAATAGCAGGAGTAGGTAGCTATCCAGAATACTGGGATAGAGAAAAAGGGGAGTTGGGGGCACTCCAGAATACAGCGAATGAGAATGGCAGGTGTTGGGGTCTCTACTGATATCTGAGAATGAGATTAGGAGAAGACCGTGGCTTTAAAAATTAAAATGGGAGGAGCAGTTGGCTCTCCAGAATGCTGGGAATGAGAATGGGAGGAGCAGGTGGCTCTAAAAATGTAAGGAATGTGAATGGATGGAGCAGGTGGCCCACTAGAATACCGGGAATGAGAATGGGAAGAGCAGGTGGCTCTCTAGAATTCAGGGAATGAGAATGGGAAGAGTAGTGGCTATTCAGATTGCTGGGAATGAGAATGGGAGGGTCAGGTGGCTCCCCAGAATGCTGGGAATGAGAATTGGAGGAGCAGTTGGCTCTCCAGAATGCTGGGAATGAGGTTGGGAAGAGCAGGTGGCCCACTAGAATACCGGGAATGAGAATGGGAAGAGCAGGTGGCTCTCTAGAAATCAGGGAATGAGAATGGGAAGAGTAGTGGCTATTCAGATTGCTGGGAATGAGAATGGGAGGGTCAGGTGGCTCGCCAGAATGCTGGGAATGAGAATGGGAGGGTCAGGTGGCTCCCCAGAATGCTGGGAATGAGAATTGGAGGAGCAGTTGGCTCTCCAGAATGCTGGGAATGAGGTTGGGAAGAGCAGGTGGCCCACTAGAATACCGGGAATGAGAATGGGAAGAGCAGGTGGCTCTCTAGAATTCAGGGAATGAGAATGGGAAGAGTAGTGGCTATTCAGATTGCTGGGAATGAGAATGGGAGGGTCAGGTGGCTCCCCAGAATGCTGGGAATGAGAATTGGAGGAGCAGTTGGCTCTCCAGAATGCTGGGAATGAGGTTGGGAAGAGCAGGTGGCCCACTAGAATACCGGGAATGAGAATGGGAAGAGCAGGTGGCTCTCTAGAATTCAGGGAATGAGAATGGGAAGAGCAGGTGGCTCTCTAGAATTCAGGGAATGAGAATGGGAAGAGCAGGTGGCTCTCTAGAATTCAGGGAATGAGAATGGGAAGAGTAGTGGCTATTCAGATTGCTGGGAATGAGAATGGGAGGGTCAGGTGGCTCCCCAGAATGCTGGGAATGATAATGGGAGGAGCAGTTGGCTCTCCAAAATGCTGGGAATGAGAATGGGAGGAGCAGGTGGCTCTAAAAATGCAAGGAATGAGAATGGATGGAGCAGGTGGCCCACTAGAATACCGGGAATGAGAATGGGAAGAGCAGGTGGCTCTCTAGAATTCAGGGAATGAGAATGGGAAGAGCAGGTGGCTCTCTAGAATTCAGGGAATGAGAATGGGAAGAGTAGTGGCTATTCAGATTGCTGGGAATGAGAATGGGAGGGTCAGGTGGCTCCCCAGAATGGTGGGAATGAGAATTGGAGGAGCAGTTGGCTCTCCAGAATGCTGGGAATGAGGTTGGGAAGAGCAGGTGGCTCTCTAGAATGCAGGGAATGATAATGGTAGGAGCAGTTGGCTCTCCAGTATCCTGGGATTAAGAATAGGAGGAGTAGGTTGCTCTACAAAATGCAAGGAATGAGAATCGTTGGAGCAGTTGGATCTCCAGAATGCTGGGAATGAGAATGGGAAGAGCAGATTGCACTCCAGAATGCTGGAAATGAGAATGGGAAGAGAAGGTGGCTCTCTAGCATCCAGAGAATGAAAACAGGAGGAGCAGGTGGCCCTCCAGAATTCAGGGAATGAGAATGGGAAGAGCAAGTGGCTCTCTAGGATGCTGGACATGAGAATGGGAGGAGAAGGTGGCTCTCTAGAATTCAGAGAATGAGAATAGGAGTAGCAGTTGGCTCTCCAGAATGCTGGAAATGAGAATGGGAGGAGCAAGTGGCTCACCAGAATGGAGCGAATGAGATTGGGAAGAGCAGGTGGCTCTCCAGAATGCTAGAAATGAGAATGGGAGCATCAGGTGGCACTCCAGAATGCTGGGAATGAGAATAGGGGGAGCAGGTAGCTCTCCAGAATGCTGGGAATGAGAATGGGAGGAGCAGTTGGCTCTCCAGAATGCTGGGAATGAGAATGGGAGGAACAATTGGCTCTCCAGATTGCTGGGATTGAGGATGGGAGGAGCAGTTGGCTCTCCAGAATGCTGGGAATGAGAATGGGAGGAACAATTGGCTCTCCAGATTGCTGGGATTGAGGATGGGAGGAGCAGTTGGCTCTCCAGAATGCAGGGAATGAGAATGGGAGGAACAATTGGCTCTCCAAAGTGCAGGGAATAAGATTGAGAATTGCAGGTGGCTCTCTAGAATGCAGGGAATGAGAATAAGAGGAGCAGGTACCTCTCCAGAATGGAGGAAATGAAAATGGGAGGAGCAAGTGGTACTTCACAAAGCTAGGAATGAGAATCGGAGAAGCAGGTGGCTCTTTAGAATGCTGGGAATGAGAATCGGAGAAGCAGGTGGCTCTCCTGAATGCGTGGAATGGGAGTAGGATGAGCAGGTAGCTCTCCCGAATGCTGGGACTGGAATGGAGGAACAATTGGCTCTCCAAAGTGCTGGGAATGAGAATGGGAAGAGCAAGTGGCTCTCCAGAATGCTGGGAATGAGAATGGGAGGAGCAGGTGGCTCTCCAGAATGCTGGGAATGAGAATGGGAGGAGCAGGTGGCTCCCCAGAATGCTGGGAATGAGATTTGGAGGAGCAGGTGGCTCTCCAGATTCCTGGGAATGATAAGTTGAGGAGCAGGTGGCTCTCCAGAATGCAGGGAATGAGAATGGGAGGAGTTGGTGGCTCTCCAGAATGCTGGGAATGAGAATAGGAGGAGCAGGTGGCTCTCCAGAATGCTGGGAATGAGAATGGGAGGAGCAGGTGGCTCATCAGAATGCTGGGAATGAGAATAGGAGGTGCAGGTAGCTCTCCAGATTGCTCGGATTTAGAATAGGAAGAGCCGGTGGCTCTCCAGAATGCGGGAAATGAGAATGGGAAGAGCAGGTGGCTCTCCAGAATGCTGAAAATGAGAATGGGAGGAGCAGTTGGCTCACTAGAATGCTGGGAACTAGAATTGGGAGAGCACATAGCTCTCCAGAATGCTGGGAATGAGAATGGGAGGACCAGATGGGTCTACAAAATGCAAGGAATGAGAATGGCAGGAGCAAGTGGTACTTCACATTGCTGGGAATGCGAATAGGAGAAGCAGGTGGCTCTTCAGAATGCTGGGATTGAGAATGGTAGAAGCAGGTTGCTTTCTGGAATGCTGAGAAAGAGAATGGGAGGTGCAGTGGCTATTCATATTGCTGGGAATGAGAATGGGAGGGTCAGGTGGCTCCCCAGAATGCTGGGAATGATATTTGGAGGAGCAGTTGGCTCTCCAGAATGTTCGGAATGAGGTTGGGAAGAGCAGGTGGCTCTCTAGAATGCAGGGAATGAGAATGGGAAGAGCAGTTGGATCTCCAGAATGCTGGGAATGAGAATGGGAGGACCAGATGGGTCTACAAAATGCAACGAATGAGAATGGCAGGAGCAGTTGGCTCTTCAGAATGCTGGGATTGAGAATAGGAGGAACAGGTGATTCTCCAGAATGCAGGGATAGAGAATGGGAGGAGCAGGTGGCTCTCCAGAATGCGGGTATAGAGAAAAAGAGGGGTTGTGGGCAATCCAGATTGCTGGGATTGAGGATGGGAGGAGCCGATGGCTCTCCAGAATGCGGGGATAAAGAAAAGGAGGAGTTGAGGGCACTACAGAATCCTTGGAATGACAATAGGAGAAGTTGGGGGCTCGACAGAATGCATGAAATGATAATGGATGGAGCAGGTGGTTCTCCAGAATGCTGTGAATGAAAATGGGAGGAGCTGTTGGTTCTCCAGAATGCTGGGAATGCGAATAGGAAAGGACGGGGGCTCTCCAGAATGCGGTGAAGAATGGGAGGAGCAGATGGCTTTACAGAATGCTGGGAATGAGGATGGGAGGAGCAGGTGGCTGTCCAGAATGCATGGAATGAGAATGGTAGGTGCAGTTGGCTCTCAAGAATGCTGGGAATGAGAATAGGAGGAACAATTGGCTCTACAAAATGCAAGCAATGAGAACGGGAGGAGCAGTTGGCTCACTAGAATGCTGGAAATGGGAATACGAGGTGCAGGTAGCTCTCCAGATTGCTGGGAATGAGGATAGAAGGAGCAGTTGGCTCGCGAGAGTGCTGGGAATGAAAATGGGAGGAGTAAGTTGTACTTCACAATGATGGGAATGAGAATCGGAGAAGCAGGTTGCTCTTCAGAATGCAAGGAATTAGAATAGGGGGAGCAGGTGCCTCCAGAATGCTGGGAATGGGAATAGGAGGAGCAGGTAGGTCTCAAGAATACGGGATAGAGGAGTTTGCTGAATACAGCTTAGATACAGGCTGGGGATAGAGAGGTATTGCTGAATTCAGCTTAGATACAGCTGGGATAGAGTATTTTGCTGAATACAGCTTAGATTCAGGTGGGATAGAGGAGTTTGCTGAATACAGCTTAGATACAGCTGGGGTAGAGGGTTTTGCTGTATACAGCTTAGATACAGCTGGGGTAGAGAGGTTTGCTGAATACTGCTTAGAAGCAGCTGTGGAAGAGGGTATTGCTGAATACAGCTTATACACAGCTGGGACAGAGAGGATTGCTGAATTACAGCTTAGATGCAGGTGGGATAGAGGGGTTGCTGAATACATCTTAGATGCAGGTGGGATAGAGTGTTTTGCTGTATACAGTTTAGATACAGCTGGGATAGAGGGTTTTGCTGTATACAGCTTAGATACAGCTGGGATAGAGGGTTTTGCTGTATACAGCATAGATACAGCTGTGATAGAGGGGTATTGCTGAATACAGCTAAGATGCAGGTGGGATAGAGGGTTTTGCTGAATACAGCTTAGATACAGCTTGGATAGAGTGTTTTGCTGAATACAGCTTAGATTCAGCTGGGGCAGAGGGGTTTGCTGAATACAGCTTAGATACAGCTGTGATAGAGTTATTTGCTGAATACAGCTGGGATAGAGGATTTTGCTGAATACAGCTTAGATACAGCTGGGGTAGAGGGTTTTGCTGAATACAACTTAGATACAGCTGGGGTAGAGGGTTTTGCTGAATACAGCTTAAGATACAGCTGGGGTAGAGGGTTTTTGCTGAAATACAGCTTAGATACAGCTGGAGTAGAGGGTTTTGCTGTATACAGCTTAGATACAGCTGGGGTAGAGGGTTTTGCTGAATTCAGCTAAGATGCTGCTGGGTTAGATGGTTTTGCTGTATACAGCATAGATACAGCTGGGATAGAGGGTTTTGCTGTATACAGCTTAGATACAGCTGGGATAGAGGAGTTTGCTGAATACAGGTTAGATGCAGGTGGGATAGAGTGTTTGGCTGTATACAGCTTAGATGCAGGTGGGTTAGAGGAGTTTGCTGAATACAGCTTAGATGCAGGTGGGATAGAGGAGTTTGCTGTATACAGCTTAGATGGAGGTGGGATAGAGGGTTTTGCTGAATACAGCTTTTATACAGCTGGGATAGAGGGATTTACTGAATACAGCTTAGATACAGCTGGTTTAGAGGTTTTTTCTGAATACAGTTTAGATACAGCTGGGATAGAGGGTTTTGCTGTATACAGCTTAGATACAGCTGGGATAGAGGGTTTTGCTGTATACAGCATAGATACAGCTGGGATAGAGGGTTTTGCTGAATACAGCTTAGATGCAGGTGGGATAGAGGAGTTTGCTGTATACAGCTTAGATGGAGGTGGGATAGAGGGTTTTGCTGAATACAGCTTTTATACAGCTGGGGTAGAGGGTTTTGCTGTATACAGCTTAGATACAGCTGGGGTAGAGGGTTTTGCTGTATACAGCTTAGATACAGTTGGGGTAGAGGGGTTTGCTGAATACAGCTTAGATACAGCAGGAGCAGAGGGGTTGCTGAATACAGCTTAGATTCAGGTGGGGTAGAGGGTTTGCTGAATACAGCTTAGATGCAGGTGGGGTAGAGGGTTTTGCTGTATACAGCTTAGATACAGCTGGGGTAGAGGGTTTTGCTGAATACAGCTTAGATACAGCTGGGATAGAGGGTTTTGCTGAATACAGCTTAGATACAGCTGGGATAGAGGGTTTTGCTGTATACAGCTTAGATACAGCTGGGATAGAGGAGTTTGCTGAATACAGGTTAGATGCAGGTGGGATAGAGTGTTTGGCTGTATACAGCTTAGATACAGCTGGGATAGAGGAGTTTGCTGAATACAGCTTAGATACAGCTGGGGTAGAGGGTTTTGCTGTATACAGCTTAGATACAGCTGGGGTAGAGGGTTTTGCTGTATACAGCTTAGATACAGCTGGGGTAGAGGGTTTTGCTGTATACAGCTTAGATACAGCTGGGATAGAGGGATTTGCTGAATACAGCTGGGATAGAGGAGTTTGCTGAATACAGCTTAGATACAGCTGGGGTAGAGGGTTTTGCTGAATACAACTTAGATACAGCTGGGGTAGAGGGTTTTGCTGTATACAGCTTAGATACAGCTGGGATAGAGGAGTTTGCTGAATACAGCAGGAGCAGAGGAGTTGCTGAATACAGCTTACATACAGCAGGAGCAGAGGGTTTTGCTGTATACAGCTTAGATACAGCTGGGGTAGAGGGTTTTGCTGTATACAGCTTAGATACAGCTGGGGTAGAGGAGTTTGCTGAATACAGCTTAGATGCAGGTGGGATAGAGGAGTTTGCTGAATACAGCTTAGATGCAGGTGGGATAGAGTGTTTTGCTGTATACAGCTTAGATACAGCTGGGATAGAGGAGTTTGCTGAATACAGCTTAGATACAGCTGGGATAGAGGGTTTTGCTGTATACAGCTTAGATACAGCTGGAGTAGAGGAGTTTGCTGAATAGAGCATAGATACAGCTGGGGTAGAGGGTTTTGCTGAATACAGCTTAGATACAGCTGGGGTAGAGGATTTTGCTGAATACAGCTTAGATACAGCTGGGGTTGAGGGTTTTGCTGAATACAGCTTTTATACAGCTGGGGTAGAGGGTTTTGCTGTATACAGCTTAGATACAGCTGGGGTAGAGGGTTTTGCTGTATACAGCTTAGATACAGTTGGGGTAGAGGGTTTTGCTGAATACAGCTTAGATACAGCTGGGGTAGAGGGTTTTGCTGTATACAGCTTAGATACAGCTGGAGTAGAGGGTTTTGCTGTATACAGCTTAGATACAGCTGGGGTCGAGGGTTTTGCTGAATACAGCTTAGATACAGCTGGGATAGAGGGTTTTGCTGTATACAGCTTAGATACAGCTGAGGTAGAGAGTTTTGCTGTATACAGCTTAGATACAGCTGGGGTAGAGGGTTTTGCAGAATACAGCTTAGATACAGCTGGGATAGAGGAGTTTGCTGAATACAGCTTAGATACAGCTGGGGTAGAGGGTTTTGCAGAATACAGCTTAGATACAGCTGGGATAGAGTAGTTTGCTGAATACAGCTTAGATGCAGGTGGGATAGAGGAGTTCGCTGAATACAGCTTAGATGCAGGTGGGATAGAGTGTTTTGCTGTATACAGCTTAGATACAGCTGGGGTAGAGGGTTTTGCTGTATACAGCTTAGATACAGCTGGGGTAGAGGGTTTTGCTGAATACAGCTTAGATACAGCTGGGATAGAGGAGTTTGCTGAATACATCTTAGATGCAGGTGGGATAGAGTGTTTTGCTGTATACAGCTTAGATACAGCTAGGATAGAGTGTTTTGCTGTATACAGCTTAGATACAGCTGGGGCAGAGGGGTTTGCTGAATACAGCTTAGATACAGCAGGAGCAGAGGGGTTGCTGAATACAGCTTACATAAAGCAGGAGCAGAGGGGTTGCTGAATACATCTTAGATGCAGGTGGGATAGAGTGTTTTGCTGTATACAGTTTAGATACAGCTGGGATAGAGTGTTTTGCTGTATACAGCTTAGATACAGCTGGGGTAGAGGGTTTTGCTGAATACAGCTTAGATACAGCTGGAGTAGAGGAGTTTGCTGAATAGAGCATAGATACAGCTGGGGTAGAGGGTTTTGCTGAATACAGCTTAGATACAGCTGGGGTAGAGGATTTTGCTGAATACAGCTTAGATACAGCTGGGGTAGAGGGTTTTGCTGAATACAGCTAAGATACAGCTGGGGTAGAGGGTTTTTCTGTATACAGCTTAGATACAGCTGGAGTAGAGGGTTTTGCTGTATACAGCTTAGATACAGCTGGATAGAGGAGGTTTTGCTGAATACAGCTAAGATACAGCTGGGGTAGAGGGTTTTGCTGTATACAGCTTAGATACAGCTGGAGTAGAGGGTTTTGCTGTATACAGCTTAGATACAGCTGGGATAGAGGAGTTTGCTGAATACAGCTGGGGTAGAGGGTTTTGCTGTATACAGCTTAGATACAGCTGGGATAGAGGGTTTTGCTGTATACAGATTAGATACAGCTGTGATAGAGGATTTTGCTGAATACATCTTAGATGCAGCTGGGATAGAGTGTTTTGCTGTATACAGCTTAGAAACAGGTGGGGGAGAGGGATTTGCTGAATACAGCTTAGATACAGCTGGGTTAGAGGGTTTTGCTGTATACAGCTTAGATACAGCTGGAGTAGAGGGTTTTGCTGTATACAGCTTAGATTCATCTGGGATAGTGGGTTTTGCTGAAGTCAGCTTAGATACCTCTGGGATAGAGGAGTTTGCTGTATACAGCTTAGATACAGCTGGGGTAGAGGGTTTTGCTGAATACAACTTAGATACAGCTGGGGTAGAGGGTTTTGCTGTATACAGCTTAGATAAAGCTGGGATAGAGGGGTTTTATGAATCCAGCTGTGGTAGAGGGTTTTGCTGTATACAGCTTAGATACAGCTCGGATAGAGGAGTTTGCTGAATACAGCTTAGATACAGCTGGGATAGAGGAGTTTGCTGAATACAGCTTAGATACATCTGGGATAGAGGGTTTTGCTGTATACAGCTTAGATACAGCTGGGGTAGAGGGTTTTGCTGTAAACAGATTAGATACAGCTGGGATAGAGGAGTTTGCTGAATACAGCTTAGATACAGCTGGGATAGATGAGTTTGCTGAATACAGCTTAGTTACAGCTGGGATAGAGGGTTTTGCTGTATACAGCTTAGATACAGCTGGGATAGAGGGTTTTGCTGTATACAGCTTAGATACAGCTGGAGTGGATAGAGGTTTTGCTGTATACAGATTAGATACAGTTGGGATAGAGGGTTTTGCTGTATACAGCTTAGATACAGCTGGGGTAGAGGGTTTTGCTGTATACAGCTTAGATACAGCTGGAGTAGAGGAGTTTTCTGAATACAGCTTAGATACAGCTGGGATAGAGGGTTTTGCTGAATACAGCTTAGATACAGCTGGGGTAGAGGGTTTTGCTGAATACAGCTTAGATACAGCTGGGGTAGGGGGTTTTGCTGAATACAGCTTAGATACAGCTGGGGTAGAGGGTTTTGCTGAATACAGCTTAGATACAGTTGGGATAGAGGGTTTTGCTGAATACAGCTTAGATACAGCTGGGGTAGAGGGTTTTGCTGTATACAGCTAAGATACAGCTGGGATAGAGGAGTTTGCTGAATACAGCTTAGTTACAGCTGGGATAGAGGGTTTTGCTGTATACAGCTTAGATACAGCTGGGGTAGAGGGTTTTGCTGTAAACAGATTAGATACAGCTGGGATAGAGGAGTTTGCTGAATACAGCTTAGATACAGCTGGGATAGAGGGTTTTGCTGTAAACAGATTAGATACAGGTGGGATAGAGGGTTTTGCTGAATACAGCTTAGATACAGCTGGGTTAGAGGGTTTTGCAGAATACAGCTTAGATACAGCTGGGATAGAGGGTTTTGCTGTATACAGCTTAGATACAGCTGGAGTAGAGGAGTTTTCTGAATACAGCTTAGATACAGCTGGGATAGAGGGTTTTGCTGAATACAGCTTAGATACAGCTGGGGTAGAGGGTTTTGCTGAATACAGCTTAGATACAGCTGGGGTAGAGGGTTTTGCTGAATACAGCTTAGATACAGCTGGGATAGAGTGTTTTGCTGTATACAGCTTAGATACATCTGGAGTTGAGGAGTTTGCTGTATACAGCTTAGATACAGCTGGGGTAGAGGGTTTTGCTGTATACAGCTTAGATACAGCTGGGGTAGAGGGTTTTGCTGAATACAGCTTAGATACAGCTGGGATAGAGGAGTTTGCTGAATACATCTTAGATGCAGGTGGGATAGAGTGTTTTGCTGTATACAGCTTAGATACAGCTAGGATAGAGTGTTTTGCTGTATACAGCTGGGGTAGAGGGTTTTGCTGAATACAGCTTAGATACAGCTGGAGTAGAGGAGTTTGCTGAATAGAGCATAGATACAGCTGGGGTAGAGGGTTTTGCTGAATACAGCTTAGATACAGCTGGGGTAGAGGTTTTTGCTGAATACAGCTTAGATACAGCTGGGGTAGAGGGTTTTGCTGAATACAGCTAAGATACAGCTGGGGTAGAGGGTTTTTCTGTATACAGCTTAGATACAGCTGGAGTAGAGGGTTTTGCTGTATACAGCTTAGATACAGCTGGGGTATAGGGTTTTGCTGAATACAGCTAAGATACAGCTGGGGTAGAGGGTTTTGCTGTATACAGCTTAGATACAGCTGGAGTAGAGGGTTTTGCTGTATACAGCTTAGATAAAGCTGGGATAGAGGAGTTTGCTGAATACAGCTGGGGTAGAGGGTTTTGCTGTATACAGCTTAGATACAGCTCGGATAGAGGAGTTTGCTGAATACAGCTTAGATACAGCTGGGATAGAGGGTTTTGCTGAATACAGCTTAGTTACAGCTGGGCTAGAGGCTTTTGCTGTATACAGCTTAGATCCAGCTGGTGTAGTGGGTTTTGCTGTAAACAGATTAGATACAGCTGGGATAGAGGAGTTTGCTGAATACAGATTAGATACAGCTGGGATAGATGAGTTTGCTGAATACAGCTTAGTTACAGCTGGGATAGAGGGTTTTGCTGTATACAGCTTAGATACAGCTGGGATAGAGGGTTTTGCTGTATACAGCTTAGATACAGCTGGAGTAGAGGGTTTTGCTGTATACAGATTAGATACAGCTGGGATAGATAAGTTTGCTGAATACAGCTTAGATACAGCTGGGATAGAGGGTTTTGCTGTATACAGCTTAGATACAGCTGGAGTAGAGGAGTTTTCTGAATACAGCTTAGATACAGCTGGGATAGAGGGTTTTGCTGAATACAGCTTAGATACAGCTGGGGTAGAGGGTTTTGCTGAATACAGCTTAGATACAGCTGGGGTAGAGGGTTTTGCTGAATACAGCTTAGATACAGCTGGGGTAGAGGGTTTTGCTGAATACAGCTTAGATACAGTTGGGATAGAGGGTTTTGCTGAATACAGCTTAGATACAGCTGGGGTAGAGGGTTTTGCTGTATACAGCTAAGATACAGCTGGGATAGAGGAGTTTGCTGAATACAGCTTAGTTACAGCTGGGATAGAGGGTTTTGCTGTATAAAGCTTAGATACAGCTGGGGTAGAGGGTTTTGCTGTAAACAGATTAGATACAGCTGGGATAGAGGAGTTTGCTGAATACAGCTTAGATACAGCTGGGATAGAGGGTTTTGCTGTATACAGCTTAGATACAGCTGGAGTAGAGGGTTTTGCTGTATACAGATTAGATACAGCTGGGATAGATGAGTTTGCTGAATACAGCTTAGATACAGCTGGGATAGAGGGTTTTGCTGTATACAGCTTAGATACAGCTGGAGTAGAGGAGTTTGCTGAATACAGCTGAGATACAGCTGGGATAGAGGGTTTTGCTGAATACAGCTTAGATACAGCTGGGGTAGAGGGTTTTGCTGAATACAGCTTAGATACAGCTGGGATAGAGGGTTTTGCTGAATACAGCTTAGATACAGCTGGGATAGAGTGTTTTGCTGTATACAGCTTAGATACAGCTGGAGTTGAGGAGTTTGCTGAATACAGGTTAGATACAGCTGGGATAGAGGGTTTTGCTGAATACAGCTTAGATACAGCTGGGGTAGAGGGTTTTGCTGAATACAGCTTGATACAGCTGGGGTAGAGGGTTTTGCTGAATACAGCTTAGATACAGCTGGGGTAGAGGGTTTTGCTGAATACAGCTTAGATACAGCTGGGGTAGAGGGTTTTGCTGTATACAGCTTAGATACAGCTGGGGTAGAGGGTTTTGCTGTATACAGCTTAGATACAGCTGAGGTAGAGGGTTTTGCTGTATACAGCTTAGATACAGTTGGGATAGAGGAGTTTGCTGAATACAGCTTAGATACAGGTGGGATAGAGGGTTTTGCTGAATACAGCTTAGATACAGGTGGGATATAGGGTTTTGCTGTATACAGCTTAGATACAGCTGGGGTAGAGGGTTTTGCTGTATACAGCTTAGATACAGCTGAGGTAGAGGGTTTTGCTGTATACAGCTTAGATACAGTTGGGATAGAGGAGTTTGCTGAATACAGCTTAGATACAGTTGGGATAGAGGAGTTTGCTGAATACAGCTTAGATACAGGTGGGATAGAGGGTTTTGCTGAATACAGCTTAGATACAGGTGGGATAGAGGGTTTTGCTGTATACAGCTTAGATACAGCTGGGGTAGAGGAGTTTGCTGAATACAGCTTAGATACAGCTGGGATAGAGGGTTTTGCTGAATACAGCTTAGATGCAGGTGGGGTAGAGGGTTTTGCTGAATACAGCTTAGATACAGCTGGGGTAGAGGGTTTTGCTGAATACAGCTTAGATACAGCTGGGGTAGAGGGTTTTGCTGAATACAGCTTAGATACAGCTGGGATAGAGGGTTTTGCTGAATACAGCTTAGATACAGCTGGAGTAGAGGGTTTTGCTGTATACAGCTTAGATACAGCTGGGGTATAGGGTTTTGCTGAATACAGCTAAGATACAGCTGGGATAGAGGGTTTTGCTGTATACAGCTTAGATACAGCTGGGGTAGAGGGTTTTGCTGTATACAGCTTAGATACAGTTGGGATAGAGGGTTTTGCTGAATACAGCTTAGATACAGCTGGGGTAGAGGGTTTTGCTGTATACAGCTTAGATACAGCTGGGGTAGAGGGTTTTGCTGTATACAGCTTAGATACAGCTGGGGTAGAGGGTTTTGCTGAATACAGCTTAGATACAGCTGGGGTAGAGGGTTTTGCTGAATACAGCTTAGATACAGCTGGGGTAGAGGGTTTTGCTGAATACAGCTTAGATACAGCTGGGGTAGAGGGTTTTGCTGAATACAGCTTAGATACAGCTGGGGTAGAGGGTTTTGCTGAATACAGCTTAGATACAGCTGGGGTAGAGGGTTTTGCTGAATACAGGTGGGATAGAGGGTTTTGCTGAATACAGCTTAGATGCAGGTGGGGTAGAGGGTTTTGCTGAATACAGCTTAGATACAGCTGGGGTAGAGGGTTTTGCTGAATACAGCTTAGATACAGCTGGGGTAGAGGGTTTTGCTGAATACAGCTTAGATACAGGTGGGTTAGAGGGTTTTGCTGAATACAGCTTAGATACAGTTGGGGTAGAGGGTTTTGCTGAATACAGCTTAGATACAGCTGGGGTAGAGGGTTTTGCTGTATACAGCTTAGATACAGCTGGGGTAGAGGGTTTTGCTGTATACAGCTTAGATACAGCTGGGATAGAGGGATTTGCTGAATACAGCTTAGATACAGCTGGGATAGAGGAGTTTGCTGAATACAGCTTAGATACAGCTGGGGTAGAGGGTTTTGCTGAATACAGCTTAGATACAGGTGGGATAGAGGGTTTTGCTGAATACAGCTTAGATACAGCTTGGGTAGAGGCTTTTGCTGAATACAGCTTAGATGCAGGTGGGGTAGAGGGTTTTGCTGAATACAGCTTAGATACAGCTTGGGTAGAGGGTTTTGCTGAATACAGCTTAGATACAGCTGGGGTAGAGGGTTTTGCTGAATACAGCTTAGATACAGGTGGGGTAGAGGGTTTTGCTGTATACAGCTTAGATAAAGCTGGGGTAGAGGGTTTTGCTGTATACAGCTTAGATACAGCTGGGGTAGAGGGTTTTGCTGTATACAGCTTAGATACAGCTGGGGTAGAGGGTTTTGCTGTATACAGCTTAGATACAGCTGGGGTAGAGGGTTTTGCTGTATACAGCTTAGATACAGCTGGGGTAGAGGGTTTTGCTGAATACAGCTTAGATACAGCTGGGGTAGAGGGTTTGCTGAATACAGCTTAGATACAGTTGGGATAGAGGAGTTTGCTGAATACAGCTTAGATACAGCTGGGGTAGAGGGTTTTGCTGAATACAGCTTAGATACAGCTGGGGTAGAGGGTTTTGCTGTATACAGCTTAGATACAGCTGGGGTAGAGGGTTTTGCTGAATACAGCTTAGATACAGCTGGGGTAGAGGGTTTTGCTGAATACAGCTTAGATACAGTTGGGATAGAGGGTTTTGCTGTATACAGCTTAGATACAGCTGGGGTAGAGGGTTTTGCTGAATACAGCTTAGATACAGCTGGGGTAGAGGGTTTTGCTGAATACAGCTTAGATACAGTTGGGATAGAGGGTTTTGCTGTATACAGCTTAGATACAGCTGGGGTAGAGGGTTTTGCTGAATACAGCTTAGATGCAGGTGGGGTAGAGGGTTTTGCTGAATACAGCTTAGATGCAGGTGGGGTAGAGGGTTTGCTGAATACAGCTTAGATGCAGGTGGGGTAGAGGGTTTGCTGAATACAGCTTAGATGCAGGTGGGGTAGAGGGTTTTGCTGTATACAGCTTAGATACAGCTGGGGTAGAGGGTTTTGCTGAATACAGCTTAGATACAGTTGGGGTAGAGGGTTTTGCTGAATACAGCTTAGATACAGCTGGGGTAGAGGGTTTTGCTGTATACAGCTTAGATACAGCTGGGGTAGAGGGTTTTGCTGAATACAGCTTAGATACAGCTGGGATAGAGGGTTTTGCTGAATACAGCTTAGATACAGCTGGGGTAGAGGGTTTTGCTGAATACAGCTTAGATACAGTTGGGATAGAGGGTTTTGCTGTATACAGCTTAGATACAGCTTGGGTAGAGGGTTTTGCTGAATACAGCTTAGATACAGTTGGGATAGAGGGTTTTGCTGAATACAGCTTAGATACAGCTGGGGTAGAGGGTTTTGCTGAATACAGCTTAGATACAGGTGGGTAGAGGGTTTTGCTGAATACGGTGAAAGATAAAGGATCAAATCGCTAGTTTTCTCTAGTATCGATTTTGACCACTTTTCTTTCGACTATAAAAAATCCCAATTCGAATAAGACATTTTTTTAATTCAAACACTGTTCAGCTCATCTCTGCGCTTATTATGAACGTTCGAACAATGCTCTACCTATATCACAAGAACCTAAATTCCGCCAGATGTTTTTCTATTTATGATTATATTTGAACTTTTTAATTTCAGCTGGATATAGGATGCAATGAGACGTACCTTTTCTTGTAATTGGGCTCGTACTCATTATGCGGTAATGGAAAAATGACCGTCGATTCTACCTAGGAGTTGACGAAATTGAGGTATATTCAAAATAATATAAATATGTCAGTTACCGCTCTGGAGGTCGGATTTTTTTACTTATCTGTACCAATCTCGATATATTAGCATTTCATCTAAATTGAAAGATCTAGATCGTTAATTGCTGAAATGGGACCTATGGTAGGGGGGGGGGGGTTAGAAGGGGAAAATTCGAAATATCTTTGCTATTATGCGACATATATAATGATTATATAGCACCACTTTTATTGCAAACTAGCTAATGTGCCCGGCTTTGCTCGGGAAATCATTAGAGGCTGAATATTGAGGGCATTATAGCAAGGCTTCAATGTGAACATTTATACTTCCTGTCTGGGCGTATTATTTTTCCATAAGGTAACTGTGGGGACTTATAGAATAGAAAATTTAATTTAAAAAGAGTAAATGAAAATGAGTTCCCAATCAATCCCTCTCTACTGTTGGACACACCGTGAATAATTCAAATCATGATCATGGATAGCATTTATTATAATGAAATAGTATCTATAATGCACATATTTTCTCTCAAACCCACTCCGAGCACACATAGTTTAGAAATAGTCGGTTATAAGTAGAAAGAAATTCCAATAGTGCCAATATTTAACAGAGTTAAATTAATACAATTAACTCTATGGGCGGGCCTCCGTACGACTTTCCCTTCCACTTGAGATTTATAACCTCACTAATCCGAATTGTACATAGAACTACCATATAAGTCGAAAAACAACATTATTACGCCTATAACAAATAAACATTAATTAGTTCTAATGCAATTGGTTACCACGCTATAGTTTTAGCGAATACCTCGTTTATACGTTGCTACACGACAAAAGTGGATACATCAAAAGTTATTCTAAATAACAAATAAAAACATTCTGTAATGTGCATGAGCACAGGCTTCCCGGATAACACCCCCCCCCTCCACCCGTGTCATCCACAGAAATGTTAACATAGCTTATTTTCATGGAGGAGAGGATGCTAATTCACATACCGAGTTTTGTTTAATTCCGTTGTTTTTTGCGCCCAACAAAATGTTTGACTTCCGCTATGGCGGACAGAATACTTCCTATGATTATGAATTATATATATAAAAAAACTACATGCACAGGACACGTGAAATATAAAAATATTGTGGACAGTGAAGCCTTCCATAACAAATAATTTTATTATTAACAAATCCACGGCAACGATGGGTATACATCGGGAAATGTATAAAGTAAAGGCTTGCCAAAAAACACCATCATTATTAAACCTCAAATGAATTAGCCTTAGTTGCAAAAAGTGGACGTTAATAAATAAATAAATAAATTCCCGAGCGAAGCCAGGTACCTTAGCTAGTATATATATATATATATATATATATATACTAGCTCAGATACCCGGCTTCGCCCGGGAATTCATTTGAGGCTGAATGGTGATGGTATTTTTTAGCAGGCTTTACATTGCACAATATTTTGACATTTACCCGTCCTAGTGTTTAGGGTTGATACCCGTCGTTGCCGGTGATTTGCTAATAATAGAATTATTTGTTCGATAATTCTTCACAGTCTTCGATATTTTTATACTTCCCGTCTCTTATACATGTAAATATGGTGAATTTTTATTTCAGGCCTCCCTTATAACCCCCCTCCCGTTCGAACCTAAAAATTTTAATATAACTTATAATCATGGAAGAATTAATGCTAATTTACATACCGAGTTTTGTTAAGTTCGGTTCAGCCGTTAGTGCCCGCTATAGTTTTAACGTATAACTCATTTATACTTAGGTATACGACAAAAGTATATATAACAAAAGTTACTCCAAATAACAAAATAAACAACTTTTGTTATGTTTATATTTGCGGAAAAACCAATAGGAAACGAAATATCGCTATTTTTAATTTCAGGCTTCCCTTATAACTCCCACTCCTGCCCGTACATAGAAATGTTGGTATGGCTTATTATAATGAAGGCCTCACTGCTAATACACATACCGAGTTTTATTTAGTTCGGTTGAGTCTTTTTTGGCAAATAATATTGTTGACTCCCGCTATAATTTTTAGCGTATAACGCATTTAAACTTCGGTATACGACAAAAGTGTATATAACAAAAGTTACTCTAAATAACAAAATAAACAACTTTTGTTATGTGCATATTTGGCGAAAAACCAATAGAAAACGAAATATCGATATTTTTAATTTCAGGCTTCCCTTATAACCCCCACTCCTGTTCGTCTCAGAGAAAATTAATATAGCCTAAAGTCTAAGTTGGGTTAGTAGTAATATACATACCAAGTTTCATAAAATTCGGTTCAGCCGTTTATGCGTGAAAAGGTAACAAACAAACAAACAAACAAACAAACAAGCAAACAAACAAACAAACAAACATACACGAAAGAAACAAAATGCAGATATGGTGTCTATGATATGTGAAACGAAAAGTTATCGTGAAATTTCGCGAAAAAAATCAATGTACAGACAGAGGTTACAATTTTATATATATACTAGCTCAGATACCCGGCTTCGCCCGGGAATTCATTTGAGGCTGAATGGTGATGGTATATTTTTGGCAAGGCTTTACATTGCACAATATTTTGACATTTACCCGTCCCAGTGTTTAGGGTTAATACCCGTCATTTCTGTGGATTTGATAATAATAAAATTTGTAAATTCAGGCCTCCCTTACAACCTCCACTCCTGCCCGTCCCTAGAAATGTTGGTATGGCTTGTTATAAGGAAGGCCTTAGTGCTAATGCACATACTGAGTGTTTTATTTAGTTCGGTTGAGTCTCTTGGGCCAAATATATTTGTTGACTCCCGATGTAATATTTAGCGTATGTCGCCTTTATACTTCGGTATACGACGATAGTGTATATAACAAAAGTTTCTCTAAATAACAAAATAAACAACTTTTGTTATGTGCATATTTGCCGAAACCCCAATAGGAAATCCTTATTATTAATTTCAGGCCTCTCTTATAACTCCCACTCCTGCCCGTCCCTAGAAATGTTAGTATGGCTTATTATAAGGAAGGCGTTAGTGCTATTACACATACTGAGTGTTTTATTTAGTTCGGTTGAATCTTTTATGCCAAATAAAATTGTGGACTCCCGCTTTAATTTATAGCGTATAACTCATTTATGCTTCGGTATACGGCAAAAGTGTATTTAAGAAAAGTTACTCTAAATAACAAAATAAACAACTTTTGTTGTGTCCATATTTGCCTAAATACCAATAGGAAACGAAATATCGCTATTTTTAATTTCAGGCCTTCTTTATAACCCCCACTCCTGCCCGTCCATTGAAATGTTAGTATAGCTTATTGTAATGAAGGCGTTAGTATTAATTCACATAGCGAGTTTGGTTTAGTTCGGTTGAGTCTTTTGTGCCAAATAAAATTGTGGACTCCCACTTTAGTTTATAGCGTATAACTCATTTATGCTTCCGTATACGGCAAAAGTGCATATAACAAAAGTTACTCTAAATAACAAAATAAACAATTTTTGTTATGTGCATATTTGCTGAAAAAGCAATAGGAAACGAAATATCGCTATTTTTAATTCCAGGCCTCCCTTATAACCCCCCCACCTGTTCATAACAGAGAATATTAGTATAGCCTAAAGACTAAGATGGTCTAGTAGTAATATACATACCTAGTTACATCACATTCGGTTCAGCCGTTTATGCGAGAAAAGGTAACAAGCAAATAAAGAAATGTACACGAAAGAAACAAATTGCAGTTATGGTGTCTATGACATGTGAAACGAAAAAGTATCGTGAAATTTTGAAAAAAAATCAATGTACAGACAGAGGTTACAATTTTATATATATATATATATATATATATATATATATATATATATAGATATATATATATATATAAAATTGTAACCTCTGTCTGTACATTGATTTTTTTTTCAAAATTACACAATAACTTTTCGTTTCACATGTCATAGACACCATATCTGCAATTTGTTTCTTTCGTGTATGTTTGTTTATTTGTTAGTTACCTTTTCACGCATAAACGGCAGTACCGAATTTTATGAAATTTGGTATGTATATTACTACTAGCCCAACTTAGAATTTAGGCTATATTAATATTCTCTAAGACGAATAGGAGTGGGGGTTATAAGGGAGGCCTGAAATTAAAAATAGCGATATTTCGTTTCCTATTGGTTTTCATCAAATATGCACATAACAAAAGTTGTTTATTTTGTTATTTAGAGTAACGTTTGTTATATGCACTTTTGCCCGTATACGGAAGTATAAATGAGTTATACGCTAAAAACTATAGCGGGAGTCCACAATTTTATTTGGCACTAAAGACTCAACCTAATTGAACCAAACTCGGTATGTGAATTAGTACTAACGCCTTTATTATAATAAACCATACTAACATTTCTAGGGACGGGCAGGAGTGGGGATTATAAGGAGGCCTGAAACTAATAATAATGATTTCCTATTGTGGTTTCGGCAAATATGCACATAACAAACAGTTGATTATTTTGTTATTTAGAGAAATTTGCTCAACACTTCTTTTCAATATGAACTACCAGGTACCTCACCTGAAAAAATTAATTCAAATGTATGTCAATATTTTCTCCTTAATAATTCAAATCTATGCATAATGCACAGGAGACGGGAAATATGACAATATGCAGGACAGTGAAGTCTTACATAAAAAAATAATTTTATTATTAACAAATGCCAACAACGGGTATTAACCCTAAACACTGGAACGGGTAAATGTCAAAATATTGTCCAAAGTAAAGCCTTGCCAAAAATATACCATCACCATTCAGCCTCAAATGAATTCCCCGAGCGTAGCCGGGTAGCTAGTTAAATATATAATGAAACTTATTTCCTGTCAAAAACCAATCCGAGCTCATATAGTTAGCAATAATCGCACCTCAGTAGACCTTCATTGGTTACGATATTTCATATAGTTAGGGGCTCAGGTTAGCCATACGAGTTAAAGCGTTGACCTTTATCTCATATGGTAAACCTAGAGTGGCGAGTTCGATTCTCGCCTGGGCAAAGGAAATTATTTAGTGACGAAATTCATTAAATAACGTCCTAAAATCCCACCCTGGCTAGAAAAGGGTGGTAACCTGTAGATAACCCGTCCCGATTAGCCTAAGTTGCAAAAAGTGGACGTTAATAAATAAATAAATAAATAAATAAATCATATAGTTAGGCATAGTTTTGTACATTAGATTATATTCGTAATAGCGTAATAGCAGAGCTCAGTGGAAAACACTTCCAGGAATGGCAGAATTTCACTGGAAAGAAGATAACTCAATTAACTGTTTAGGCTCCTGTCATCTTCCGGTCCAGCATGAGGGCTAAACACCATGTTTTTCTTAAATTATTGATTGAGAGCATTAGTTTAATAATTTATCTACCTGACGGAATTAAATTATAGTATTACCCTAAAAATAATTTCATTTATATATTTATAAGAGATAGGTAAGGGGAAGAGATTGTAGCTCTCACAGCAAAATAAGTAATACTTTAAATCATATTAAGTTTAACCGGATATTGTGTTTTTTCATAATGGCATTACCATTAACGGCTAATTGTTATGATGGTACATATTTGTTTCAATAACATCAAAATATCGGAAAGATATACATATATTAGCAGAACCAAAGAGTTTGCTTCCCTACAACTTCCGCTATCGCCCCTTGTGCTAATTCAGCATGCCTTTGTTTAAATAATAAATTATACAAATTAAATAACGGAAATGCTCTTATAGTTTACATTTCTATTGGAAATAAATAACAATGTTATTTTCTAGGAAAAATAAATAAATGAGGAGGCGACGGAGATACCCCTATATAACCTCACTAATCCGAATCATTTAGAGTTATATGTTACTTTAACACAAAATCATGTTTCATAATATGCATTCATTCAAAACGCTTAAATAAACACTAATAAGATGAATGACTCCGGCTATATTTTTAGCGTATATCCCGTGTTTACTTCATATTACGAAAAAAGTGAATACAACAAATGTTACTCAAAATAAACAACTTTTGTTATGTGCATATTTATCGAAAATCAATGCGGAACGAAATATCGCTATTTTTAATTTCAGGCCTCCCTTATAACCCCCACTCCTGCCCGTCCCTAGAAATGTTAGTATGGCTTATTATAAGGAAGGCGTTAGTACTAATTCACATACCGAGTTTGGTTTAGTTCAGTTGAGTCTTTTGTGCCAAATAAAATTGTGGACTCCCGCTATAGTTTTTAGCGTATAACTCATTTATACTTCCGCATACGGCAAAAGTGCATATAACAAAAGTTACTCTAAATAACAAAATAAACAACTTTTGTTATGTGCATATTTATCGAAAATCAATGCGGAACGAAATATCGCTATTTTTAATTTCAGGCCTCCCTTATAACCTCCACTCCTGCCCGTCCCTAGAAATGTTAGTATGGCTTATTATAAGGAAGGCGTTAGTACTAATTCGCATACCGAGTTTGGTTTAGTTCAGTTGAGTCTTTTGTGCCAAATAAAATTGTGGACTCCCGCTATAGTTTTTAGCGTATAACTCATTTATACTTCCGTATACGGCAAAAGTGCATATTACAAAAGTTACTCTAAATTACAAAATAAACAACCGGGGTATTTCCATATTTTAATTTTCGGCCATCAATAAACTCCCACTCCTACTCAAGTCTTAATAACTATAAGCTGTCATATAATGAACCACTTAATTTGAAGCCTAAATACGTAATATTGTTCTCATTGAACCCATACGTTTTGAGATAAATGCAAATACAGAACGCAAGCAGGATTTCAGCTTAGCTTACTCCTGGACTTTTGTAAATATAAGAAGGGAGAATATGTTGCCAGTTAATAGTGTTATATAGGACTGGTGACTGAAGGCCTGTTTTGATTAGAGTTATGTTGGTAGAGCTGACGAGTGGGGGGGGGGGGCAGGTGTTCCTAGCAGCTGACGCTCACTAGCACGGCGGCGACCGGCCCGGCAACGTCTCGTCACCTGCTACAGTAAGTCTATTCACACACACACGCACCTTGTTCAGGCAAAGCACCTATCCACGCACCAATATAGAGCAATCTACGGACCTTGTTCAGGCAAAGCACTTATCCATGCACCAATATAGAGCAATCCACGCACATTGTTCAGGCAAAGCACCTATCCACGCACCAATATAGAGCAATCCACGGACCTTGTTCAGGCAAAGCACTTATCCATGCACCAATATACAGCTATCAACGTACCTTGTTCAGGCAAAGCACCTATCCACGCACCAATATAGAGCAATCTACGGACCTTGTTCAGGCAAAGCACCTATCCACGCACCAATATAGAGCAATCCACGGACCTTGTTCAGGCAAAGCACTTATCCATGCACCAATATAGAGCAATCCACGGACCTGGTTCTGGCAAAGCACCTATCCATGCACATTGTTCAGGCAAAGCACCTATCCACGCACCAATATAGAGCAATCTACGGACCTTGTTCAGGCAAAGCACTTATCCATGCACCAATATAGAGCAATCCACGCACATTGTTCAGGCAAAGCACCTATCCACGCACCAATATAGAGCAATCTACGGACCTTGTTCAGGCAAAGCACCTATCCACGCACCAATATAGAGCAATCCACGGACCTTGTTCAGGCAAAGCACCTATCCACGCACCAATATAGAGCAATCTACGGACCTTGTTCAGGCAAAGCACTTATCCATGCACCAATATAGAGCAATCTACGGACCTTGTTCAGGCAAAGCACTTATCCATGCACCAATATAGAGCAATCCACGGACCTTGTTCAGGCAAAGCACCTATCCACGCACCAATATAGAGCAATCTACGGACCTTGTTCAGGCAAAGCACTTATCCACGCACCAATATAGAGCAATCCACGGACCTTGTTCAGGCAAAGCACTTATCCATGCACCAATATAGAGCAATCCACGGACCTTGTTCAGGCAAAGCACCTATCCACGCACCAATATAGAGCAATCTACGGACCTTGTTCAGGCAAAGCACTTATCCATGCACCAATATAGAGCAATCCACGGACCTTGTTCAGGCAAAGCACCTATCCACGCACCAATATAGAGCAATCTACGGACCTTGTTCAGGCAAAGCACTTATCCATGCACCAATATAGAGCAATCCACGCGATGTATACAACCAACAGTCACCTTCTTCCAAACCTGTACAATTGAATCACTTGGAGTAATATCCCTTCTTCATTTTCATAAACGTTTTAAATTTTTTTTAAGTCTACTTTTTGCAACTGAGGCTAATTAGGAGAGGTTGCCACCCTTTTCTAGCCATCGTGTGACTAAGGACTTTAATTAATGAATTCAGTCACTAAACAATTTCCTTTGTCCAGGCGGGAATAGAACTGGCCACTCTAGGTTTACCAGTGTTTAACTCGAATCGCTAACTTGAGCCCCTATAATGAATGTTTTACGATTTTATCTTGAAACCTTTTGGATCTTTGCCGTTATGTATTACCTCCGATTCTTGAACTATAGTCGAGAACATATTTGTTTTTAATATTTTAATATGATTGCTATATTTGGTTGCCCAAAAATATTGCTTGAGACTTAAGGAGCTTAAAGCCAGAGTACTTCAAATTCTGTCATTAATTCATGAATCGAAAGTAAGTTAGTCATTACTTTTCTTAAATTAGCAGATTTGTCATAAGGGAAATGAGCTATTAAGGTCGTACTCATGAGGCGATATTAGAAACATTTCCAACACAACATTTGTAAGAGAAGGGCTAAAATCAGGGGGAGAATTACCAAATATCTCCGATGTTGTGCGTTGTATCGAACCACTTTATTTGAAGCCTAAATACCGAATATGGTTCTCATTGAACGTTTTGAGATAAATGCGAATAGATGATTCACTTGAGAAAGGTCCTTAGTCGCTGCTTGATGGACAAATTTCATAAGGCATTTGTTGCTGTAGTTGAGATATTACTAGCAGCTTACTCTCCTTCTAGTATATTTCTTTGGCCATTTTTGTAAGATTACAAGTTAGTAGTACAATATTTACTTGACAAGAACTTAGAATAAGCAAATGCTCAACATCTCATCTCCATTTGTTGCTGTAGTTGAGATATTACTAGCAGCTTACTCTCCTTCTAGTATATTTCTTTGGCCATTTTTGTAAGATTACAAGTTAGTAGTACAATATTTACTTGACAACAACTTAGAATAAGCAAATGCTCAACATCTCATATCCATTTGTTGCTGTAGTTGAGATATTACTAGCAGCTTACTCTCCTTCTAGTATATTTCTTTGGCCATTTTTGTAAGATTACAAGTTAGTAGTACAATATTTACTTGACAACAACTTAGAATAAGCAAATGCTCAACATCTCATCTCCATTTGTTGCTGTAGTTGAGATATTACTAGCAGCTTACTCTCCTTCTAGTATATTTCTTTGGCCATTCTTGTAAGATTACAAGTTAGTAGTACAATATTTACTTGACAACAACTTAGAATAAGCAAATGCTCAACATCTCATCTCCATTTGTTGCTGTAGTTGAGATATTACTAGCAGCTTACTCTCCTTCTAGTATATTTCTTTGGCCATTCTTGTAAGATTACAAGTTAGTAGTACAATATTTACTTGACAACAACTTAGAATAAGCAAATGCTCAACATCTCATCTCCATTTGTTGCTGTAGTTGAGATATTACTAGCAGCTTACTCTCCTTCTAGTATATTTCTTTGGCCATTCTTGTAAGATTACAAGTTAGTAGTACAATATTTACTTGACAACAACTTAGAATAAGCAAATGCTCAACATCTCATCTCCATTTGTTGCTGTAGTTGAGATATTACTAGCAGCTTACTCTCCTTCTAGTATATTTCTTTGGCCATTCTTGTAAGATTACAAGTTAGTAGTACAATATTTACTTGACAACAACTTAGAATAAGCAAATGCTCAACATCTCATCTCCATTTGTTGCTGTAGTTGAGATATTACTAGCAGCTTACTCTCCTTCTAGTATATTTCTTTGGCCATTCTTGTAAGATTACAAGTTAGTAGTACAATATTTACTTGACAACAACTTAGAATAAGCAAATGCTCAACATCTCATATCCATTTGTTGCTGTAGTTGAGATATTACTAGCAGCTTACTCTCCTTCTAGTATATTTCTTTGGCCATTCTTGTAAGATTACAAGTTAGTAGTACAATATTTACTTGACAACAACTTAGAATAAGCAAATGCTCAACATCTCATCTCCATTAGTTCCTTAGAGAAGCTTATATCAATACACCTACGAGTTGGAATAGGCGATCAGCTCATTTAGTAATTTATAACCATATATAACAAAAGTTACTCTAAATAACAAAATAAACAACATTTGTTATGTTCATATTTGCCGAAAAACCAATAGGAAACGAAATATCGCTATTTTTAATTTCTGGCTTCCCTTATAACCCCCCCCCCCTCCTGTTCGTCTCAGAGGATATTAATATAGCCTAAAGTCTAAGTTGGGTTAGTAGTAATATACATACCAAGTTTCATAAAATTCGGCTCAGCCGTTTATGCGTGAAAAGGTAACAAACAAACAGATACCAAAGAAACAAAATGCAGTTTTGGTGTCTATGACATGTGAAACGTAAAGTTATCGTGAAATTTCGCGAAAAAAATCAATGTACAGACAGAGGTTACAATTTTATATATATATATATATATATATATATATATATATATATATATATATATATATAGATATATATATAGGGTTGGGGAAAAAGTAATTTCGGTATTTTTCATGATTTTCAAAGCGCATTTATTTATATAAAGTTTAGATATTAATCAATGATATATGGGCCGTTTTGATCGATGACCTTTTGCCATTTTTTCGGTAAAACCGTTATACCTTCACTATAGAAGTTCTGTGATTTCTGGGCGAAAAACTGAACCAAATAATTTTCACAAGCCTCTTTTTATTCCAGCTTTACACCATTAAGAGAGTTCTGAAGAGAACGAAACAAGTGGTAGTCAGACGGTGCAAGGTCCGGGCTGTATGGTGGATGCATCAAAACTTCCCAGCCAAACTCTCGTAATTTTTGCCGAGTCACCAAAGATGTGTGTGGTCTAGCATTGTCGTGATGGAATACAACGCCTTTCCTATTGATCAATTCTGGCCGTTTTTCTTGAATCTCCTGCTTCAACCGTATCAGTTGGCAGTAGAGAGTCGAATCAATGGTTTGGCCAGGTTTGAGCAGCTCATGATGAACAATGCCTTTCCAATCCCACCAAACACTCAGCATCACCTTCCTTAGTGTCAATACAGGCTTTGCCACTGTTTGTCAAGTTTCTCCGGGGTTGACCACGATCTTTTTCGCACATTATTGTCGTAGGTGATCCACTTTTCATCACCAGTAATCATTCTTTTTAAAAATGGCTCGATTTCATTTCGTTTCACCAGCAATTCACAAATGGAAACTCTGTCCATTAAATTTTTTACAGTTAATTCGTGTGGGACCCATATATCGAGCTTCTTTTGGTATCCATTCTTATGTAAATGGGTCAAAACTGTTTTATGGTCGATGTTTAGCTCCATAGCGATGTCACGAGATGAAATGTGTCGGTCTACCTCAATTTCTTGAAGAATTTCATCGACTTGTTCAACAATTGGCCTGCGAGGGCGAGGTTCATCATTAAGGTCAAAATTTCCGGAACGAAATCGAGCAAACCAGTTCTGACACTGACGTTCACTTCAACAGACATCACCATAAACACCACACAATTTTCGATGAGCCTGAGCTGCATTTATTCCTTTCCGGAAGTAAAAAACATGACGAAAATGGCCTTCTGTAATCTTCATTTTCAAGCGCAATAACGTTCGACTGAGTAAATGAATGAAACTGTAGAGATATTTGAAATATTCTATGGACTATGACCTTTCGAACGTGGCCTAGTATGGCTTCACTGAATAGGGATTACAAGAGATAAGCGACTTTGATTCGCGACTATTGGGATAAACCGAAATTACTTTTTCCCCAACCCTAAAGATAGATTGGAAAGAATTGTTAATCATATCAATATTTCTACGCAAATTACTTGCTTCTTACATTGTTACCGAAAAAATGTATAAAACAAAAGTTAACAGGTTATAAATACCAAAATATTTTAGTATAGATTAGTATAAATTTCTTCAAATGTCCATCGATCTTACCCAGGAGATGACGAAAATGAGGTCCATTCAAAATTATATATATATATATATATATATATACATAATATATACTAGCTCAGATACCCGGCTTCGCCCGGGAATTGATTTGTGGCAGAATGGTGATGGTATTTCATTGGAAGGCTTTACTTTGCACAATATTTTGACATTTACCCGTCCCAGTGTTTAGGGTTAATACCCGTTGTTGGCATTTGTTAATAATAAAAATAATTTTTTATGTAAGTCTTCACTGTCCTGCATATTGTCATATTTCCCGTCACCTGTGCATTATGCATAGATTTCAGTTATTAAGGACAAAATATTACCTTAGTACCTCATAGTTCAAATTGGAATGAATTGTTGAGCATATCAATATTTCTACGCAAATTACTTGCTCCACACATTGTTCCTGGAGAAATGTATAATACAAAAGTTAATTTAAATAACAAAGTAAACAACTTTTGTTATGTGCATGTTTGTCGAAAAACAAATAGACAATGAAATATCGCGAATTTTTTTTTTCAGGCCTCCCTTATAACCCCCACTCCCGTTCTAACCTAAAAATTTTAATATAGCTTATAATCATGGAAGAAATAATGCTAATTGACATACCGAGTTTCGTTAAGTTCGGTTCAATCGTTAGCGCCCAATAAAATAGTTGACTCCCGCTTTAGTTTATAGTGTATATCTCGTTTATACTTTGTTAAAAAACAAAAATTAATATCACAAAAGTTACTCTAAATAACAAAATAAACAACTTTTGTTATGTTCATATTTGCCGAAAAACGAATAGAAAACGAAATACCACTATTTTTAAATTCAGGCCTCCCTTACAACCCCCACTCCTGCCCGTCCCTAGAAATGTTGGTATGGTTTATTATAATGAAAGCGTTAGTGCTAATATACATACCGAGTTTTATTTATATCGGGTCAGTCTTTAGTCTCAAATAAAATTATTCTCTTCCGCTATACGTTTTAGCGTATATCTCGTTTATAATTTGGTATACGAAAAAAGTGTATATAACAAAAGTTACTCTAAATAACAAAATAAACAACTTTTGTTATGGGCATATTTGCTGAAAAAGCATTAGGAAACGAAATATCGCTAATTTTAATTTCAGGCCTCCCTTATAACCCCCACTCCTGTTCGTCTCAGAGAATATTAACATAGCCTAAAGTCTAAGTTGGGTTAGTAGTAATATACATACCAAGTTTCATAAAATTCGGTTCAGCCGTTTATGCGTGAAAAGGTAACAAACAAACAAACAAACAGACACCAAAGAAACAAAATGCAGTTATGGTGTCTATGACATGTGAAACGAAAAGTTATCGTGAAATTTCGCGAAAAAAATCAATGTACAGACAGAGGTTACAATTTTATATATATATATATATATATATATATATATATATATATATATATATACTAGCTAAGGGACCCGGCGATGCCCGGGAAATCATTCTTGACTGACTAATGATGGTATTCTTATAGCAAGAGTTCAATGTGTACAATCACACTTCCCTCCACGACGTAATGATTTTCCGAAATAGCCAACCCTGAAGGGTAACTTTTGGGGAATAGAATAGAAATTTTATTTTTGAAGGATAAATGAAAATGTGTTCCTAATCTATCCCTCTACACTTTTTGACTCACCGTTTTCCAATAATTCAAACCATAATCATGGGTACCATTTATTACAATTAAATATCATGTATAATGAACATATTTCCTTTCAAAACCCAATCCGAGCACATATAGTTTAAGCATAGTTTAGCACGTAAGGTTATATTCGTAATAGTGGATCTCAGTGGAAATTACTTCCCGTAATTTTACAGGAAATAAGTAAATTCAATTAACTTTATTAGCTTCCCGTCTGTTTCCGCTCTCGCATTAGAGTTATCAACATTCTTCTCCTTAAATTATTGATTCAAAATATTACTGTAATAATTTATCTACCTGATGGAATTAAATAATAGTGTTAGCCTAAAAATAATTTCATTTATATTCAAAAAGCTAGCCCCCCTGCAACCTAAGTATGTAATACTTTAAACCAGGGGTCTCCAAACTACGGCCCGAGGGCCACATCCGGCCCGCGGGCAGATGTTATCCGGCCCGCGGAGAGGTAGCATACTTGAAAACTCCTTTTAAAGAACATATTTTTTATAGCAAATTAAATTTAGTTTACTGAAGTATTCGGTAGAAGGTACTACCTATTTCCGCTTGTGTCCACCAGATGTCGTGTCACGTTACTCCTCATGGCTCGTACTCTACGACTAATCTAGAAATTACAGATAATGACAGGAAAATTAATAATATGCAGTGTTGCCGTTTTGCGGACTTTAGTCCGATTTGCAGCCTTTTTTAAACGTTGCGTACTTTTTCGGACTTTTTTTTTCATCAACCCCCACTCCGGCCCGTTTCTAGAAATGTTGGTATGGCTTATTATAATGAAGGTGTTAGTGCTAATATACATACCGAGTTTTATTTAGTTCGGTTGAGTCGTTTGTGCCAAATAAAATTGCTCACTTCCGCTATAGGTTTTAGCGTATATCTCGTTTATAATACGTTATACGAAAAAAGTGTATATAACAAAAGTTACTCGAAATAATAAAATGAATAACTTTTCTTATGTGCATATTTGCCGAAAAACCAATAGGAAACGAAATATCGCTATTTTTAATTTCAGGCCTCCCTTATAACCCCCCCCCCTCCTGTTCGTCTCAGCGAATATTAATATAGCCTAAAGTCTAAGTTGGGTTAGTAGTAATGTACATACCAAGTTTCATAAAATTCGGTTCAACCGTTTATGCGTGAAAAGGTAACAAACAAACACACACGGAAGAAACAATATGCAGTTATGGTGTCTATTAACGGTGAGCTCAATTTCTCCTTAGTAGGATCGATGTGCATTTGAGGAAATTTTTCGAAAATCGCACCATGATTAAGAACTCATTTCTCAATAATAACTGATTTCCCTTAATTCATGTTTTTAGCATATTTCCCTTAAGTAATGTTTTTAACAAATTTCGCTTGTCTCATTTTTAGCAGATTTCCCTTAAGAGCTATTGAGCTCACACTCATGACGCGATTTTCGAAAAATTTCTTCAAATGTCCATCGATCCTACCCAGGAGATGACGAAAATGAGGTCCGTTCAAAATTATATATATATATATATATATATATATATATATATATATATATATATATATATACTAGCTCAGATACCCGGCTTCGCCCGGGAATTTATTTGAGGCTGAATGGTGATGGTATTTTTTTGGCAAGGCTTTACTTTGCAAACTATTTTTAATTTACTAAACTAAAACTACTTATACATTTACCCATCCCAGTTTTAAGGGTTTATACCAGTTGTTGGCATTTTTTAATACTAAAATTAATATTTTATGTAAGCCTTCACTGTTCAAACCATCATGGGTAGCATTTATTACAATTAAATATCATCTATAATGAACATATTTCCTTTCAAAAACCAATCCGAGCTCACATATTATAGGCAAAGTTTTGCACGTAAGATTATATTTGTAATAGTGAATCTCACTGGAAATCGCTTCCAGGAATGCCAGACGGGAAATAAGTAAACTCAATTAACTGGGCCCGTCATCTTCCGCTCCCGCATGAGACTTCTCAACATTCTTCTACTTATATTATTGATGCAAAACATTATTTTATAATTTATCTACCGGATGGAATTAAGTAATTGTGGTACCCTGAAAATATCATATCGAGTTTAAACGCATATTGTTTTTTGTCATAATGACATTACCATTAACGTTTAATTGTTATTATATTAGATATTTGTTTCAATAACTTCAAGGTACATTATAGAAATTAAATAATGGAAATGGTCTTATAGTTTATATTTCTATTGGAAATAAATAACAAAATTATTTTCTAGGAAAAATAAATAAATGAGGAGGGGGTGACGAAGATTTATAACCTCACTAATCCGAATTATACTTTGAACTATCGCATAAGACGAAAAAGTAATATCATTTGTCATAATATTCATTTATTAAAACCCCTTAAATAAGTACTAATATAATTATTGACTCCCGTTTAGCGTATATCCCTTGTTTACCTCATTTTACGACAAAAGTGAATGCACACAAAAGTTACTCTAAATAACAAAGTAAACAACTCTTGTTATGTGCACGTTTGCCGAAAAACAAATAGAAAATACAAAAAGCGAGTTTTTCATTTCAGCCTCTCTTATAATCCCCACTCCCCTTTGAACCTAAAATTTTTAATATAGCTTATAATCATGGAAGAATTAATGCTTATTCACACACCAAGTTTTGCTAAGTTCGGTTCAATCGTTAGTGCCCAACAAAATTGATGGCTCCCGCTTTAGATTTTATGGATATCTCGTTTATACTTTTCTATACGACAAAAGTGAATATAACAAAAGTTACTGAAAATAACAAAATAAACAACTGTTGTCATGTGCATGCTTGTCGAAAAACCAATAGGAAACAAAATATCACTACTGTTAATTTCAGGCCTCCCTTACAAACCCCACTCCTGCTCGTCCATAGAAATGTTGGTAGGGCTTATGATAATTAAGGCGTCAACACTAATAAACATACCGAGTTATATTTAGTTCGGTTGAGTCTTTTGAGCCCAATAAAATTAATGACTCCCGCTATAGTTTTTAGCTTATAACTCATTTATACTTCGGCTTACGACAAAAGTGTATATAACAAACGTTACTCTAAATAACAAAATAAACAACTTTTGTTATGTTTATATTTGCCGAAAAACCAATAGGAAACGAAATATCGCTATTTTTAATTTTTGGCTTCCCTTATAACCCCCACTCCTGCCCATCCCTAGAAATATCGGTATGGTTTGTTATAAAGAAAGCGTTAGTGCTAATACATATATCGAATTTTATTTATTTCGGTTGGGTCTTTTGTCCCATATAAAATTGTTCACTTCCGCTATAGGTTTTACCGTATATCTCGTTTATAATTTGGTATACGAAAAAAGTGTATATAACAAAAGTTACTCTAAATAACAAAATAAACAACTTTTGTTATGGGCATATTTGCTGAAAAAGCATTAGGAAACGAAATATCGCTAATTTTAATTTCAGGCCTCCCTTATAACCCCCACTCCTGTTCGTCTCAGAGAATATTAACATAGCCTAAAGTCTAAGTTGGGTTAGTAGTAATATACATACCAAGTTTCATAAAATTCGGTTCAGCCGTTTATGCGTGAAAAGGTAACAAACAAACAGACACCAAAGAAACAAAATGCAGTTATGGTGTCTATGACATGTGAAACGAAAAGTTATCGTGAAATTTCCCAAAAAAAATCAATGTACAGACAGAGGTTACAATTTTATATATATACTAGCTCAGATACCCGGCTTCGCCCGGGAATTTATTTGAGGCTGAATGGTTATGGTATTTTTTTGGCAAAACTTTACTTTGCACAATATTTTGACATTTACCCGTCCCAGTGTTTAGGGCTAATATCCGTTGTTGGCATTTGTTAATAATAAAATTAATTTTTTATGTAAGTCTTGACTGTCCTCCAAATTGTCATATTTCATATTTTGTTATATTGCCATATTTCCCGTCTCCTGTGCATAATGCATAGATTTCAGTTACTAAGGAAAAATATTAACATAGATTTGAATTAATTTTTCAAGGTGAGGTACCTCATAGTTCAAATTAGAATGAATAGTTGAGCATATCAATATTTCTACGCAAATTACTTGCTCCACACATTGTTCCTGGAGAAATGTATAAAACAAAAGTTAATCTAAATAACAAAGTAAACAACTTTTGTTATTTGCTTTTTTGTCAAAAAACAAATAGACAATGAAATATCACGATTTTTTATTTCAGGCCTCCCTTATAACCCCCACTCCCGTTCTAACCTAAAAATTTTAATATAGCTTATTATCATGACGGAGTTCGAGCTAATTCACATACGGAGTTTTGTTTAGTTCCGTACTATTGCTAGATCCCAATAAAACTTTCGGCTCCCGCTTTATTTTTTAATGTATATCTCGTTTATAATTCGGTATAAGAAAAAAGTGTATATAACAAAAGTTACTCTTAATAACAAAATAAACAACTTTTGTTATGTTCATATTTGCCGAATAATAAATAGAAAACGAAATACCGCTATTTTTAAATTCAGGCCTCCCTTACAACCCCCACTCCTGCCCGTGCATTATGCATAGATTTGAATTAGTAGTTTTTAACGTATAACTCATTTATACTGAGGTATTCGACGAAAGTGTATATAACAAAAGTTACGCCAAATAACAAAATAAACAACTTTTGTTATGGGCGTAATTGCCGAAACCCCAATAGGAAACGTAATATCACTACTTTTAATTTCAGGTCTTCCTTATAACCCCCACTCCTGCCCCTCCCTAGAAATCTTAGTATAGCTTATTATAATGAAGGCGTTAGTACTAATTCAGATACCGAGTTTGGTTTAGCTCGGTTGAGTCTTTTGTCCCAAATAAAATTGTGGACTCCCGCTATAGCTTTTAGCGTATAACTCATTTATACTTCCGTATACGGCAAAAGTGTATATAACAAAAGTTACTCTAAATAACAAAATAAACAACTTTTGTTATGTTTATATTTGCCGAAAAACCAATAGGAAACGAAATATCGCTATTTTTAATTTTTGGCTTCCCTTATAACCCCCACTCCTGTTCGTCTGAGAGAATATTAATATAGCCTAAAGTCTAAGTTGGGCTAGTAGTAATATACATACCATGTTTCATAAAATTCGGTTCAGCCGTTTATGCGTGAAAAGGTAACAAACAAACAAATAAACAAACAAACAAACAAACAAACAAACAAACATACACGAAAGAAACAAAATGCAGATATGGTGTCTATGACATGTGAAACGAAAAGTTATCGTGAAATTTCGCGGAAAAAATCAATGTACAGACAGAGGTGACAATTTTATATATATATAGATATATAAAATTGTAACCTCTGTCTGTACATTGATTTTTTTCGCGAAATTTCACGATAACTTTTCGTTTCACATGTCATAGACACCATAACTGCATTTTGTTTCCTTGGTGTCTGTTTGTTTGTTACCTTTTCACGCATAAACGGCTGAACCAAATTTTATAAAACGTGGTATGTATATTACTACTAGCCCAACTTAGACTTTAGGCTATAGTAATATTCTCTAAGACAAACAGGAGTGGGGGTTATAAGGGAGGCCTGAAATTAAAAATAGCGATATTTCGTTTCCTATTGCTTTTTAAGCAAAAATGCTTATAACAAAAGTTGTTTATTTTGTAATTTAAAGTAACTTTTATTATATGCACTTTTGCCGTATACGGAAGTATAAATGAGTTATACGCTAAAAACTATAGAGGGAGTCCACAATTTTATTTGGCACAAAGGACTCAACCGAACTAAACCAAACTCGGTATGTGAATTAGTACTAACGCCTTCCTTATAATAAGCCATACTAACATTTCTAGGTACGGGCAGGAGTGGGGGTTATAAGGGAGTCCTAAAATTAAAAATAGCGATATTTCGTTTCGTATTGGTTTTTCGGTAAATATGCACATAGCAAAAGTTGTTTACTTTGTTTTTTAGTGTAACTTTTGTTATATACACTTTCGTCGTATACCGAAGTGTAAATGCGTAATACGCTAAAAATTATAGCGGGAGTCAACAATATTATTTGGCACAAAAGACTCAACCGAACCAAATAAAACATCGGTATGTGTATTTGTTTATTATATTCGGTACAAAAGTTGTTTATTTTGTTATTTAGAGAAATTTGCTCAACAATTCTTTTCAATATGAACTACCAGGTACCTCACCGGGAAAAACTAATTCAAATGTATGTTAATATTTTGTCCTTAATAATTCAAATCTATGCATAATGCACCGAAAACGGGAAATATAACAATATGGAGGACAGTGAAGTCATACATAAAAAAATAATTTTATTATTAACAAATCCACAGAAACGACGGGTACTAACCCTAAACACTGAAACGGGGAAATTTCAAAATATTTTGCCAAGTAAAGTCTTGCCGAAAAAATACCATCATCATTCCGGCTCAAATGAATTCCCGGGCGAAGCCGGGTACCTAAGCTAGTATATATATATATATATATATATATATATATATATATATATATATATATATATATTTGTCTGTTAACGCTCTAGCGGTCGCAATTTTCGTTTGATCATTACCAAACTCGATATTTAAACGTTTTATGCAAAAATAAAGATCAAGTTCGTTAATAGCTGAAATCGAACTAGTGGGGGGGGGGGTTTAGAGAGGAGGATTTTCGAAAATTCGATATATCTCCGTTACTATAAGCCGGATCGAAAAATTATATAGAATCAATCTTATTGCAAATTAAATTTACTATAAATAATGTTATAATATTAACCGAGATATTTGCATTTTTCTGTTTTCAGCTTCTGAGATGAGATCGGCTAACTTCGGGTCTAGTCGTGAGTTTCCGTCAAGAGCTAGGTCGGGCCCTTCCCGTAACTGTTTGACTCTCTATTCTGAAATTTCTCTATTGTAAAACTTCACGTGGGAAATCTGCTTAGTTTACGCAGCCCCTGCGTGACGGACTTTTTTGTTTAGTGTGCACTGAATTTGAGCTTTGGATAATATTGGATGATAAATCCTTTCCATTTCTTCTTTTTGCATTAATTTTTAGCTGGATTATCTGTTAGCAATTCAGTAACTTTTTTTTTTTTTGAATTAATGGTTTTAGTTTTTAAGTTTTTTACTTGCATTAGGAAGGACTTTAATTTGATTTCATATTCAGAAACTTTATTCTTTAAGAGAATACATTCATTACAATCCATTTCTTCTGTATTACCTGAAAAATCACTTTTCATCTTTCTGGGAGAAATCTCATTAATGTGACACAGGGCACGTTTACGTATTTCACGTTTCTTACCCCTACATTGTCTAGATGTTTCACTTTTTGAGTATAAATAGAGCTAGTAGATGTTAGTTTACTTACGGACGACACTGGTAAATTTAGATGGGGCACAGCTTCTTCTTTTAATTTCAATCTATTAGGAACATATCCTAACAATTCTGCTTGTAAATTCCTTTCATAATTACTATCACTGAAATATTCTGAACAAACTCGAGCAATATCAGGATTAAAGTTCAAATCTCCTCGTCTAAACTGTTTCTTAATTTCTGGGTTTTTCGGGAACCCATGATAATATACTTGCCTGATTTCGTAGGGTTGTTGGAACATGTTGCTACAGCACACTCACACGGCATTTTGCAAAACAAATCACCTATAGCTACAGAAAATAAATGAATTCACTAAAATACAACGATGTAAACAAAACTGAAAGTGACAAGTCGTTAAGTCATGCGCCAAAGTTGTAAAAAAGCTACGATCTGCGCACCTGCCGAATGGCACTCCCCTGGGCACACCTAGAGTGGCGAGTTCGATGCTCGCCTGGGATTATAAATCGATCCTGTTATAAACAGGAATTTATTTCGTGACGCACTCATTAAATAAAATCCCTAATTCCACCCTGGCTAGAAAAGGATGCTAACCTGTTATGAAATAAACTACATCATTCGAAGCTTAAATACCAAATATTGTTTTCAAGAGACATATACGCGATTTTTATTTGTTTACGTCCACTTTACGCTACTTTGGTTAATCGGGTGATTAAACGAAATACATGCAAATATTTTCTGGTGACCCCCCCCCTTCTTAAGTTTTTGGATTATTTAAATTTGATTAATTCAGATAAAAATTATTCTGAATCATTATAAGTTACAGTACTAGATATAGTAAATAGTTTTCAATGAAATTAATACGTTATATTCAGATATATTACAGTAACTGTTTTTCTTAAGTCTTAAGAACTGTTTTTTACATTTCAGATGCTTTCCATCGGGATATTTCTTATTTTCATTTGTTTTTATTCTCTTAATATTCATGGCGGTGTTGTGTTACCGGTTTATAGATTTATCTATCGTTAAATTTCACGCTGGAAATATGCTTTGTTTACGCAGCCAAATCGATATATTTATACTCAATACCCGAGGAGGAATTAATGAAAATTGGCGTCCTTTGCTTCTACTCCTGGTACGTGGTTCGGTGGTCATTTCTCTTGTCGTGGCATGAGGTTTTCCTCGCATCTCCAATGCAGCGATTCTTTCAGACAGCTTTTCGATGGCGTCTAACAACTTCTCGTTGGTATAGGAACCTTTGGAATCCGCATTAACAGCTGCTACCTCACAGACTCTCGGTTCATAAATTTCCGAAATGCGATCGGCGATAGCGCTAAGTTTAGTCAGGTCTTGTTGCTCTGTGGCCACTAGTGCGGCCTGTATCCGGTCGGGCAGCCCTCTCAGCCAGATAGGTTTAAGGAGGTCGTCAGAAACCATGGTGCCTCCTAAATGCTGGAGGTCACGCAAAAAATGCGATGGTTTACGGTCTCCCAGGCGCTGGTCCTCTAATAACTTCCTGATACGGACATTATCAGATTCACCGAAACTACCAATTAATCTGTTTTTGAGAATCTCGTAAGCATTTTCCGTTGGAGGAGACCTAACCAGGTCTATTACACCTCGGACAGCTTCCCTAACCAGTTGTGCGACAACGAATCTGAATCGCTTAATTGAATTGCAGATATCATAAAGAGCGAAAACAGCTTCGCATTGTAGGAAAAAAATTTCCGGGTCGTATTTACAAAAAGCCGGAAGCTGGGCTTTGATTGTTGCAGCTGAAGTAGCTTCGACCTGCTGTGGCATCTGCACTGGGTCTAACCTGTGTGAAGTTTCCCCGTCCACTGTAAAAATGTCAAAGAAATCTGAGTTGGACATGATGAAAAAAATGTACTACTCACGCAGCGTAGAGATCACGTCGAAGCGTAGAGATCACGTCGGGGTGTAGAGATCGCGTCGGGGTCACCAATTTAGTGGACTAAGTGGGGTGAAATAAATAGTTCTGTTCACTTTTCAACTAGTGTATTAAGAACAATCACACAATAACCTCTTCATCATGAGAGTGTAATATTTACACAAAACAAGTCTATTTAGAGTATTTACACTTCGCACATTCGACGGACACAACACTGTTTCAGTAAACTCAATATAATTAAGTTCCAGCTAGCGCGCGACACCGGATATTTTCCTTTTGCATTTATAACTTTGCACTTGCAATTCGGTTAACTATTTTTTACTAACTGAACATATTTTGAAACCATCTGGTATTTTTTATACCGCGTGGTTATCATATTTAATAGCGAACGACTCACGAGTACGTGCGTCGCCGCTACATGTATATATATTTGTCTGTTACCGCTCTAGCGGTCGCAATTTTTGTTCGATCGTTACCAAACTTACTTCATATTTAAGCGTTTTATGTTAAAAAGAAAGATCAAGTTCGTTAACGGCTGAAATCGGACTAGTGGGAGGGGGGGGGGTTTAGAGGGGGACATTTTTGAAAATTCGAAATATATCCGTTACTATACGTCGGATCGAAAAATTGTATAGAATCAATCTTATTACAAATGAAATTTACTATAAATATTGTTCTACACATTTATTCTGTATCTTGAATATTAACCGTGACATTTGCATTTGTATTGTGTGCGTGGTCGGCAGGAGTCGGCTATGTTCGGCACTATCCGGCGAGACCTAGTGCGGCAGTTTCTGTAACTCTTCGTCCCTCATGATAGGTCTAGAGATACCTTACTACTACTGCAGTTATTAGGCAGATTTCTCTATTGTAAAACTTCCCCTGCGTGACGGACTTTAGTTATTGTCGTTGAGATAGTACTAGAATGAGGTTGATTAAGTCTATTTATTTATTTATTTTTGCTCTTCCTCCATTCGAAGACGAACTATTTAAATGCTCGGAAGTTATCTTCGTTACTTACCAATTCGTACGGTTCTGGGGAATAGCTGCGATGTGGTTCTATCATGTGCAGTAATGTTTAATTGATGTTCTCACAGTCACATCTTGGGCTGCGCTTCTTTTAGCAGATGTCCCTTCAGGGAAATCAGCTATTGAGGTCGTACTCATGATGCGATTTTAGACAATTTTCTTCAAATGTCCATCGATCCTATTCAGGAGATGACGAAAATGAGGTCCGTTCATAATTATATATATATATATATATATATATATATATATATATAAAATTGTAACCTCTGTCTGTACATTGATTTTTTTTCGCGAAATTTCACGATAACTTTTCGTTTCACATGTCATAGACACCATATCTGCATTTTGTTTCTTTCGTGTATGTTTGTTTGTTTGTTTGTTTGTTACCTTTTCACGCATAAACGGCTGAACCGAATTTTATGAAACTTGGTATGTATATTACTACTAACCCAACTTAGACTTTAGGCTATATTAATTTTCTCTGAGGCGAACAGGAGTGGGGGTTATAAGGGAAGCCTGAAATTAAAAATAGCGATATTTCGTTTTCTATTGGTTTTTCGGCAAATATGCACATAACAAAAGTTGTTTATTTTGTTATTTAGAGTAACTTTTGTTATATACACTTTTGTCGTATACCGAAGTTTAAATGCGTTATACGCTAAAAATTATAGCGGGAGTCAACAATATTATTTGCCAAAAAAGAATCAACCGAACTAAATAAAACTCGGTATGTGTATTAGCAGTGAGGCCTTCATTATAATAAGCCATACCAACATTTCTATGGATGGGCAGGAGTGGGGGTTATAAGGGAAGCCTGAAATTAAAAATAGCGATATTTCGTTTCCTATTGGTTTTTCCGCAAACATAAACATAACAAAAGTTGTTTATTTTGTTATTTGGAGTAACGTTTGTTATATACACTTTTGTCGTACACCTAAGTATAAATGAGTTATACGTTAAAACTTTAGCGGGCACTAACGCCTGAACCGAACATAACAAAACTCGGTATGTCAATTAGCATTAATTCTTCCATGATTATAAGTTATATTAAAATTTTTAGGTTCGAATGGGAGGGGAGTTATAAGGGAGGCCTGAAATAAAAATTCACCATATTTGTAGAAACGGGAAATATAAAAATATCGAAGACTGTGAAGAATTATCGAACAAATAATTCTATTATTAGCAAATCACCGGCAACGACGGGTATCAATCCTAAACACTGGGACGGGTAAATGTCAAAATATTGTGCAATGTAAGGCCTGTTAAAAAATACCATCACCATTCAGCCTCAAATGAATTCCCGGGCGAAGCCGGGTATCTGAGCTAGTATATATATATATATATATATATATATATATATATATATATATATATATATATATATATATATATATATATATATAAAATTGTAACCTCTGTCTGTACATTGATTTTTTTCGCAAAATTTCACGATAACTTTTCGTTTCACATGTAATAGACACCATAACTGCATTTTGTTTCTTTCGTGTATGTTTGTTTGTTTGTTACCTTTTCACGCGTAAACGGCTGAACCGAATTTTATGAAACTTGGTATGTATATTACTACTAACCCAACTTAGACTTTAGGCTATATTACTATTCTCTGGGACGAATAGGAGTGGGGGTTATAAGGGAAGCCAGAAATTAAAAATAGCTATATTTCGTTTCTTATTGGTTTTTCGGCAAATATGTTCATAACAAACGTTGTTTATTTTGTTGTTTAGAGTAACTTTTGTTATATACACTTTTTTCGTACCGAATTATAAACGAGATATACGCTGAAACCTATAGCGGAAGTGAATAATTTTATCTGGGATAAAAGACCCAACCGAAATAAATAAAACTCGGTATATGTATTACGACTAACGCTTTCATTATAACAAGCCATACCAACATTTCTAGGGACGGGCAGGAGTGGGGGTTATGAGGGAAGCCAGAAATTAAAAATAGCGATATTTCGTTTCCTATTGGGTTTTCGGCAAATATGAACATAACAAAAGTTGTTTATTTTGTAATTTAGAGTAACTTTTGTTATATACACTATCGTAGTATACCGAAGAATAAAGGTGTTATACGCTAAAAATTATAGCGGGAGTCAACAATTTTATTTGGCACAAAAGACTCAACCGAACTAAACCAAACTCGGTATGTCAATTAGTTCTAACGCCTTTCTTATAATAAGCCATACTAACATTTCTAGGGACGGGCAAGAGTGGGGGTTATAAGGGAGGCCTGAAATTAATAATAGTGATTTTCTATTGGGGTTTCACCAAATATGCACATAAAAAAAGTTGTTTATTTTATTATTTAGAGAAATTTCCTCAACACTTCATTTCAATATGAACTACCAGGTACCTCACCTTAAAACATTAATTCAAATGTATGTCAATATTTTCTCCTTAATAATTCAAATCTATGCATAGTACACAGGAAACGGGAAATATGACAATATGCAGGACAGTGAAGTCTTACATAAAAAATTAATTTCATTATTAACAAATCCACAGAAACGACGGGTGTTAACCCTAAACACTGGGACGGCTAAATGTCGTGAAAAATAAAGCCTTGCCAAAAATATACCATCACCATTCAGCCTCAAGTGAATTCCCGAGCGAAGCCGGGTATCTGAGCTAGTATATATATATATATATATATATATATATATATATATATATATATACATCGTAATTTTTGTTTGATCGTTACCAAACTGGTCATTTATAGCTCTGATGTAAAACTAAAGATAAAGGTGGTTAATGGCTGAAATGTTACAAGTGGGAGGGGGCGGGTTTGGAGGTGGAATTCCTAAATGCCTCCGTTGTTATGAGACTGATCGAAAAATTGTATGGAATCAGTCGTATTTCAAATGTGATCTTCTATAAATGTTGATATATTAAGTTTTTCTCTAACTCGAATATTAACCGAGATATTTCCATATTTTAGTTTTTGTGTATCAGTAAACTCCTACTCCTACTCAAAAGTTCATATTAACAAAAAGCTGTTATATTAAAATTGTTCTCATTGAACGTTATGAGATAAAAGCAAATACGTGATGCAAATCTGCTTAGTTAACAAATGGAGATGAGATGTTGAGCATTTGCTTATTCTAAGTTCTTGTCAAGTAAATATTGTACTACTAACTTGTAATCTTACAAGAATGGCCAAAGAAATATACTAGAAGGAGAGTAAGCTGCTAGTAATATCTCAACTACAGCAACAAATGCCTTATGAAATTTGTCTTCAAATGTCCATCAATCCTACCTAGGAGATGACGAAAATGAGGTCTGTATATCTACATAGTTGTCTGTTGCCGCTCTAGCTGTTGCAATTTTTGTTTGGTCGTTACCAAATTCGTTATTTAGTCGCTTTATGTAAAAAGAAAGATCAAGTTCGTTAACAGCTGTAATCGGAGCAGTCAAGGGTGGCATTAGAGGGGAGGAATGTTGAAAAATCGAAAATCTCCGTATCAATGCGTCGGATCGAAAAATACTGTAGAAGCAACCTTATTGCAAATAATATATACTATGAATATTGTTAAATACATTTATTCCCTATCTTGAATATTAACCGGGATATTTGGATTTTCAGTTTTCAGCCTTTTGCAAAGCCCCACTTCTACTTATGTCACAATACTCTGTTTTATAATAAACCACATTATTCGAAGCTTAAATACCAAATATTGTTTTCAAGAGACGTTTATTATACGGGATACATGCAAATATGTTCTGGTGACCACCCTTCTTAAGTTTTCGGACTGCTTAAATTTGATTGAGTACTATATATCGTAAATAGTTTTCTATCAAATTAATACGTTATATTCAGATATATTACCGTAACTATTTTTCTTTCCGGTAAGAACTTGGCGGAACTGTTTGTTTATAATTCATGTGCTTCCCGTCTGGAGGTTTCTTATTATCGTTTGCATTTATTTACCTGATGTTGAAGGTGCAATTAAGCCAGTATGTAGATTTAGCTATTGTTAAACATCACAAGGGAAATCTGCTTAGTTTTCGCGGCCCCTGCGTGACGGACTTTATTTAAATTTATGGATTGTCCCCAAAATTCCCATGCTCTGTCAGAAATTGGCTTATCCAGTGGTTAGTGCACATCCATTACCTTTCTAGCCTAAAGGCAACTGCCAGGAAAAACGCCTTGGTCGTGAGTCTTTTTGAGGCCACCTGCCACTCGCTGGTGACGTAGCTGCTAGGGAGTAACTGTATAAAATTTGGTTCTTCTCGGTCGGTGAGGAATACTTCTAATACAACGCCGGCATAGAGGTTGGAGGCTGCCTTCCAATGTACGTGTCTCTTTATAATATCTTGGTTTGAATCACTTTTAAGCATTGGACCTCACGCTGCGAAAGCATGCACTACATATTGTTAGCATGTAGTTTACTCCCCATGTGACCCTCGACATACTCCGTAAAGAAGAGACTTAGATTTACTTAACCCTGAAACACATCAACGTGTGGCGCAGGATTGAAGTGCACCCATGCTGACTCTAAGATAACTTACCGTTTCTGGGAATATCAAGATGGTCTGAACACAAAGAGGAACCGAAGCCGCCAAGCCTCTTCCAATCCTAACAAACCTCCTTCGCCTTCCATCATTCCTATGCAAAATACCCCAACTACTCCCCCTCCCCCTCCTTCTATTCAATTCCAGCTGTCCCTTTCCAATCCTAACAAACCTCCTTCGCCTTCCATCATTCCTATGCAAAATACCCCAACTACTCCCCCTCCCCCTCCTCCTATTCAATTCCAGCTGTCCCTTTCCAATCCTAACAAACCTCCTTCGCCTTCCATCATTCCTATGCAAAATACCCCAACTACCCCCCCCCCCCCTCCTCCTATTCAATTCCAGCTGTCCCTTTCCAATCCTAACAAACCTCCTTCGCCTTCCATCATTCCTATGCAAAATACCCCAACTACCCCCCCCCCTCCTCCTATTCAATTCCCGCTGTCCCTTTCCAATCCTAACAAACCTCCTTCGCCTTCCTTAATTCCTTTGCAAAATACCCCAACTACCCCCCCTCCCCTCCTCCTATTCAATTCCAGCTGTCCCTTTCCAATCCAAACAAACCTCCTTCGCCTTCCATCATTCCAATGCAAAATACCCCAACTACCCCCCTCCCCCTCCTCCTATTCAATTCCTGCTGTCCCTTTCCAATCCTAACAAACCTCCTTCGCCTTCCATCATTCCGATGCAAAATACCCCAACTACCCCCCTCCCCTCCTCCTATTCAATTCCCGCTGTCCCTTTCCAATCCTAACAAACCTCCTTCGCCTTCCATCATTCCTATGCAAAATACCCCAACTACCCCCCTCCCCCTCCTCCTATTCAATTCCTGCTGTCCCTTTCCAATCCTAACAAACCTCCTTCGCCTACCATCATTCCTATGCAAAATTCCCCAACTACCCCCCTCCCCCTCCTCCTATTCAATTCCTGCTGTCCCTTTCCAATCCTAACAAACCTCCTTCGCCTACCATCATTCCTATGCAAAATTCCCCAACTACTCCCCCCCCATTTGGGGGAGGAGGACATATACAAGAGGAGTGGTGGTATATAGGACGTGTGGTGGTATATAGGTGTTGTGGCGGTGTATAGGTGTGGTGGTGTGCTGGATGTGAGGGAGGCTTTATTCAAGAGGAGTGGTGGTATATAGGACGTGTGGTGGTATATAGGTGGTGTGCTGGATGTGAGGGAGGCGTTATACAAGAGGAGTGGTGGTATATAGGACGTGTGGTGGTATATAGGTGGTGTGGCGGTGTACTGGAGGTGGGGTGGTATATAGTAGGTGTGGTGGTGTTCTGGAGTGCTGTGAGAGCTAAGTGGCAAATGTCCGAGCCGTTGCTCCTTCTGATATTGATCGGCGGGCAGTGGTCAGTCTAGTGACGTCACCCATCGATCGGCCATCCCTTCTACCTTCATCCAACAGATCAGGAAAAATGCAACACTCATACCAGTGAATTTACATAAAACTCATTGTTATTTTCGCAAATCTAGATATTTTATTATTTTTTTAACAACATCAACATTTTCCAAAGTGTGTAATTACGATTACAAAACTAGCCGGTCAAAAGGAATACAATCTGATGGAGCTGGAGGATGGATGGCTGAGGGAGGGAAGTGAGCCTGACGCAGGGGATACCTCTGATGGAGCTGGAGGATGGACCTGGCTGAAGGAGGGAGGGGACCATGACGCAGGGAATACATCTGATGGAGCTGGAGAATGGACCTGGCTGAGGGAGGGAGGGGACCATGACGCAGGGAATACATCTGATGGAGCTGGAGAATGGACCTGGCTGAGGGAGGGAGGGGACCATGACGCAGGGAATACATCTGATGGAGCTGGAGGATGGACCTGGCTGAGGGAGGGAGGGGACCATGACGCAGGGAATACATCTGATGGAGCTGGAGAATGGACCTGGCTGAGGGAGGGAGGGGACCATGACGCAGGGAATACATCTGATGGAGCTGGAGAATGGACCTGGCTGAGGGAGGGAGGGGACCATGACGCAGGGAATACATCTGATGGAGCTGGAGGATGGACCTGGCTGAGGGAGGGAGGGGACCATGACGCAGGGAATACATCTGATGGAGCTGGAGAATGGACCTGGCTGAGGGAGGGAGGGGACCATGACGCAGGGAATACATCTGATGGAGCTGGAGAATGGACCTGGCTGAGGGAGGGAGGGGACCATGACGCAGGGAATACATCTGATGGAGCTGGAGTATGGACCTGGCTGAGGGTGGGAGGGGACCATGACGCAGGGAATACATCTGATGGAGCTGGAGTATGGACCTGGCTGAGGGAGGGAGGGGACCATGACGCAGGTAATACATCTGATGGAGCTGGAGAATGGACCTGGCTGAGGGAGGGAGGGGACCATGACGCAGGGAATACATCTGATGGAGCTGGAGAATGGACCTGGCTGAGGGAGGGAGGGGACCATGACGCAGGGAATACATCTGATGGAGCTGGAGAATGGACCTGGCTGAGGGAGGGAGGGGACCATGACGCAGGGAATACATCTGATGGAGCTGGAGAATGGACCTGGCTGAGGGAGGGAGGGGACCATGACGCAGGGAATACATCTGATGGAGCTGGAGGATGGATGGCTGAGGGAGGGAAGTGAGCCTGACGCAGGGGATACCTCTGATGGAGCTGGAGGATGGACCTGGCTGAGGGAGGGAGGGGACCATGACGCAGGGAATACATCTGATGGAGCTGGAGGATGGATGGCTGAGGGAGGGAAGTGAGCCTGACGCAGGGGATACCTCTGATGTAGCTGGAGGATGGACCTGGCTGAGGGAGGGAGGGGACCATGACGCAGGGAATACATCTGATGGAGCTGGAGAATGGACCTGGCTGAGGGAGGGAGGGGACCATGACGCAGGGAATACATCTGATGGAGCTGGAGAATGGACCTGGCTGAGGGAGGGAGGGGACCATGACGCAGGGAATACATCTGATGGAGCTGGAGAATGGACCTGGCTGAGGGAGGGAGGGGACCATGACGCAGGGAATACATCTGATGGAGCTGGAGAATGGACCTGGCTGAGGGAGGGAGGGGACCATGACGCAGGGAATACATCTGATGGAGCTGGAGGATGGACCTGGCTGAGGGAGGGAGGGGACCATGACGCAGGGAATACATCTGATGGAGCTGGAGGATGGACCTGGCTGAGGGAGGGAGGGGACCATGACGCAGGGAATACATCTGATGGAGCTGGAGGATGGATGGCTGAGGGAGGGAAGTGAGCCTGACGCAGGGGATACCTCTGATGGAGCTGGAGGATGGACCTGGCTGAGGGAGGGAGGGGACCATGACGCAGGGGATACCTCTGATGGAGCTGGAGGATGGACCTGGCTGAGGGAGGGAGGGGACCATGACGCAGGAAATACATCTGATGGAGCTGGTGGATAGACCTGGCTGAGGGAGGGAGGGGACCATGACGCAGGGAATACATCTGATGGAGCTGGAGAATGGACCTGGCTGAGGGAGGGAGGGGACCATGACGCAGGGAATACATCTGATGGAGCTGGAGGATGGATGGCTGAGGGAGGGAAGTGAGCCTGACGCAGGGGATACCTCTGATGGAGCTGGAGGATGGACCTGGCTGAGGGAGGGAGGGGACCATGACGCAGGGAATACATCTGATGGAGCTGGAGGATGGACCTGGCTGAGGGAGGGAGGGGACCATGACGCAGGGAATACATCTGATGGAGCTGGAGGATGGACCTGGCTGAGGGAGGGAGGGGACCATGACGCAGGGAATACATCTGATGGAGCTGGAGGATGGACCTGGCTGAGGGAGGGAGGGGACCATGACGCAGGGAATACATCTGATGGAGCTGGAGGATGGAGCTGGCTGAGGGAGGGAGGGGACCATGACGCAGGAGATACATCTGATGGAGCTGGAGGATAGACCTGGCTGAGGGAGGGAGGGGACCATGACGCAGGGAATACATCTGATGGAGCTGGAGGATGGACCTGGCTGAGGGAGGGAGGGGACCATGACGCAGGGAATACATCTGATGAAGCTAGGGGGTGGTTGATCTAGCCTTTGCCAGGAGAGGTTGCGCGCGGGTCGCTCTGTCCGCCTTCGTCTCTATTAACTGTGAACGTGAGAGTAAAGTTCGGCCCGTGAGAGTTTATAGTGTCATTAAAGGAAAGGAGAAGATTGCTGTTCATTGAAACAGCAGTGCTTATAGCTATATAGTTACATCAGAGTAATCGTAGTGAAACCATTTTCCTGGAGCAGGCTAGGATGATATAGAGCCCATTCACAGCATTTTTGAGGTAACTGGGCGTTTCAAATACTCACAAGATTCACGCCTTTTTCACTTGGTCCTACGGTTATTAGTACCCGAGGGCGGGCAGAGTAACCTTCGTGCCTGTTCCCTCCCTGCCAACAAACTAGTACCCGAGGGCGGGCAGAGTAACCTTCGCGCCTGTTCTCTCCCAGCCAACAAACTAGTACACGAGGGCGGGCAGAGTAACCTGCGCGCCTGTCCCAGCCAACAAACTAGTACCCGAGGGCGGGCAGAGTAACCTTCGCGCCTGTTCCCTCCCAGCCAACAAACTAGTACCCGAGGGCGGGCAGAGTAACCTTCGCGCCTGTTCCCTCCCAGCCAACAAACTAGTACCCGAGGGCGGGCAGAGTAACCTTCGCGCCTGTTCTCTCCCAGCCAACAAACTAGTACACGAGGGCGGGCAGAGTAACCTGCGCGCCTGTCCCAGCCAACAAACTAGTACCCGAGGGCGGGCAGAGTAACCTTCGCGCCTGTTCCCTCCCAGCCAACAAACTAGTACCCGAGGGCGGGCAGAGTAACCTGCGCGCCTGTTCCGTCCCAGCCAACAAACTAGTACTCGAGGGCGGGTAGAGTAACCTTCGCGCCTGTTCCCTCCCAGCCAACAAACTAGTACCCGAGGGCGGGTAGAGTAACCTTCGCGCCTGTTCCCTCCCAGCCAACAAACTAGTACTCGAGGGCGGGCAGAGTAACCTGCGCGCCTGTTCCCTCAAAGCCGGCTAGCCAGGAGCCTTATTGCTTATCAGTTATCAGCCACCGATAGCAGGCCACTGACACTCTGACGAGCTCACCTTTCAAGGGAGCTAATTGAAACCTAAATCACTAACAAGGAGCAGCTTAACCCTTTCACTGCTGGATTGTTAAAAGTTTTGAGAGAAACACTAACGGATTTTGGGTAAAAATAAAAAATATAAAAAAAAAGGGGGAAAAAAAATAACCCTGACTTTGTACAACAGGTGGACGTTCGGGTGAAGGTATGCCTCTGCCCGGGTTTTTATATAATGTAATGGAAAAGCCAAATAAAGCAATTCAGTCCAATGCCGCCACCCGGTGCGACGGGACCCACCGTTCAAGTGATGACGGTGAGGGATACCATGCAAGCCACCTGACAATTAGCAACCAAGAACCAGGCTTGAGCGAGAGAGAGATCTACAAAAGGTCCTCTAGACTGTCAAAATACCCCACAGCCGATACCAATAGCCAACAGCTCATTCCAGCAGGCAGCAATGGATCAAAACATTGAAAACATGGATTCCCATTTTAGTGGCGATGGAGAGGGTTACACAGCTAACCACGAGACCGCAGAGCACTTTAGCACGAACGAGCAGGAAGTGTTCAGGAAGGCGTCACGGCAGTCAAGATCGCCTAGTTACTTAGATCAAAACAAGGCATGCAAAGTTTCCACGTCAAAAGGCCCCGAAGTAAACCAAGAAACGCTCACCAGAGCGGTTGAACAAGAGAACCTGAACAAATCCCCTGCTGCAGCGAAAGGCCAGCCGCCACTGCTCTCCTCGCCATCCCTGGAGTATTTGGAGAAGATGGGGGAGAGGCAGATGAAGTTCGGAGGAGGGAAGAGGGTGAGGAGAGAAAGCGACGACAACGAAGACCAAGTGGGCAAACGGCAGAGACAAGAGGACGAGAAAGGATTTAAAAAAATAAGGAGAGAAGCGAACAAAATCCGAAGTGACTTTTCAGCCTTCATCGGAGAACCCAGTAAGAAAATAACCAAGGCAAATCAGGCCCTCATATCGGACAAAGTCGAGAAGCTCGTAGACATGGTGGAGATGCTTGTCGAGCAGCTGCTGGCAGGGCACGCATACAGGCAGCATCAGGCGTATGGAGACTCGGACCGCCTTAAGGAAGGGGGAAAGGGAAAACTGGCAAAACAAGTCGCCGGAGTAATCATGCCCCAGATTGAAGTTATGATAGAGAGAGCCTGCCACCAGGTTATATACCAAGTGTACCAAAATTTGAATGTCAGGCATGTGGGTGGTACAATAAGCTCCGCCTACGCTACGAGTCAGGAAACATCGCTCAGAGCAACAGAGCCAGCTGTCATGACAGAGACAGGCATCCCAGACGAGGACGGCAATGCGTGGAGCAAAGTGGTCGGCCGCCGGAAGAAAAGGCCTGAAAAGAAGAATACCCCCGCCAGTGAAGCCAGAGGCGATGTAAAACGGCAGATAGAGGAACCCAGCGCAGCCCAGGCAAGTTCAACAGCCACCATTAGGGTCGACCTAAATAGAGCACCAGGAGAACACCAAAGCCCCGGAGATAAGGCCGCGGAATTGGCAAAGCTAGTAGAGTGCGTAAGCCCAGACACGCTAGGTTCAGACCTGAAGGACATCAGGATAGCTAAAGACGGCACCATGGTTATTAAGGTAGCCAGCGACGAGGCGGCAAAGAGAGTGGTGGCCAAAATATGGGCGAGTGCAAACGGCGAAAAACTGGACATAAAGGAACTAAAAAGAAGGAGACCTAGGGTCGTTGCTGTCGGAGTACCGGTAGCATGGGGCTCCGAAAAGGTTGAAGAAAAGTTCACCGCCTTCGTCAACAAAGGGGCAGAGCCGACCGATGGAGGAGCGATCCGCGCTATGTTCAAAAGAGGTCCCAGAAACAGTGCTACGACTCAATGGGTAATGGAAGTCACTCCAGACGCCAGGAAGACTTTGCTAAATGGTAAAGTAAGGGTGGGGCTTTTAAGCATAGCGTGCCACGACTTCTATGAGCAGCCCAGGTGTTACCGCTGTCAAAAGTTCGGGTACATCGGGAGGAGATGCACAAGTACAAAGGACATCTGCGCTTGGTGTGGGTCGGATCACAGCGACGGGAGTTGTCCAAATAGGAGTAAACACAAACTGCCTGGCAGCAGGAAGGAGGAGCGACCACCCAGCCTTTGATAGGAAGTGCCCTTCTTACACGCAGTTCATCATAGGCAGAGTAAGGGCCACCGAATATGGCATCAGACAGGTGGTATAGTAGGCCCACAATAGAAAGGGACAGTGTCCTACGAATTACACAAATTAACCTGGGAAGAAGACGAATGACCGCCAAAGAGATATGGAGGGACATGAAAGGTGCGGACGCCGTAGTGGTCTTACAAAAACCCCCAACTACAGGAGGCCAACTAGCGGCCCTTCCAACCGCGTCACACCACGTATGTCGTGGTTTTAGCGTATATCTCGTTTATAATTCGGTATACGAAAAAAAGGTATGCAGGAGTGGGGGTTGTAAGGGAGGCTTCAATTTAAAAATAGCGGTATTTCGTTTTCTATTCGTTTTTCGGCAAATATGAACATAACAAAAGTTGTTTATTTTGTTATTTAGAGTAACTTTTGTTATATACACTTTTGCCGTATACGGAAGTATAAATGAATTATACGCTAAAAAAATTTAACGGGAATCAACAATTTTATATGGTACCAAAGACTCAACCGAACTAAATAAAATTCCTTATGTGAATTAACACTAACTCCTTCATGATAATAAGCTGTACCATTATTTCTAGAGACAAGTAGGAGTGGGGGTTGTAAGGGAGCCCTGAAATTAAAAATAGTGATATTTCGTTTCCTATTGGTTTTTCGACAATTACGCACATTACAAAAGCTGTTTATTTTGTTATATAAAGTAACGTTTGTTACATTCACTTTTGTCGTATATCGACTATAAACGAGATATACACTGAAAACTAAAACTGTAGCCGACAATTGTATTCGGCAGTAACGATTGACTGGAACTTAGCTCAACTTGGCATGTGAATTAACATTATTTCTTAAAGCATTAAAAGCTTTATTAAATTTTTTAGGTTCAAACGGGAGGGGGGGGGAGCGGGTTATAAGAGAAGCCTAAAATAATAACGCAGTATATTACATTTTCTGTTCGGTTTTGAGTCACTGTTGGTCTTTGTAACGTATCAAGAGAAAGGGAGTTTAATTCAAGCATAGTTTGGCGGACAGAACACTTTCCATGATTATCAATTATATATGTAATACATGCACAGGAGACGGGAAATATAAAAATATTGTGGACAGTGAAGCCTTACATAACAAATAATTTTATTATTAACAAATCCACGGCAACGACGGGTATACATCGGAGAATATTGTGAAAAGAAAGGCTTGCCAAAAAAAAAACAAAAAAAAACATCACCATTAAATCTCAAATGAATTACCGAGCGAAGCCGGGTACCTTAGCTAGTATATATATATATATTTGTCTGTTACCGCTCTAGCGGTCGCAATTTTTGTTTGGTCGTTAGGAAACTCGAAATTTAGTCGTTTTATGTAAAAAGAAAGATCAAGTTCGTTAACGGCTGAAATCGGACCAGTGGGAGGGGGGGTTTAGAGGGGGAGATTTTCGAAAATTCGAAATATCTCCGTTACTATACGTCGGATCGAAAAATTGTATAGAATCAATCTTATTCTTATTATCAAATTACATTTACTATAAATATTGTTCTATACATATTTTCCGTATAATGAGTATTAACCGAGATATTTGTATTTTTTGTAATGAGTTCCGCTTTCAGTAAACGCCCACTCCTACTAGGGACATATTAATAATAAGCTGATATTTCATGAAACACCTCATTATTAGGTTAAATACAAAATATTGTTTTCAACAAAGCTTTATTTTACGAGGTACAAACAAATACGTTCTGTAGGGGTTCACCCCCCTTTTTTTTCTTGGACTACAAAAATCTGAGTGATTGAGACCGAAATTATTTTGATTCATTTCAAATTATTAGTAAATAGTTTCCAATAAAATTAATATTTTATATTCAGATATATTTCTTTAATTGTTTGTTTTTCCGGTCTATCTATCGATACTGCGCTACAAGGTTGGCTAACCTGTTTGTTTACAATCCAGCCGTATTCCGTTGTAGGGACTGTTAACTTATATTGTAAATTCACTGAAAGATTTCTCATTGCGGTTTGTAATTATTCACTAATATTCACGGAAGTGTTACCTGTATGTATATTTATCTATTGTAAACCTTCGCTGGCTAACCTGCTTGTTCCTTAATCATGTGAAAATCTCATAACCATCTGAATCGTATTTTGCCCCCCCCCTTTCTATTTTCTTCCCGGATTCCTAAATTTGGAATTGTTGTGATTAAAATTATTCTGGTTTATTATTAATTACAGTACTAGATGTAATAAATAGTTATGAATAAAATTTATAACTTGTATTCATATATATTTCCGTAATTGCTTTTATTTCCGGTAAAAGCTGGCTAACCTGATTGTTAACAACTCAGACTGTTTGCTATCAGGAAGGTTCTTACCATTTGACTTGCCCTTTATTTGTTTACATAATATTCACAGCAGTATTAAGTCTTACAAATAATAGATATTCTGTGGGACTATTTAGTGTTGGTGTAATAAGTGTTCAGAGCGCTGCTATCATTAAAGGTAAGTCCATCTTTTGTGTTCTTGTTGTTTTTTTGAGATTGAATTGTTTTTAATTTAATCTCGGAGCCTAACGGACGAGAGTTACTTTCCCGCCAAAAGCTAGTTCGGCCGTTTCCTTGACTGGTTCTGCTCTCGTGAAATTTCTCTATTGTAAAACTTCATGTGGGAAATCTGCTTAGTTTACGCAGCCCCTGCGTGACGGACTTTTTTATCCAAGATTGTAGCCGTACTTCTATCAAGCATTTTGGCGGTACTTCTGTCCAACATTGAGGCTGTCCTTCTATCCAACAATGTGGCCATCCTTCTATCCAACATTGTGGCCATCCTTCTATCCAATATTGTGCCCGACCGTCTTTCCGACATTGAGACCGGTCTTCTATCCAACAATGTGGCCGTCCTTCAATCCAACATTTTGGCCGTCCTTCTAACCAGCATTTAGGCCGTCCTTCTAACCAGCATTTAGGCCGACCTTCTAACCAACATTGTGGCAGGTGTTCTGTCGTGAATAGTCTCCGTCCTTCTAACCAGCATTTAGGCCGACCTTCTAACCAGCATTTAGGCCGGCCTTCTAACCAGCATTTAGGCCGTCCTTCTAACCAGCATTTAGGCCGACCTTCTAACCAACATTGTGGCAGGTGTTCTGTCGTGAATAGTCTCCGTCCTTCTAACCAGCATTTAGGCCGACCTTCAATCCAACATTTTGGCCGTCCTTCTAACCAGCATTTAGGCCGTCCTTCTAACCAGCATTTAGGCCGACCTTCTAACCAACATTGTGGCAGGTGTTCTGTCGTGAATAGTCTCCGTCCTTCTAACCAGCATTTAGGCCGACCTTCTAACCAGCATTTAGGCCGACCTTCTAACCAGCATTTAGGCCGTCCTTCTAACCAGCATTTAGGCCGACCTTCTAACCAACATTGTGGCAGGTGTTCTGTCGTGAATAGTCTCCGTCCTTCTAACCAGCATTTAGGCCGACCTTCAATCCAGAATTTAGGCCGTCCTTCTAACCAGCATTTAGGCCGTCCTTCTAACCAGCATTTAGGCCGACCTTCTAACCAACATTGTGGCAGGTGTTCTGTCGTGAATAGTCTCCGTCCTTCTAACCAGCATTTAGGCCGACCTTCTAACCAGCATTTAGGCCGACCTTCTAACCAGCATTTAGGCCGTCCTTCTAACCAGCATTTAGGCCGACCTTCTAACCAACATTGTGGCAGGTGTTCTGTCGTGAATAGTCTCCGTCCTTCTAACCAGCATTTAGGCCGACCTTCTAACCAGCATTTAGGCCGACCTTCTAACCAGCATTTAGGCCGTCCTTCTAACCAGCATTTAGGCCGACCTTCTAACCAACATTGTGGCAGGTGTTCTGTCGTGAATAGTCTCCGTCCTTCTAACCAGCATTTAGGCCGACCTTCTAACCAGCATTTAGGCCGACCTTCTAACCAGCATTTAGGCCGTCCTTCTAACCAGCATTTAGGCCGACCTTCTAACCAGCATTTAGGCCGTCCTTCTAACCAGCATTTAGGCCGACCTTCTAACCAACATTGTGGCAGGTGTTCTGTCGTGAATAGTCTCCGTCCTTCTAACCAGCATTTAGGCCGACCTTCTAACCAGCATTTAGGCCGTCCTTCTAACCAGCATTTAGGCCGACCTTCTAACCAGCATTTAGGCCGACCTTCTAACCAGCATTTAGGCCGTCCTTCTAACCAGCATTTAGGCCGACCTTCTAACCAACATTGTGGCAGGTGTTCTGTCGTGAATAGTCTCCGTCCTTCTAACCAGCATTTAGGCCGACCTTCTAACCAGCATTTAGGCCGTCCTTCTAACCAGCATTTAGGCCGACCTTCTAACCAGCATTTAGGCCGACCTTCTAACCAGCATTTAGGCCGTCCTTCTAACCAGCATTTAGGCCGACCTTCTAACCAACATTGTGGCAGGTGTTCTGTCGTGAATAGTCTCCGTCCTTCTAACCAGCATTTAGGCCGACCTTCTAACCAGCATTTAGGCCGACCTTCTAACCAGCATTTAGGCCGTCCTTCTAACCAGCATTTAGGCCGACCTTCTAACCAGCATTTAGGCCGACCTTCTAACCAACATTGTGGCAGGTGTTCTGTCGTGAATAGTCTCCGTCCTTCTAACCAGCATTTAGGCCGACCTTCTAACCACCATTTAGGCCGACCTTCTAACCACCATTAAGGCCGACCTCTCTAACCAGCATTTAGGCCGTCCTTCTAACCAGCATTTAGGCCGACCTTCTAACCAGCATTTGTGTCCTAACCAGCATTTAGCCAGCATTTAGGCGTCCATTAGCCGACCTTCTAACCAGCATTGAGGCCGACCTTCTAACCAGCATTTAGGCCGACCTTCTAACCACCATTGAGGCCGTCCTTCTAACGTGAATTGAGGCCGTCCTTCTAACCAGCATTTAGGCCGACCTTCTAACCAGCATTTAGGCCGACCTTCTAACCAGCATTTAGGCCGTCCTTCTAACCAACATTGTGGCAGGTGTTCTGTCGTGAATAGTCTCCGTCCTTCTAACCAGCATTTAGGCCGACCTTCTAACCAGCATTTAGGCCGTCCTTCTAACCAGCATTTAGGCCGACCTTCTAACCAGCATTTAGGCCGACCTTCTAACCAGCATTTAGGCCGTCCTTCTAACCAGCATTTAGGCCGACCTTCTAACCAACATTGTGGCAGGTGTTCTGTCGTGAATAGTCTCCGTCCTTCTATCCAGCATTTAGGCTGTCCTTTTATCCAACATTGTGGCCGTCCTTCTATCCAACATTATGGCCATCTCCTACCAAACTTTGTGGCCATCCTTCTATAAATCATTGTGGTCGTCGTTCTATCCAACATAGTAGCCTTTTTTATCCAACATTGTGGCCGTGCTTCTTTCCAGCATTTTGGCCATCCTTCTGTCCAACATTGAGGCTGTCCTTCTATCCAACAATGTGGCCGTACGTCTATCTAACATTGTGACCGTCCTTCTATCCAACATTGAGGCCGTCCTTCTATCAAACAATGTGGAGTTCCTACAATCCAATATCTTGGCGTCCTTCTATCTAGCATTTAGGCCGACCTTCTACCCTAGATTGTTGTCGTCCTCCTATCCAGTATTGTTGCCAACATTGTGTACGAAGGACGTCAACATTTTGGAAGACCTTGTGCCCAACATTTTGACTTCCTTCTATCCAAAATTGTGCCCGTTTTTTATCCAGAATTGTGGCCGTCCTTCTATACAACCTTTTAGTTGTCCATCTATAGAACATTGTGGTCGTCCTTCTATCCAACATTATTGCCATTTCCTATCCTACATTGCGGCCGTCCTTCTACCTAGCATTGTGATCGCTTTTTATCCATCATTGTGGCCGTCCTTCTGTCCAGAATTGCAGCCTTCCTTGTAACCAGCATTATGGCTAACCTTCTATCAAGCATGTAGTCCGTCTTTCAATCCAGAATTATGGCCATCCTTCTATCCAACATTGTGACCGTCCATATCTCCAGAATTTTGGAAGACCATCTCTGTAGCATTTTGGAATACTTTCTATCCAGCATTTGGCCATCCACCAGTCCAGGATTGATGCCGTCCTTCCATCCAGCATTGTGGCCATCGTTTTATCGAAAATTGAGGCCGTCTTTATATCCAACATTGTGGCCGTCCTTCTATCCAGCATTGTGGCCATCCGTATCTAACATTGTGGCCCTCCTTCTACCAGGATTGTGGCCGTTTTCTAACCTTCATAGTGGACGTCCTTTTATCCATTATTGTGCCGTTTTTTATTCAACATTGTGGCTGTCCTTTTGTTCAGAATCGTTGCCGCCATTCTAACCAGCAGTATAGCCATTCTTCTATCCAGAATTGTAGCCGTCATCCTATACAGCATTTAGGACGTCCTTCTTTCCATCATTGAGGTCGTCCTTCTATCCAAAATAGTGGCCGTCATTGTATCCACCACTGTGGCTGTAATTTATCCAAAATTGTGGCCGCCCTTCTGTCCAGAATTGTGGCCGTCCTTCTGTCCAGAATTGTTGCCGTCCTTCTAACCAGTATTATGGTCATCCTTCTATACAGAATTGTGGCCGTCCTTCAACCTGGCATTGTGATCGCTTTTTATCCATCATTGTGGCCGTCCTTGTATCCAACATTATGGCCATTTCAATCTCATCCTCTCAGCCAATCCTCTATCTGCATGAAGGAGTAAGGTAGTGGAATCTGCCTCAACAATCTCATCCTCTCAGCCAATCCTCTATCTGCATAAAGGAGTCAGGGAGTGGAATCTGCCTCAACAATCTCATCCACTCAGCCAATCCTCTATCTGCATGAAGGAGTATGGGAGTGGAATCTGCCTCAACAATCTCATTCACTCAGCCAATCCTCTATCTGCATGAAGGAGTAAGGTAGTGGAATCTGCCTCAACAATCTCATCCTCTCAGACAATCCTCTATCTGCATGAAGGAGTATGGGAGTGGAATCTGCCTCAACAATCTCATCCTCTCAGCCAATCCTCTATCTGCATGAAGGAGTCAGGGAGTGGAATCTGCCTCAAAAATCTCATCCACTCAGCCAATCCTCTATCTGCATGAAGGAGTATGGGAGTGGAATCTGCCTCAACAATCTCATCCACTCAGCCAATCCTCTATCTGCATGAAGGAGTCAGGGAGTGGAATCTGCCTCAACAATCTCATCCACTCAGCCAATCCTCTTTCTGCATGAAGGAGTCAGGGAGTGGAAACTGCCTCAACTATCTCATCCACTCAGCCAATCCTCTATCTGCATGAAGGAGTCAGGGAGTGGAAACTGCCTCAACTATCTCATCCACTCAGCCAATCCTCTATCTGCATGAAGGAGTCAGGGAGTGGAATCTGCCTCAACAATCTCATCCACTCTGCTAATCCTCTATCTGCATGAAGAAGTCAGGGAGTGGAATCTGCCTCAACTATCTCATCCTCTCAGCCAATCCTCTATCTGCATGATGGAGTATGGGAGTGGAATCTGCCTCAACAATCTCATCCTCTCAGCCAATCTTCTATCTGCACGAAGGAGTCAGGGAGTGGAAGCTGCCTCAACTATCTCATCCTCTCAGCCAATCCTCTATCTGCATGAAGGAGTCAGGGAGTGGAATCTGCCTCAACTATCTCATCCTCTCAGCCAATCCTCTATATGCATGAAGGAGTAAGGTAGTGGAATCTGCCTCAACTATCTCATCCTTTCTGCCAATCCTCTATCTGCATGAAGGAGTCAGGGAGTGGAATCTGCCTCAACTATCTCATCCACTCTGCTAATCCTCTATCTGCATGAAGGAGTCAGGGAGTGGAATCTGCCTCAACTATCTCATCCACTCAGCCAATCCTCTATCTGCATGAAGGAGTCAGGGAGTGGAATCTGCCTCAACAATCTCATCCACTCAGCCAATCCTCTATCTGCATGAAGGAGTCAGGGAGTGGAATCTGCCTCAACAATCTCATCCACTCAGCCAATCCTCTATCTGCATGAAGGAGTCAGGGAGTGGAATCTGCCTCAACAATCTCATCCACTCAGCCAATCCTCTATCTGCATGAAGGAGTCAGGGAGTGGAATCTGCCTCAACAATCTCATCCACTCAGCCAATCCTCTTTCTGCATGAAGGAGTCAGGGAGTGGAAACTGCCTCAACTATCTCATCCACTCAGCCAATCCTCTATCTGCATGAAGGAGTCAGGGAGTGGAATCTGCCTCAACTATCTCATCCACTCTGCTAATCCTCTATCTGCATGAAGGAGTCAGGGAGTGGAATCTGCCTCAACAATCTCATCCACTCAGCCAATCCTCTGTATGCATGAAGGAGTAAGGTAGTGGAATCGGCCTCAACAATCTCATCCTCTCAGCCAATCCTCTATCTGCATGAAGGAGTCAGGGAGTGGAATCTGCCTCAACTATCTCATCCTCTCAGCCAATCCTCTATCTGCATGAAGGAGTCAGGGAGTGGAATCTGCCTCAACTATCTCATCCTCTCAGCCAATCCTCTATCTGCATGAAGGAGTAAGGTAGTGTAATCTGCCTCAACAATCTCATCCACTCAGCCAATCCTGTGTATGCATGAAGGAGTAAGGAAGTGGAATCTGCCTCAACAATCTCATCCTCTCAGCCAATCCTCTATCTGCATGAAGGAGTCAGGGAGTGGAATCTGCCTCAACTATCTCATCCACTCTGCTAATCCTCTATCTGCATGAAGGAGTCAGGGAGTGGAATCTGCCTCAACAATCTCATCCTCTCAGCCATTCTTCTATCTGCATGAAGGAGTCAGGGAGTGGAATCGGCCTCAACTATCTCATCCACTCTGCTAATCCTCTATCTGCATGAAGGAGTCAGGGAGTAGAATCTGCCTCAACTATCTCATCCACTCAGGCAATCTTGTATCTGCATGAAGGAGTGGATCTGGCATGCAATTTGTGTGGTTTCGCGTCTGTATCTATCTACAATATAATAAATTAATTTAATTTTATGGTGATATAATTAAAATAAAAATAGGTTGGCGGTAGGTGTGGTAATGACGTTCTCGTTGATAAGAGATATGAATTAAGGGTGGAGAGCCAGCTGCTACCTTGCTGCCGTATAATCGATATCAGAGGACAAAGGACCTTCCTATCATTATCGATCGTTTCCTAGCATCTCACAATCGACCCTGTTCCCTTTGAAGCTTTGTTAGACACTCTCTTCCTTCTTACAAAAGTATACTATTACAATGAGCAAAATTCACTTTTTCACTATTAACTGAAGGCATACTGACTCTATTATCCAAAGTCATTTCCACACTATCAGATAGACACATTTCCTCACTATCAGTTTTATACATTACCTAACTATCATCCAAAGACATTTCCTAACTATCATCCAAAGACATTACCTAAGTATCATCCAAAGACATTACCTAACTATCATCCAAAGACATTACCTAACAGTCATCCAAAGACATTTCCTCACTATCAGCTATAGACATTTCCTCACTATTAGCTATAGACATTTCTTCACTATCAGCCTAAGACATTACCTAACTATCATCCAAAGACATGACCTAACTATCATCCAAAGTCATTACCTAACTATCATCCAAAGACATTACCTAACTATCATCCAAAGACATTACCTAACAATCATCCAAAGACATTTCCTAACTATCATATAGACACATTTCCTCACTATCAGTTTTATACATTACCTAACTATCATCCAAAGACATTACCTAACTATCATCCAAAGACATTACCTAACTATCATCCAAAGACATTACCTAACTATCATCCAAAGACATTACCTAACTATCATCCAAAGACATTTCCTCACTATCAGTGAGAGACATTTCCTTACTAATAGTTATATACATTTCTTAACTATCATCCAAAGACATTACCCAACTATCATCCAAAGACATTACCTAGCTATCATCCAAAGACATTACCTAATTATCATTCAAAGACATTACTTAACAGTCATCCAAAGTCATTTCCTCACTATCAGCTATAGACATTTCCTCACTATCAGCTATAGGCATTTCTTCACTATCAGTGAGAGACATTACCTAACTATCATCCAAAGTCATTACCTAACTATCATCCAAAGACATTACCTAACTGTCATCCAAAGACATTTCCTCACTATCATCCAATGACATTACCTAACTATCATCCAAAGACATTTCCTCACTATCAGTGAGAGACATTTCCTTACTAATAGTTATATACATTTCTTAACTATCATCCAAAGACATTACCTAACTATCATCCAAAGACATTACCTAACTATCATCCAAAGACATTATCTAACTATCATCCAAAGACATTACCTAACTATCATCCAAAGACATTACCTAACTATCATCCAAAGACATTACCTAACTATCATCCAAAGACATTACCTAACTATCATCCAAAGACATTACCTAACTATCATCCAAAGACATTACCAAACTATCATCCAAAGACATTACCAAACTGTCATCCAAAGACATTTCCTCACTATCAGCCTAAGACATTGCCTCACTATTAGCTAGAGACATTTCCTCACTATCATCCAAAGACATTACCTAACTATCATCCAAAGACATTACCTAACTATCATCCAAAGACATTACCTAACTATCATCCAAAGACATTACCTAACTATCATCCAAAGACATTACCAAACTGTCATCCAAAGACATTTCCTCACTATCAGCCTAAGACATTGCCTCACTATTAGCTAGAGACATTTCTTCACTATCAGCCTAAGACATTGCCTCACGATTAGCTAGAGACATTGCCTCACTATTAGCTAGAGACATTTCTTCACTATCAGCCTAAGATATTGCCTCACTATTAGCTAGAGACATTGCCTCACTATTAGCTAGAGACATTTCTTCACTATCAGCTTAAGACATTACCTCACTATTAGCTAGAGACATTGCCTCACTATTAGCTAGAGACATTTCCTCACTATCAGCCTAAGACATTGCCTCACTATTAGCTAGAGACATTGCCTCACTATTAGCTAGAGACATTTCTTCACTATCAGCCTAAGACATTGCCTCACTATTAGCTAGAGACATTTCTTCACTATCAGCCTAAGACATTGCCTCACTATTAGCTAGAGACATTTCCTCACTATCAGCTATAGACAGCTATATCAAAAGTTTATGATTTTCGTGTTGTTTACCGACAGGGAACAGTAAAATTAATTTGTTCTGAATCCAAAAATAATTGGTAACTTTCTTATTTATGAACCAATTTTGATGAAACGTTTTGTGTGTAATCATAAATATATTTAAAACCAATAGAAAAATAAACAAAGGTACCAAGTAAGTATTTGTGACCAGAAATAAATTACAAAGTGTCAATTCGAGTTTTTCTGAAAGCGAATACATAGTTTCACATTAAATTGAATATCTCCAAAAGGGAAAAGGATAATCATGGAAATCTTTTTTTTTGTTTTGGTTCTAAGACATGTGTTCTAACATCTAAAGTAATAAAATGAATGGTTATTTGACTCCTTCATTGTTTATTCCAAGTTTAAAAATAAATATTTATAAAAATTTAGAAATTTATGTGAATTAAAAGAAAATGATAAATAAAGGTAACTGGGGGTTATAAGGGAAGCCAGAAATTAAAAATAGCGATATTTCGTTTCCTATTGGTTTTGCGCCAAATGTGATCATAACAAAAGTTGTTTATTTTGTTATTTAGAGTCACTTTTGTTATATACACTTTTTTCGTATACCGAATTATAAACGAGATATACGCTAAAACCTACAGCGGAAGTGAACAATTTTTTTTGGGACAAAAGACCGAACCGAAATAAATAAAACTCGGTATATGTACTAGCACAAACGCTTTCATTATAACAATCCATACCAACATTTCTAGGGACGGGCAGGAGTGGGGGTTATAAGGGAAGCCAGAAATTAAAAAAAAATTCCGTCACGCAGGGGCCTCGTAAACTAAGCAGATTTCCCTCGTGAAGTTTAGTAATAGATGAATATACATACTGCTAACACAACTCCGTGAATAAATACAAACGGAAATAAGAAGTGTTTCTTCCAATTTCAATAGCCTGCCGACAGGAAGCGTTAGGTTAGAAATGTAAACAAACGGGTCCCGCCTCACACCGGAAAGAAAAACAATTACTGAAATATATCAGAATATAACACATTAATTTTATTGAGAACTATTTAGTATATCTAGTACTGTAATTAATAATGAGTCAGAATAATTGTTATCTCAATCAATAAAATTTTAGTAGTCCAAAACTTTAAGATGGGGGGGGGGAGTCACCAGTGCATATTTGGATGTATCTCGTATAATAAAGGTCTCTTGAATACAATTTTTGGTATTTAAACTTCCAATTATGTGATTTATTATGTATCAGAGTATTGTTTACGTAACAAATTTGTGGCGGTTTGGTGTAAACTGCAAATATCTCGGTTAATATTCAAGATAGAGAATAAATGTATATAACAATATTTATAGTAAATGTAATTTGTAATAAGATTGATTTTGTATAATTTTTCGATCCGACGTATAGTAACGGAGATATTTCGAATTTTCGAAAATCCTCCCCTCTAAACCCCCCCTCCTACTGGTCCGATTTCAGCCGTTAATGAACTTGATCTTTCTTTTTACATAAAACGCTTAAATATAAAGTTTGGTAAGGATTAAACAAAAATTGCGACCGCTAGAGCGGTAACAGACAAATATATATACAGTTTTGAACGGACCTCATTTCTTCATCTACTAGGTAGGATCGATGGACATTTGAAGAAAAATGTCGAAAATTCCGTCATGAGTACAACCTCAATAGCTGATTTCCCTTAAGGGAAATCTGCTAAAAACTCGGTATGTCAATTAGCATTAATTCTTCCATGATTAAAGCTATATTAAAATTTTTAGGTTAGAACGGGAGTGGGGGTTAAAAGGGAGGCATGAAATAAAAATTCGCGATATTTCATTGTTTATTCTTTATTCGACAAACACATTGCACATAACAAAAGTTGTTTACTTTGTTATTTAGATTAACTTTTGTTTTATACATTTCTCCAGGAACAATGTATGGAGCAAGTAATTTGAGTAGAAATATTGATATGCTCAACAATTCATTCCAATTTGAACTGTGAGGTACTTCAGCTGAAAAAATTAATTCAAATCTATGTTAATATTTTGTCCTTAATAACTGAAATCAATGCATAATGCACAGGAGACGGGAAATATGACAATTTGGAGGACAGTGAAGACTTACATAAAAAATTAATTTTATTATTAACAAATGCCAACAACGGGTATTAACCCTAAACATTGCGACGGATAAATATCTAAATATTGTGCAAAGTAAAGCCTTGCCAAAAACATACCATCACCATTCAGCATCAAATGAATTCCCGGGAGAAGCCGGGTATCTGAGTTAGTGTTCATATATGCCGAAACCCCAATAGGAAACGAAATATGGCTATTTTTAAATTCAGGCCTCCCGTACACCCCCCACTCCTGCCCGTCCCTAGAAATGTTTGTATGGCTTATTATAATAAAGGCGTTAATGCTAATACAAATGCCTAGTTTTATTTAGTTCCGTTGAGTCTTTTGTGCCAAATAAAATTGTTCACTTCCGCTATAGGTTTTAGCGTATATCTCGTTTATAATTCAGTATACGACGATAGTGCATATAACAAAAGTTACTCTAAATAACAAAGTAAACAACTTTTGTAAGTTCATATTTGCCGAAAAACCAATAGGAAAAGAAATATTGCTATTTTTAATTTCATGCCTCCCCTACAACCCCCACTCCTGCCCATCCCTAGAAAAGTTGATATGGCTTATGATAATTACGGCGTCAGTGCTAATACACATACCGAGTTTTATTTATTTCGGTTCAGTCTTTTGTGCCAAATAATATTGTTGACTTCCGCTATAATTTTTAGCGTATTTAAACCTCGGTATACGACGAAAGTGTATATAACAAAAGTTACTATAAATAACAAAATAAACAACTTTTGTTACGTGCATATTTGCCAAAAAACCAATAGGAAACAAAATATCGCTATTTTTAATTTCAGGCCTCTCTTATAACCTCCACTCCTGTTCGTCTCAGAGAAAATTAAAAGTTCGTCACGCAGGGGCTGCGTAAACTAAGCAGATTTCCCACGTGAAGTTTTACAATAGAGAAATTTCACGAGAGCCGAGCCAGTCAAAGAAACGGCCGAACTAGCTTTTGGCGGGAAAGTAACTCTCGTCCGTTAGGCTCCGAGATTAAATTAAAAACAATTCAATCTCAAAAAACAACAAGAACACAAAAGATGGACATACCGTTAATGATAGCAGCGCTCTGAACACTTATTACACCAACACTAAATAGTACCACAGAATATCCATTATTTGTGAGAGTTAATACTGCTGTGAATATTAAGTAAACAAATAAAGGGCAAGTCAAATGGTAAGAACCTTCCTGATAGCAAACAGTCTGAGTTGTTAACAATCAGGTTAGCCAGCTTTTACCGGAAATAAAAGCAATTACAGAAATATATTTGAATATAAGTTAAATATAAATTTTATTCATATAACTATTTATTATATCTAGAACTGTAATTAATAATAGACCAGAATAATTTTAATCACATCCATTCCATATTTAGGAATCCGGGAAGAAAATAGAAAGGGGGGGGGCAAAATACGATTCAGACGGTTATGAGATTTTCACATGATTAAGGAACAAGCAGGTTAGCCAGCGAAGGTTTACAATAGATAAATATAATATACAGGTAACACTTCCGTGAATATTAGTGAATAATTACAAACGGCAATGAGAAATCTTTCAGTGAATTTACAATATAAGTTAACAGTCCCTACAACGGAATACGGCTGGATTGTAAACAAACAGGTTAGCCAACCTTGTAGTGCAGTATCGATAGATAGACCGGAAAAACAAACAATTAAAGAAATATATCTGAATATAAAATATTAATTTTATTGGAAACTATTTATTATAGTTAGTGGAGTAATTTGAAATGAATCAAAATAATTTCTATCTCAATCACTCAGATTTTTGTAGTCCAAGAAAAAAGGGGGGGGGGTTCAACAGAACGTATTTGTTTGTACCTCGTAAAATATAGCTTTGTTGAAAACAATATTTTGTATTTAACCTAATAATGAGGTGGTTCATGAGATATCAGCTTATTATTAATATGTCCCTAGTAGGAGTAGGGGTTTACTGAAAGCGGAACTCATTACAAAAAATACAAATATCTCGGTTAATACTCATTATACGGAAAATATGTATAGAACAATATTTATAGTAAATGTAAGCAATAAGATTTGTAGCAATGTGTGCAATAAGATTGATTTTTTACAATTTTTCGATCCGTCGTATAGTAACGGAGATATTTCGATTTTTCGAGAATCCTCCCCTCTAAACCCCCCCCCCCCTCCCACTGGTCCGATTTCAGCCGTTAACGAACTTGATCTTTCTTTTTACATAAAACGACTAAATTTCGAGTTTCCTAACGATCAAACAAAAATTGCGGCCGCTAGAGCGTTAACACACAAATATATATATATATATATATATATATATATATAGATATATATATATATATATATATATATATACAGTTTTGAACGGACCTCATTTTCGTCATCTGCTAGGTAGGATCGATGGACATTTGAAGAAAAATGTCGAAAATTCCGTCATGAGTACAACCTCAATAGCTGATTTCCCTGAAGGTAAATCTGCTAATATAGCCGCCTATGTCCGTCACCTGGCTCTAAGCTACCTCCTCACCAACTTTCAGCCATATCGGTAAAGCCGTTTTTGAGTTATAAATAGTGTAACCAACACGATTTTCTTTTATATATATATATATATATATATATATATATATATATATATATATATATATATATATATATATATAGATTTTTTTTTAATTCATATAAACTTGTAAAGTTTTATAAATATTTATTTTAAACTTGGAATAAACAATGAAGGAGTCAAATCGCCATTCATATTATAACTTTAGGTGATAGATCACATGTCTTAGAAACAAAAAAAAAAAGAATTCCATGATTATCCTTTTCCCTTTTGGAGATATTCAATTTAATGTGAAACTATGTATTTGCTTTCTGAAAAACTCAAATTGAAACTTTGTAATGTTTTTCTGGTCACAAATACTTACTTGGTACCTTTGTTTATTTTTTTATTGTTTTTAAATATATTTATGAATACACACAAAAAATTTCATCAAAATTGGTTCATAAATAAGAAAGTTACAGATTATTTTTGAATTCAGAACAAATTAATTTTACTGTTCCCTGTCGATAAACAACACGAAAATAACACAACTTTAAGGGGCCATAAAATCCAAACCGTTAAAGATATATCAAAAATATTTGGTATGGTTTCTCAAATCAATGAATAGAACACCCAAAAGAAAAATCTACAAAATCTGAAGCCATGGGTGTCAAAATAATTTTTTTTTTTTTTTTGGTTGATTTAACATGGAATGACCCACAAGTCATTGCCTCAATATTAGTCTAAGACATTGCCTCGCTATCAGTATAAAACATTGCCTCACGATCAGTCTATGAAATTGCCTCACTATGAGAAGATCGGCTACTGGACACCCTGGAGAAGCTCACCGAGCCAGTTGCAGCCCTGGAGACCCGCCTCCGGGATACGACACCAACCCTAGCACTACGCCGTCGGAGTAAATGCAGAGATAGGTAGTTATGCTTTTACCATGACCGATTTCGCGATAAAGCAAATAAGTGCCGACCACCATGCTCATGGAAGCAATTTCCAGTTCCCACTAAGCAGGAAAACTAAATTTAGCGACGGCTGAGGCGGAACCCGTCGCTAATAACTCCCATCACCACCTTTTCATTTATGACCGGCAAACCCGCACCCGATATTTGGTGGACACAGGAGCTGCCGTATCGGTTTACTCCGTGACAAAAACACCGAAAACTACGACGGAAAATAGTGTGGCGATTCGTCTTAAATAGTGGGGGAACCCATAATTGGACTTGGTCTACCATTTCGAGCTGATGGTGAACCTAGCTGGCTGCCAACTGGTCGACAGGATCACAGGGTTGACGACAAAAGGGAAGCCGGCTAACGTTCTATCACCGACAATATATTCTGTACCAGAAGGCCTATGGTACACCGAACTTCTCCAGAAGTACCTTCGCCTCATGTCACCGACCACGTTTACTAAGTAGCCGACTCGTCCCGTCGTCCATCACGAGACCCGAGGCTCGCCGGTCACCACGAAATCGCGACGATTACTTCGGAATGGAACGAGGCCGCGAAACGCGAGTTCGAACAGACGATGGAGGGCATCATCCGTCCGTCAAGCAGCCCTTGGTCAAGTGGACTACACATTGTCCCGAAGAAGAACGGCGAAATCCGCCCTTCCGGTGATTATAGGCAGCTGAATGCCAAGACAATTCCCGATCGTTACGTCCTACCAAACATTGCTGATTTCAATGTCAACGTCCATGGGAAGCGGATCTTCAGCAAATCAGATCTCAGAAAGGCCTATTTCCAAATCCCTATAGCGGAGGAAGACATACAGAAGACTGTTTTTATCACCCATTTGGCCTCTACGAGTACGTGAGGATGTGTTTCGGCCTACGAAACGCAGCTCAGGCATTCCAGAGATTCCTGGATTCCGTTATCCGTGGTCTCGACTTCGCTTTTCCCTTCGTTGACGACATCGGATCAACCGACGAGGAAGAGCACAAGAGACATCTGGACGAAGTTTTCCGACGCCTCCAGGAACACGGTCTGACGATTAACCTCTTCAAATGTGTTGCGCAGCGACGCAGATAGAATTTTTGGGCTACAAGGTCACTCCCCAAGACATCACTGCACTTCCGGAGAAAGTCTTGGACCAAGGATTCGATGAAGGCATTTGAAGAATGCAAGGAAGCCCTCAGGAACGCAGCACTCATAGCTCACCCGATTCCAGGAGCGGAGCTAGTTCTCGTATGTGATGCTTCCGGCACATCTATAGGAGCAGCTCTACAGCAGAAGGAAAATGGAAACTGGCGACCTCTAGGATTTTTCTCAGGACATTGACTCGGACACAACGGAACTAATCAACTTATGACCGCGAGTTACTGGCCATTCATCAAGCCATGCGACACTTTCGTTCTCAAGTGGAGGGTCGTCATTTCACCATTTGGACTGACCACAAACCGCTTCTCTACGCATTTCTGCAGAAGCAGGAATCATCCACCCCATGCGGATTCGGTGGGTAAATTGTAATAGCCAATTTACCACTGATAGCAGTAGGTTTCAGGAGCGGAAAATGATGTGGCTGACGCGTTTTCAAGAGTGGACGAAATCAGCAGCCCTGATGGGATGGAAGCCCTAGCGGAAGTACAGAGCGGTGACGACACAATACCTGACTTGCTGAAGAACCCTCGTCTCCAGCTCAAGTGGATGCAGTTCCCGCATATCTCACGTAGCCTCCTCTGCGAAACTTCCACGACCTCCGTCCGTCCGTATGTGCCCGAAAGTATGCGTTTCGCCATATTTAAATCTCTTCATAATCTCAGCCACCCCGGTACCCGCGGATCACGCAGACTCATCGCGCAGCGGTATTTCTGGCCGAACCAGATTGTGGACATCACCAAGTGGTAAAGAGCCTGCATTGCCTGCCAGATGTCCAAGGTGCATCCACACATAGTCGCACCACCTGGTACTTTCCCACCTTCAGGCAGATTTGAGCATCTTCATATCGACATCATCGGCTCACTGCCCAGCTCAGCTAGTATGTGGTACTGCTTACGATAGTGGACAGATTCAGCAGATGGCCAGAAGCACAAGCAATTAAGGACATCTCAGCAGCTACCTGCGCATCTGCACTCTGTTCGTCCTGGATAGAACGTTTCGGTGTTGCTGCGCGCATCACTACAGATCAAGGGCGACAGTTTGAGTTCGACTTGTTCCACGAGCTCTCCAAGACGTTGGGATTCCAGCGATGTAGGACAACTGCACACCATTCGCAAGCTAATGGATGTGTTGAGAGGTGGCATCACACGCTGAAAACACTCTCACAGCCCAGCTCGATAGCAACAATTAGACGTCTTTTTTGCTCATGGTACTTCTAGGTCTTCGTGCAGCAGTCCGTGATGACAACACCAGCGCCGCAGAGATGATTTATGGTCAACCCCTTCCACTGCCTGGAGAACTCTTGGATACAACCGAACAACGAGCCAGCACCGAAGAGTTTGTCCAGCGACTTAGAGAACAGTTGGAGCTACTGAGACCAGCTCCTCACCGGAAATCCACTGCAAAGACATTTGTCCACAACGACTTACAGACATCCTCTCATGTTTTCCTGAGGGATGATACAGTACAGCGCCCGCTCACCCCGTCTTATACTGGGACTTACAAGGTTTTAAACAGATGTTCCAGAACCTATGACATCCAGTTGCCTTCAGGACCCCGCGACGGTTGACAGGCTGAAACCAGCTTTCCTGATCCAGGAAGAACTCCAGTTCCAGCCAGCCTCTACCCTCAGTAGCAATACCAACGCCAGCCCATGACCTTCCAATGACTCCGCCAAGGAAGATGACCAGCCTCCACCATTCCAGGTGAACCAGCGAGGGCGTTTGGTTAAGCCTCCGGTTCGCTCCCTCGACGCAGTAATTGAGGGGAGACATTTCCACAATGTCAGTTAAATACATTACCTAACTGTTACCTAAAGACATTTCCTCACAATCAGCTAAGAGATATTTCCTTTCTATTAAATTGAGACATTTCCTCACCATCAGTTAAATACATAACCTAACTATCATCCAAAAACATTTGCTCACTATCAGCGAGAGACATTTCCACACTATCAGCGAGAGACATTTCCTCACTATCAGTTAAATACACTACCTAACTATCATCCTAAGACATTACCTAACTATCATCCTAAGACATTACCTAACTATCATCCAAAGACATTACCTAACTATCATCCAAAGACATTGCCCCAATATCAGTCTAAGACATTGCCTCTCCATTAGCTAAAGACATTTCCTCACTATCAGCTAAATACATTACCTAACTATCAGCTACAGACATTTCCTAACTATCATCCAAAGACATTGCCTCAATAACAGTCTAAGAACCCCCCCCCCTTACCTCCCCCGCGTACCTAGCCTCCTCCAGCATCTTTCTACTGGCTACCATTGCATGTGGTGTTGATGGTAATAGCTACAGCATGAGTAGTGTTCTCCTTCCTAGCCTCCTCCAGCATCTTTCTACTGGCTACCATTGCATGTGGTGTTGATGGTAATAGCAACAACATTAGTAGTGTTCTCCTTCCTAGCCTCCTCCAGCATCCTTCTACTGGCTACCATTGCATGTGGTGTTGATGGTAATAGCAACAACATTAGTAGTGTTCTCCTTCCTAGCCTCCTCCAGCATCCTTCTACTGGCTACCATTGCATGTGGTGTTGATGGTAATAGCAACAACATTAGTAGTGTTCTCCTTCCTAGCCTCCTCCAGCATCCTTCTACTGGCTACCATTGCATGTGGTGTTGATGGTAATAGCAACAACATTAGTAGTGTTCTCCTTCCTAGCCTCCTCCAGCATCCTTCTACTGGCTACCATTGCATGTGGTGTTGATGGTAATAGCAACAACATTAGTAGTGTTCCCCGACCTAGCCTCCTCCAGCATCTTTCTACTGGCTACCATTGCATGTGGTGTTGATGGTAATAGCAACAACATTAGTAGTGTTCCCCGACCTAGCCTCCTCCTGCATCTTTCTACTGGCTACCATTGCATGTGGTGTTGATGGTAATAGCAACAACATTAGTAGTGTTCTCCTTCCTAGCCTCCTCCAGCATCCTTCTACTGGCTACCATTGCATGTGGTGTTGATGGTAATAGCAACAACATTAGTAGTGTTCTCCTTCCTAGCCTCCTCCAGCATCCTTCTACTGGCTACCATTGCATGTGGTGTTGATGGTAATAGCAACAACAGGAGTATTGTTCCGCTATCTTAGTAGTGCTTTTTCCTTATCTATGACAATCTCGAATCACTTTATTTCTCAACTCACCTACTCCTTGGGATCATCCAGTTTCAGTGTGTTTACGCATCCGTATATGAATGATTGAAGGACAGAGAGTTATTTCTGTTAAAAGTATTTGGTTTTTTGTGTTTCTAACCGTATATGTTTTCTTTTTGCATTTCCAGGGAGAGTGTGCGTTGGGAACACGCCTTCCAAGCATTATCGTGCAATCTTAGAGATGGCCTAGCAAAGCGAAATCATTCCTGGGCAATATTTTCCAGCAGCCTTTGCCTACAGGATACTCAGGTGATATATGCTTTGATCCTAAACTTCAAATAATGACTTCTTAATAGTAATATTTATCAGATTTAACGTAGAAAAAAAATTATATAAATATTTATCACAATAAATTAGTCTGATAGGAGGAGTTTGTATTTAAGAGGATTTATTAGTACGTAAGGAGCTGAGGTCGACCTTAGAGGATCGTGGAAACTGGTGTTGAGGGAATTAAAAGCTGTGCAGAGGTCGGTGGTGGTTTCGTCGGGTAGGTAGGGGTCATTTAGTAGCCAACTTATGATTTTGAGATGTACTTTATACATAGTGAAAAGTTTTATAGACTCTGAAATATGTTTAGTGGAAGGGGCACTAATCCTAATTTTCTTTTTTTATGGTTGTTTGTAGCTTTGCCCTTTCGGGCTCTTAGAAGGACAGTCAGAGCGAATAAAGGAGTTTGAATAGTGCCGGTGTATGGTAGGAAGGGTTATAGTTCCATGAGAACAGTCAGCCCTCACCTCATATGTAGGGGACATCATCTTTATCCGGCCTCGCCTCTCTCGATGATTGCGATTCCCTTGGCTGACCGCACTGCTAAGGAGCTGCAGAGGTATGTAGGGGACATCATCTTTAACCGGCCTCTCCTCTCTCGATGATTGCGATTCCCTTGGCTGACCGCACTGCTAAGGAGCTGCCAGGATATGTAGGGGACATCATCTTTATCCGGCCTCGCCTCTCTCGATGATTCCGATTCCCTTGGCTGACCGCACTGCTAGGGAGCTGCCAGGATATGTAGGGGACATCATCTTTAACCGGCCTCGCCTCTCTCGATGATTGCGATTCCCTTGGCTGACCGCACTGCTAAGGAGCTGCCAGGATATGTAGGGGACATCATCTTTATCCGGCCTCGCCTCTCTCGATGATTCCGATTCCCTTGGCTGACCGCACTGCTAGGGAGCTGCAGAGGTATGTAGGGGACAGCATCTGTATCCAGCCTCGCCTCTCTCGATGATTCCGATTCCCGTGGCTGACCGTGCTGCTAGGGAGCTGCAGAGGTATGTAGGGGATAGCATCTTTATCCAGCCTCCTAAGTAATCTTTATCCCAACCTTACTAAGTAACTAACCTAAACTAAGACTAAACTAACCTAAGATAGAAAAGATAAAGGCCTGTGCTTTGGCATTTAGGTTGAACGGAGAGACTCCTTTCTCTATATCAGGGATATATTTTAAGGAGAGGATGAGGCGGGGGTTAGGTTTGTTTTATTTTTATTTTTTTGTATGTTTTGAGGGTAGTTGGTGTACCCCGTGGGATTGGAGGGTCATGGAAAGAAGAGGGAAAAGAGGAAAAGAGATAGGAAGGGAGGAGGTAAGAAATCGAAAAGGAAAGGTGGCATTCAGGCCGAATAATTATAAAAATAAAACGGGCTGCGTCAAAGAACTTGACATGTCTTTTCCTTATAGTCTGCGCCACAGTGTCCAGTTCTGGGGTTTCTCGGATTTGGGTTTGCGGTTTGTTGGATAAGGAGGTGTGTCGGACAATCTTCCGGATTACTCCGTTTTGGAAAGATTGTGGATTGGGTTTTGGGTTGGAATTTGAGGAGGGGGGGGGCTCCATAGAGGAGGGCGGGTTGAAGGACGCCTCCATAGATAAGGAGTTTGAGTCTGAGGGTGAGGTTGGGGGAAGGTGTTTAAGGGAGTTATAGCGAGTCCGAGAGTGTTTTAGCTTCCTTTGGATATGGGTGGAGAAGCGTAAGTGGCGCTGTACATGGACCCCTAGATAGGTGATGGTGGTTGCAATGGGGATTTGTGTCCCATTTAGCGTGACTGTTTTGGGGACGCGTCGCTTATATTTGTAAAATGAAAAGATGAGCCCGTCCGTTATGGAGGGGTTTACAACTATGTTGTAGGCTAGGAGGCGGCCTACTTCTTTCATCTGGAAGATACGGTTTTAGGAAGGAGAGGATGATGGAGTACAACTGCTCGCGGCAGTTTTGTTGGCGGAGGATGGTTAGGAGGGTATTGTGGTCGACAGAGTCGAACGCCTTAGTACAGTCTATGGAGACGAAGGCGGTAGCACGATTTTGCCTGAGCCCATTTGCCGCGTTCAGTTGTAGCCTAGCTAGTGGGTGGAGGGTGCATAGCCCTTTTCTGAAACCTGTCTGCTCGTTGGGGATGAGGTTAGCCTCATCGCAGAAATCTAGGAGATATTTGAGAATTACTTTCTCCAATATCTTCGAGATTTGTGAGAGGAGGCTGATGGGACGGTAGTGCTCGGGAAGTGAGCCGTTTTTACCAGCTCGATACCCCTAAATCGATACTCGGTGAAGAGTGCATAATTTATGAATGAAGAGTAAAAGCAGGGGCGAGGAATACTACTTAATTTTAGGTAAAGTAAACTGATGTAACTAGCTGATTGGAAGAAATGTGCCTAGTAGATTGTCGAGGAGTGAATAATTTGTTGTTTGTTGCAGAATGGCGATGATGGTGAGTGGCGGGCGATGTGGTGATGAGCCGGACCTGACCAGCCTCACGTGGCTCAACAATCTCAGCATCATGCCTCCCCCTCTCCCCACCCCTCCCTCCTCCCCCAAACCTCCACCTGCAAAGAAATCCATCAGTCTTAGGCTTACCTTAAGTAAGTTTTCAGTATTCTTTATAAATCATTATTATTTCAAATAATAATTGATCTCACAAGTTATAAAATCCTCATCCTACAGTTCAATTGTTTTCCGCCGTTCATGGTTGCAATCTCAAGCTTTTAGAACGAAAAGAACTCTTTTGCCCCGAGAAGGCTGAGGGAGTAAGAGAAATCCTGAGCCACGAAGAGCCGGAGTAAGCAAGGGAAATCCTGAGTTACGAAGAGCCGGAGCAAGCAAGGGAAGTCCTGAGCCACGAAGAGCCGGAGCAAGCAAGGAAAATCCTGAGCCACGAAGAGCCGGAGCAAGCAAGGGAAGTCCTGAGCCACGAAGAGCCGGAGAAAGCAAGGGAAATCCTGAGCCACGAAGAGCCGGGGCAAGCAAGGGAAGTCCTGAGCCACGAAGAGCCGGAGCAAGCAAGGGAAATCCTGAGCCACGAAGAGCCGGAGCAAGCAAGGGAAATCCTGAGCCACGAAGAGCCGGAGCAAGCAAGGGAAATCCTGAGCCACGAAGAGCCGGAGCAAGCAAGGGAAGTCCTGAGCCACGAAGAGCCGGACCATGCAAGGGAAAGCAAGGGAAATCCTGAGCCATGAGGGCCCCAAGGAAGCGAGGGAACTCCAGATGGAAGAAAGGAACTCCTGGTCCCCAAGTAACCATTGAAAACCAAGCAAATGGGTGAACAACGGTCGAGTGGTAACGGTGAGGGTCACTGTTAAAGTAACTTGGCCATTAGTAACCCGCAACTTGGCTTAAGCGAAAAAAACATCGTTAAAAAGCGGCCGAGGTGATCATCACCGTCACCAACTGGGTGGAGGCCAAACTGAATATTGCAATCGAGTTAAGGTGTGCCGTAGTGATGAGGGGGCACTTTGATGAAAGACAGGCTTCGAATAGGACAGACCTTCGTGATTTTCCCAGAGACGGTAACTTGTCCATTTTCTTTTCCGCTGGTAATGAGGGTAATGAACCAGGTTATTCAGAAACCACCAGCAGAGTTCAAAGCAGTAGCATCTCTATAGGCACGTCCTACGCTCTGAGGATGCTCCACCAGCAGAGTTCAAAGCAGTAGCATCTCTATAGGCACGTCCTACGCTGTCACGATGCTCCACCAGCAGAGTTCAAAGCAGTAGCATCTCTATAGGTACCTCCTACGCTCTGAGGATGCTCCACCAGCAGAGTTCAAAGCAGTAACATCTCTATAGGCACGTCCTACGCTCTCACGATGCACCACCAGCAGAGTTGAAAGCAGTAGCATCTCTATAGGCACGTCCTACGCTGTCACGATGCTCCACCAGCAGAGTTCAAAGCAGTAGCATCTCTATAGGTACCTCCTACGCTCTGAGGATGCTCCACCAGCAGAGTTCAAAGCAGTAGCATCTCTATAGGTACCTCCTACGCTCTCACGATGCTCCACCAGCAGAGTTCAAAGCAGTAGCATCTCTATAGGTACCTCCTACGCTCTGAGGATGCTCCACCAGCAGAGTTCAAAGCAGTAGCATCTCTATAGGCACGTCCTACGCTCTCACGATGCACCACCAGCAGAGTTGAAAGCAGTAGCATCTCTATAGGCACGTCCTACGCTCTCACGATGCTCCACCAGCAGAGTTGAAAGCAGTAGCATCTCTATAGGTACCTCCTACGCTCTCACGATGCTCCACCAGCAGAGTTCAAAGCAGTAGCATCTCTATAGGTACCTCCTACGCTCTCACGATGCACCACCAGCAGAGTTCAAAGCAGTAGCATCTCTATAGGTACCTCCTACGCTCTCACGATGCTCCACCAGCAGAGTTCGAAGCAGTAGCATCTCTATAGGTACCTCCTACGCTCTCACGATGCACCACCAGCAGAGTTGAAAGCAGTAGCATCTCTATAGGCACGTCCTACGCTCTCACAATGCTCCACAAGCAGAGTTCAAAGCAGTAGCATCTCTATAGGCACGTCCTACGCTCTCACGATGCTCCACCAGCTGAGTTCGAAGCAGTAGCATCTCTATAGGTACCTCCTACGCTCTCACGATGCTCCACCAGCAGAGTTCAAAGCAGTAGCATCTCTATAGGCACGTCCTACGCTCTCACAATGCTCCACAAGCAGAGTTCAAAGCAGTAGCATCTCTATAGGCACGTCCTACGCTCTCACGATGCACCACCAGCAGAGTTCAAAGCAGTAGCATCTCTATAGGCACGTCCTACGCTCTCACGATGCTCCACCAGCAGAGTTCAAAGCAGTAGCATCTCTATAGGCACGTCCTACGCTCTCACGATGCACCACCAGCAGAGTTCAAAGCAGTAGCATCTCTATAGGCACGTCCTACGCTCTCACGATGCTCCACCAGCAGAGTTCGAAGCAGTAGCATCACTATAGGCACGTCCTACGCTCTCACGATGCTCCACCAGCAGAGTTCGAAGCAGTAGCATCTCTATAGGTACCTCCTACGCTCTCACGATGCTCCACCAGAAGTGTTCGAAGCAGTAGCATATCTATAGCTACCTCCTACGCTCTCAAGATGCTCCACCAGCAGAGTTCAAAGCAGTAGCATCTCTATAGGCACGTCCTACGCTGTCACGATGCTCCACCAGCAGAGTTCAAAGCAGTAGCATCTCTATAGGCACGTCCTATGATCTCACGATGCTCCACCAGCAGAGTTCAAAGCAGTAGCATCTCTATAGGCACGTCCTACGCTCTCACGATGCTCCACCAGCAGAGTTGAAAGCAGTAGCATCTCTATAGGCACGTCCTACGCTGTCACGATGCTCCACCAGCAGAGTTCAAAGCAGTAGCATCTCTATAGGCACGTCCTACGCTCTCACGATGCACCACCAGCAGAGTTGAAAGCAGTAGCATCTCTATAGGCACGTCCTACGCTCTCACGATGCTCCACCAGCAGAGTTCAAAGCAGTAGCATCTCTATAGGCACGTCCTATGATCTCACGATGCTCCACCAGCAGAGTTCAAAGCAGTAGCATCTCTATAGGTACCTCCTACGCTCTCACGATGCTCCACCAGCAGAGTTCAAAGCAGTAGCATCTCTATAGGTACCTCCTACGCTCTCACGATGCTCCACCAGCAGAGTTCAAAGCAGTAGCATCTCTATAGGCACGTCCTACGCTCTCACGATGCACCACCAGCAGAGTTGAAAGCAGTAGCATCTCTATAGGTACCTCCTACGCTCTCACGATGCACCATCAGCAGAGTTCAAAGCAGTAGCATCTCTATAGGCACGTCCTACGCTCTCACGATGCTCCACCAGCAGAGTTCGAAGCAGTAGCATCTCTATAGGCACGTCCTACGCTCTCACGATGCTCCACCAGCAGAGTTCGAAGCAGTAGCATCTCTATAGGCACGTCCTACGCTCTCTCGATGCTCCACCAACAGAGTTCGAAGCAGTAGCATCTCTATAGGTACCTCCTACGCTCTCACGATGCACCACCAGCAGAGTTCGAAGCAGTAGCATCTCTATAGGCACGTCCTACGCTCTCACGATTCTCCAACAGCAGAGTTCTAAGCAGTAGCATCTCTATAGGCACGTCCTACGCTCTAACGATGCTCCACCAGCAGAGTTCGAAGCAGTAGCATCTCTATAGGCACGTCCTACGCTCTCTCGATGCTCCACCAACAGAGTTCGAAGCAGTAGCAGTAGCATCTCTATAGGCACGTCCTACGCTCTAACGATGCTCCACCAGCAGAGTTCAAAGCAGTAGCATCTCTATAGGCACGTCCTACGCTCTCACGATGCTCCACCAGCAGAGTTCAAAGCAGTAGCATCTCTATAGGCACGTCCTACGCTCTCACGATGCTCCACCAGCAGAGTTCGAAGCAGTAGCATCTCTATAGGCACGTCCTACGCTCTAACGCTGCTCCACCACCAGAGTTCCAAGCAGTAGCATCTCTATAGGCACGTCCTACGCTCTCACGATGCTCCACCAGCAGAGTTCGAAGCAGTAGCATCTCTATAGGCACGTCCTACGCTCTCACGATGCTCCACCAGCAGAGTTGAAAGCAGTAGCATCTCTATACGCCCGACCTACGCACTCACGAGGCACCCCCAGCAGAGTTGAACGCAGTAGCATCTCTATAGGCACGTCCTACGCTCTCTCGATGCTCCACCAGCAGAGTTCGAAGCAGTAGCATCTCTATAGGCACGTCCTACGCTCTAACGATGCTCCACCAGCAGAGTTCAAAGCAGTAGCATCTCTATAGGCACGTCCTACGCTCTCACGATGCTCCACCAGCAGAGTTCAAAGCAGTAGCATCTCTATAGGCACGTCCTACGCTCTCACGATGCACCACCAGCAGAGTTCAAAGCAGTAGCATCTCTATAGGCACGTCCTACGCTCTCACGATGCTCCACCAGCAGAGTTCGAAGCAGTAGCATCTCTATAGGCACGTCCTACGCTCTCACGATGCTCCACCAGCAGAGTTCGAAGCAGTAGCATCTCTATAGGTACCTCCTACGCTCTCACGATGCATCACCAGCAGAGTTGAAAGCAGTAGCATCTCTATACGCACGTCCTACGCTCTCACGATGCTCCACCAGCAGAGTTCAAAGCAGTAGCATCTCTATAGGCACGTCCTACGCTGTCACGATGCTCCACCAGCAGAGTTCAAAGCAGTAGCATCTCTATAGGCACGTCCTACGCTCTCACGATGCTCCACCAGCAGAGTTCAAAGCAGTAGCATCTCTATAGGCACGTCCTACGCTCTCACGATGCACCACCAGCAGAGTTGAAAGCAGTAGCATCTCTATAGGTACCTCCTACGCTCTCACGATGCACCACCAGCAGAGTTCAAAGCAGTAGCATCTCTATTCCACCAGCAGAGTTCAAAGCAGTAGCATCTCTATAGGCACGTCCTACGCTCTCACGATGCTCCACCAGCAGAGTTGAAAGCAGTAGCATCTCTATAGGCACGTCCTACGCTCTCACGATGCTCCACCAACAGAGTTCGAAGCAGTAGCATCTCTATAGGTACCTCCTACGCTCTCACGATGCACCACCAGCAGAGTTCAAAGCAGTAGCATCTCTATAGGCACGTCCTACGCTCTCACGATACTCCACCAGCAGAGTTCGAAGCAGTAGCATCTCTATAGGCACGTCCTACGCTCTAACGATGCTCCACCAGCAGAGTTCGAAGCAGTAGCATCTCTATAGGCACGTCCTACGCTCTCTCGATGCTCCACCAACAGAGTTCGAAGCAGTAGCATCTCTATAGGCACGTCCTACGCTCTAACGATGCTCCACCAGCAGAGTTCAAAGCAGTAGCATCTCTATAGGCACGTCCTACGCTCTCACGATTCTCCACCAGCAGAGTTCTAAGCAGTAGCATCTCTATAGGCACGTCCTACGCTCTCACGATGCTCCACCAGCAGAGTTCGAAGCATCTCTATAGGCACGTCCTACGCTCTATCGATGCTCCACCAGCAGAGTTCGAAGCAGTAGCATCTCTATAGGCACGTCCTACGCTCTCTCGATGCTCCACCAGCAGAGTTCAAAGCAGTAGCATCTCTATAGTCCTACGCTCTCACGATGCTCCACCAGCAGAGTTGAAAGCAGTAGCATCTCTATAGGCACGTCCTACGCTCTCACGATGCTCCACCAGCAGAGTTCAAAGCAGTAGCATCTCTATAGGTACGCTCTCTCGATGCTCCACCAACAGAGTTCGAAGCAGTAGCATCTCTATAGGCACGTCCTACGCTCTAACGATGCTCCACCAGCAGAGTTGAAAGCAGTAGCATCTCTATACGCACGTCCTACGCTCTCACGATGCTCCACCAACAGAGTTGAAAGCAGTAGCATCTCTATAGGTACCTCCTACGCTCTCACGATGCACCACCAGCAGAGTTCAAAGCAGTAGCATCTCTATAGGCACGTCCTACGCTCTCACGATGCTCCACCAGCAGAGTTCGAAGCAGTAGCATCTCTATAGGCACGTCCTACGCTCTCACGAGGCTCCTCCAGCAGAGTTCGAAGCAGTAGCGTCTCTATAGGTACCTCCTACGCTCTCACGACACCAGCAGAGTTCAAAGCAGTAGCATCTCTATACGCACGTCCTACGCTCTCACGATGCTCCACCAGCAGAGTTGAAAGCAGTAGCATCTCTATAGGCACGTCCTACGCTCTCACGATGCTCCACCAGCAAAGTTCGAAGCAGTAGCATCTCTATAGGCACGTCCTACGCTCTCACGATGCTCCACCAGCAGAGTTCGAAGCAGTAGCATCTCTATAGGTACCTCCTACGCTCTCACGATGCACCACCAGCAGAGTTCAAAGCAGTAGCATCTCTATAGGTACCTCCTACGCTCTCACGATGCTCCACCAGCAGAGTTGAAAGCAGTAGCATCTCTATAGGTACCTCCTACGCTCTCACGATGAACCACCAGCAGAGTTCAAACCAGTAGCATCTCTATAGGCACGTCCTACTGTATGCGAAAATTAAGTACATGAAAAATTAAACAGAGATCAGAGGATGCCGCCATATGGTCGCGCCCGTCCTTGTCCCTACCAGTCCAGACCTGGAAGAGTCCAGACAATTCGGTTTTGATGTTGCCGCTTCTCTATAAATAGCATACAGCTCGGCCGACAGTTTAGTTTGCTCTCATCTGTCTTTAAGCGATCATCAGTGCTACAATGTTACTACTACAAATTAGTTGCAGTGCAGTAAAGTGTTTTTCTGTGAAGAACAGTGTTGTGCCGTGACTCTGTAAGTAATATTATAGTGCCGTGTTTAAGACAGTGTATTGCCGTTAACTTCGCGAAGTAAAGGACAGTGCAATGCCTTCTTTTTTTGAACTTCAGTGATCGTGCATGAATTATTGGACTGTGTAATAACAAGAACAGTGACGCTATTAGTTCATACTGTGAGTAGTAATTAAGAATAATTAACCAAGTGTATTGTTAAATAAACTTTGCAGGGATAAAAACTCTGAAGCTTGTGTGTGTTTAATTTTGCAATCCAAAGAACTCTAATAAACAACGTTTATTACTGATTTTGGTGAGAAACTAACAACTGGTCTCAGAAGTGGGATTGCAAAATTAAAATCAACAAAAAGGAAGTTTGAAGAACTAAAAGTGGAACATCAGAAGAAGGAGCTGGCTAAACTGGATCAACCAACAACAGGAAACAAGGATGAACTACAAAGGCGGTTGAATGATGAATTCCAAAAATGAGGAATTGATGTAAGTATACGAGTTTGACGATAAAGAAGACATTGTTGTAAGCACTCCTATTACATGAAGCAATTTGGACTTGAATGCAACTTTGGCCGCTATGATGGAAAAAAACCAGAAACTTTTGGAAGCTTCTAGAAGTAACAGCGAGAAAATCTTAGCAGAAGTCAGACAAGAATTCCAGGAATCTTCTCGAAGTAACAGTGAAAAAATCCTAACGGAAGTCAGACAAGAATTTCATGAAGCTTATAGACCTAATTACGAGAGACTTGAAGAAGCTTCTAGAGCTAATTGCGAGAAACTTGAGGACCTTCAGGAAGCTTCTAGAACAACAAACCTTAAACTCCTCGATATATCAGAGGTATTGGGCAAACGAGTGGAAGCCATTGAGCAGAGAGTAAGCGGGTTTGATGAAAAACAGAAGAAGGTTGAAGAGAACATGTCCAACCTAGGAAGAAAGATGGACAAAGAAATACGCGAGCTACAATTCCAAATGGACAATCTACAAGTTTGAGAGGGCCCGGTAAGACACATTTCAGAACATTATAGTAAGATAAAGAACCCAACTTTTGATGGTAGCGTACCACTTAGTGTCTTCAAGTTCCAATTTGAGACAGTAGCCAGCAAAACTGGATGGAATAATGAAGAAAAAGCGATAGAACTGATTTGGGCACTGAATGGAAGAAATTCTGGAATTTCTCTGCAGAAATTCTGGAGAGTATACCGTCAACATGCAGGAATAATTATGAGGACATTATGGTGGCATTACAGCGCAAGTACGATGGTGAACATAAACGAGAACTGGTCAGGATGGAATCACGGGGTAGAGTGCAGAAACCGAATGAGACGCTCCAAGATTGTGCCATTGAAATCGAACGTCTGTTCCAGCTGACTTACCCAGGTGAAAATCATCCGTTCCTGGATCAGTTTAAGATTGAAGTATTTGTGAATGTTATACAAGACCCAGATGTAAAATTTACTGTGTGTGCTATGCAAAAATCATCCTTTGCTGAAACCATCTTTTATGCTCTAGCTCAGGAGACCGCTAAAGTAATTTCAAAACCACAAGTCTACAAGGTACGACGTCTTGAGGCTGATATTCAAAATGACGCCCAAATGTCAAGGAGTGACATAGAAGAATTAGTCAAGAGAATAATGGAGGAGCAAAGAAACAGATCACGCTCGAAATGCTTGAATTGCAATAATTAACTGTGCCAAAAATTCAGTATGCTCGAAAATTACAGCCAAGGAACGCGAATTACTTGCAGAAGAATTGGAAAAATGGATGAAAGGACTGACATCACCTGAAAGAAACAAAGCTAAGGAGTTGCCAAGGAGCTAAGAACACATGCCTCTGTCTTCGCCCTAAGCAATAAAAGCCCAGATAGAACCGCAGGAGTGAAACATGAAATAAATTCCGGTGAAGCGAGATCTATAGAGCAAGCACCCAGGAGTGTTCCCCTAGCGAAGCGGAACGAAGTTAAAGAACTTGTCAACGAAATGGAGCGGAATGGAGTCATTGAACCATCTTCGAGTCCATGGAGCTCGCCAATAGTTCTAGTAAAGAAGAAAGACCGCAACACCAGATTCTGTGTTGACTACAGAAACTCAATGACGTCACCAAGACAGTTATCCACTGCCAAGAATTGACGACACCTTAGACACGTTGGCTGGAACGAAATGGTTTTCTACTTTGGACTTGCAAAGCGGCTACTGGCAAGTTGAGATAGCAGATATGGATAAAGAGAAAACTGCCTTTAGCACAAGCAATGGTTTATGACAGTTCAAGGTGATGTCATTTGGGCTCTGCAACGCCCCAGCAACTTTTAATGGAGTGTGTGCTAAAGGGTCTCAATTGAAAGACGTGCTTGGTGTATCTAGATGACATAATCGTTATGAGGAAGACTTTTGAGAAACATTTTAAAAACCTGGATGAAGTATTTAGTCACATAGCAGCAGCCGGACTAAAGTTAAGCATAAAGAAATGTGCTCTATTTCAGAAGGAGGTCAAATACTTAGGACATCGGGTAACAGCAGAAGGCATATCCACTGATGAGGACAAAATACGGGCAGTAAAGGACTGGCCTTGACCACGAAATCTTCATGAGCTGCGTAGCTTCCTGGGGCTTTGCACTACCGGAGATTCGTGCCAAACTTCGATGAGGTTGCACGAGCTAACCAAAAAGTTGTTGGAGTGCGTCAAGCATTACCACAAATACTTGTATGATCAACACTTCACCTTAAGAACAGACGCTCTGCACTACGTTGCTTGCTGCAGTTCAAGAACCCAGAAGGGCAGCTTGAACGATGGATTGAACGTCTGCAGAGCTATGACTTCAGCATTGAGCATTGAAAAGGGGGGAAACACAATAACGCTGATGCCCTTTCAAGACGGCCATGTACCGTAGAATGCAGACATTGTACTAAATCCGAGAAAGAGGATTGGCTCAGGCGAGGACTGTTCGAAGGCTCAGAAAGATGACCCGATTCTGGCGAAGATTATATCGGCTAAGGAGGGCAGCAGAAAACCGACCCGTAATGAGACCAGCTGAAAGCCCACTTGCGAATCATACTGGGTTCAGTGGAATAGCCTACAACTGGTAGAGGGCTGCTTATATGGATCTTGGGAAAGTACAGATGGCAAAACCACAACCGACTTAATTGTCGTGCCCACTTCCAAGATAAATGAGGTATTGAAGCAGTTTCATAATGGTTCCAGTGGCGGCCATCTGGGCAATACAAAAACCCTGGAAAAGATAAAACAACGATTTTACTGGGTGGGATGTCAGCAATCTGTAACCGATTGGATAGCCAAATGCGAACGGTGCATTGCAGCCAAGGATCCAAGTCGTGGTAAGCTTCAGCAGTACAACGCAGGTGCTCCTTTCGAGCGGCTGGAAACCGGAATGTCCCAGTTGTAATGGACTATTTCAGCAAATGGCCCGAAGTGTATGCCATTCCAAACCAAGAGTCCAAAACGGTTGTAGATGGCTTTGTAAATAATTGAGTGTGCCGATACGGGGTTCCAATAGAACTCCATTCTGACCAGTAGCATATCTATAGGTACATCCTACGCTCTGAGGATGCTCCACCAGCAGAGTTCAAAGCAGTAGCATCTCTATAGGAACATCCTACGCTCTGAGGATGCACCACCAGCAGAGTTCAAAGCAGTAGCATCTCTATAGGAACATCCTACGCTCTGAGGATGCACCACCAGCAGAGTTAAAAGCAGTAGCATCTCTATAGGAACATCCTACGCTCTGAGGATGCTCCACCAGCAGAGTTCAAAGCAGTAGCATCTCTATAGGAACATCCTACGCTCTGAGGATGCTCCACCAGCAGAGTTCAAAGCAGTAGCATCTCTATAGGAACATCCTACGCTCTGAGGATGCACCACCAGCAGAGTTCAAAGCAGTAGCATCTCTATAGGAACATCCTACGCTCTGAGGATGCACCACCAGCAGAGTTAAAAGCAGTAGCATCTCTATAGGAACATCCTACGCTCTGAGGATGGAACACCAGCAGAGTTCAAACCAGTAGCATCTCTATAGGTACCTCCTATGCTCTGAGGATGGGAATGTAAATTCCCGAAAGTGCTTAGCGTTTATAAAAATAAATTGTGAGGAGCCACAAAATAGTTTTTCTTAATACCCTGGCGGTAACTTATCTTGGAGTCAGAATGGGACAGCATTAATCCCGCTTAGCGTTAAACCTGAGCCACACGTTGATGCATTCCTGGGTTAAGGGAAGTTGGTTGTGTGTTATTAACACTTTACATAGGACGGCGAGGACAACATAGAGACTTCACTATATACTAGTGTAGCGGTGAGGTATTCGCGAATGAATAACCTTGACGATTAGTCTTTTAGTTTTCATGTGTTGGCGAGTATCTCGTTGCTATACGGTGCTCTAGAGAAGTCCCTATAACTTAGCGAGGTTAAGAACAGTCTCCTATCAGCATTCGAACTGTGAACCACGTTTTGGTTAGTGCGTGTTTATAACCTGGGAAATACCGGAGTCTGAAGTGCGGCCGTGAATGGACCTATTTGTTAATAACTTTTTCATATCTTCTTTAATTTTTTTAATATATGTGATATAGTTAAACTTGCCTTGACTTCTTTCGTCTTGCATCGCCTCCCACACTAGGATCATAAACAATCAGTAGGTTATAGGAAACATATAAGTTATGAAATGGTTGACAACAGTGTGTTATGTTATGTTGCTTGTGTTATAGTCCAAGCTGTGTTTGATTAATAAAATAAGATGTGTTTCAAATTATAAGACACATTTTGTTATTTAACGATGAACGTCAATGTGGCCCCCTCGACGTGATTACCCAGGAACTTTCTGTGAGTACGCTATTAATGTATTTAGCATTTCATTGTGGAAGGTACTGGAGACAGCAAACCTGAGGTAGTACCCTTCTCTACAGTCGACAAGATACCACCCTTTTGGAAGGAAGATCCCGAGCTGTCGTTCTGCCAGATCAAAGCCGCTTTTAATAGAGCTAATATAACTTAGCTTTTCTAAATTGTATAAAATAATTTCGGAAATAGATTTTGTTCGCGCAAGTCTCGGATTTAGTTAAGAGGCCATGTGATATGCCGTATGAGGACATAAAAGCCAGTTAATCAGCATTTATGCGGACTCATGCGAAGCACATTCAACAGTACAGAACAAAATGAGGGTAATAAATTATCAAAAATCGCTGATAAAATACAAGATTTTACCCAACCAGAACTGTGCTCAATGACCACCAATAGTCCTGATTCCAGCTTTTACAAGAATGCAAGTATAATAGCAAGATTAGAGGAGAAAATTGAAATATTTTCCCAACAAATAGCAGAATTAAGTACACCCAAACAGCAAGGCAATTATCACAAGAATAGCCATTATCGAAGCCGATCAAATAGCCGCTCTAAATGCAACCAAAAGAACCCAGATTGGATATGCTTTTACCATTTTAAATTTAAAGACAAGGCTAGGAAGCAACTAGTGAGCAACCCTGTGCCTGGAAAGGAAAGAAGACGAAGGCTGAGGGAAACTAAATAGCAGATCGGAAGTGGCGTTAACCGAATCTGCAGTAGCCTATGCAGCCTTTTCATCAAAGATCAGCGGACAGGACAGGACACCGGAGCTGCAGTATCTGTCATACCTTTGGATGCTAAAAGAAGACCTTTCCCTGAAGTCTTTAGAGTGCATGCAGCCAATGGGACTAAAATAAACACATACGGTAACAAGCAACTGAAGCTAGACTTGGGAATCAGAAGGGAACTATCTTGGACTTTTATACAGGCAGATGTACCTAAACCTATGATCGGCGCCGAGTTCATTTCAACCTGATGGTGGACCTGAAGGGTAAGAAACTAATTGACATTACAGCTGGTCTGTCTTCGAGAGGAAGAGAAGTGATTGAGCTGTCCTCAGCTATTTTCTCTTTACCATATGATCACGTGTTTGCCAGCCTACTTCAAAAGTGTCCCGGAATCACCAGACCTACTCTAACAAAGGAACCTCCACCACATAGTACACAGCATATCATAGAAGCATCTGGCCCTCCAGTTCTTGTAAAGGCAAGAACATTACCTCCAGAAAAATGCAAGAAAGTAAAAAAAAAAAAAATTTCATTCATACTCATGGTTGAGCAGGGAATTTGCAGAGCTTCGAAGAGCCGATTGTCCTCTACACGTGGTAGAACCGCCAGGAGGAGGGATTCGCTCTTGCAGAGACTGCAGGCAACTTAATGTTTAAACAGTTCCAGACCGCTACGGACTACCCGATTTAATGGACTTCCGCAATAACCTCCATGGAAAAACCATATTTTCTCGGTTAGATCTGGTACGAGCTTGCTACCACATACCTATACGAAAGGACATACCTAAAACTGCTGTTATCACACCATTTGGCCTATTTGAATTCATCCGAATGTATTTTGGCCTGCGAAATGCTGCTCAAACATTTCAGAGATTCATGGATGAAATATTCCGCGACCTTGACTTTGTTTGGATTCTGTTGGACGACATGCTGATCGCCTCATCAAGCCAGAAGGAGCATATTGAACACCTTACTGAAGTATTTCGTCAGCTTGAGGAAAATGGTCTTACATTGAACCCTGAGAAATGCGAATTCGGTGTACAAGAACCCCTGAAAGAAAATATTCGAGCCATCACAGAGTACCCAAAACCTAAAAATATAAAATCCCTTCGAAGATTCCTAGGGAGGCTCAACTTTTATAGGCCTTGCCTACCCAAGGCTGTAGCTGTACAGAAGCCACTCAGTCTGTTCCTGCACGATTCCAAGAAAAACGACAAGAGGATCATCACTTGGAACGAGAAAAGCGAACAGGCATTCGAGCAGTGTAAATGCCTACAAGAAGCAGCTCTACTCTCACATCCCAAACCTGACGCTGAACTGTCGCCTGCCTGCGATGCCTCGAATCACTGTGTAGGAGCCGTTCTTCAACAGAGAGACAAAGCATAATGGGTTCCTTTAGGATTCTTCTCAAAAACATTATCTGAAGCACAGCAGAGTTATTAGCAGTCTATTAGCAGTCTACTTGAGCGTAAGACTCTTCAGACCTGTTGTAGAGTATTTTCCATACTTACAGACCATAAGCCCTTAATATATGCAATGCACCTGAAAGCATCCTCTGTAACACCCATTTGGATTAGATGGTAAAATTATATGAGTCAGTTCACGACAATCATTAAACATGTTGAAGTCTCAGAAAATCAGGTTGCTGATGCTCTTTCAAGGATCGAAGAGATCTGACAAAACTGGCTGGACTCCAGAGAGCTGACAAAAGGCAATGAAAACCAGTCCTGTGTGAGACCTCCACGTCCCAAGCAATGATCTGATTTCCTCCGGAGTGCAGGAAGCCTATCATCAAGGCCACGCATGAATTAAGCCACCCCGGAATACGAGCCACAAGGAAGCAGATCTCCAAGAAATATTTCTGGCCAAACATACAGAAGGACATTACGGAATGCGCTGTATAGGATGTCAGCGTGCGAAGGTTTACTGGCCATGACAATTCACACAAGTTGGGCGCTTGGAACATGTGCTCATGGAACTCATAGGACCTCTCCCACCATCGGCTGGAATGAGATACTGCGCAACCCTTATCGGAACACAAGATAGCAGGGGGCAATCCCGCTGGAAGACATAACTTCTGCTACAGTGGCCGCTGCCTTTTATAACGGATGGGTCAGCAGATTTGGAGTCCCCAGTAAGATAACAATGGATCAGGGCAGGCAATTCGATAGTGACCTATTCAGGTGCCTGGCAAAATATCTCGGCACAGAAAGAATTAGATCTACACCATTTCACCCCCAGTCTAATGGAATGGTAGAAAGGTGACACAGATGCCTGAAAATTGAAATGTCGCATCTAGACTCGAAACTCTATACCAAGTATTTGCCGACGATCATGTTTGGATTTCGTACAACAATTAAGAATAGTACGAACTAAAGTGTGTCAGAACGGGCAAACCCTTAGACTTAGGGATGACTTCTCCCCCGTTGCTCCAGCAAAGGATACAAATACCCTCATCAAGGAAGTACAGGACGCTGTCGAGAGGATACGCCCAGCCAAAGTCAGAACCAAGGAAAAAGGAATTTTTGTCTATGAACCCTTGGAAACGTGTAGTCATTAATCCTCAGAGAAGATAAGGTCAAGAAACTATTAACCCCACTATATTCAGGTCCTTTTCCAGTCGTAAACACAAGCTTTGCACTCAACAACTCTCTTGGATAGAGCTAAACCCACCTTTCTGCTGGCAGAGGAGATTCCATTGAAACAGGCGAATTGCCACAACGGACCAAAAGAGGAAAACACCTCAAGTTTCAGTTGAAGAACCTCAAGCTTTACCAACACCAACTCTACCCTTCACCAATACCCTAATACAACTGAGCCCCGAGGGGGATATGAACACGAAGCAACTCCTGAGCCCCGAGGAGGCAATTAACAAGAAGCAACTCTTGAGCCCCGAGGAGGCAATTAACAAGAAGCAACTCCTGAGCCCCGAGGAGGCAATTAACAAGAAGCAACTCATGAGCCCCGAGGAGGCAATTAACAAGAAGCAACTCCTGAGCCCCGAGGAGGCAATTAACAAGAAGCAACTCTCTGAGCCCCGAGGAGGCAATTAACAAGAAGAAACTCCTGAGCCCCGAGGAGGCAATTAACAAGAAGCAACTCCTGAGCCCCGAGGAGGCAATTAACAAGAAGCAACTCCCTGAGCCCCGAGGAGGCAATTAACAAGAAGCAACTCCTGAGCCCCGAGGAGGCAATTAACAAGAAGCAACTCCCTGAGCCCCGAGGAGGCAATTAACAAGGATCAACTCATGAGCCCCCAGGAGGCAATTAACAAGAAGCAACTCTTGAGCCCCGAGGAGGCAATTAACAAGAAGCAACTCCCTGAGCCCCGAGGAGGCAATTAACAAGAAGCAACTCATGAGCCCCGAGGAGGCAATTAACAAGAAGCAACTCCTGAGCCCCGAGGAGGCAATTAACAAGAAGCAACTCCTGAGCCCCGAGGAGGCAATTAACAAGAAGCAACTCTTGAGCCCCGAGGAGGCAATTAACAAGAAGCAACTCCTGAGCCCCGAGGAGGCAATTAACAAGAAGCAACTCCTGAGCCCCGAGGAGGCAATTAACAAGAAGCAACTCCTGAGCCCCGAGGAGGCAATTAACAAGAAGCAACTCCTGAGCCCCGAGGAGGCAATTAACAAGAAGCAACTCCTGAGCCCCGAGGAGGCAATTAACAAGAAGCAACTCCTGAGCCCCGAGGAGGCAATTAACAAGAAGCAACTCCTGAGCCCCGAGGAGGCAATTAACAAGAAGCAACTCCTGAGCCCCGAGGAGGCAATTAACAAGAAGCAACTCCTGAGCCCCGAGGAGGCAATTAACAAGAAGCAACTCCTGAGCCCCGAGGAGGCAATTAACAAGAAGCAACTCCTGAGCCCCGAGGAGGCAATTAACAAGAAGCAACTCCTGAGCCCCGAGGAGGCAATTAACAAGAAGCAACTCCTGAGCCCCGAGGAGGCAATTAACAAGAAGCAACTCCTGAGCCCCGAGGAGGGCAATTAACAAGAAGCAACTCCTGAGCCCCGAGGCAATTAACAAGAAGCAACTCCTGAGCCCGAGGAGGCAATTAACAAGAAGCAACTCCTGAGCCCCGAGGAGGCAATTAACAAGAAGCAACTCCTGAGCCCCGAGGAGGCAATTAACAAGAAGCAACTCCTGAGCCCCGAGGAGGCAATTAACAAGAAGCAACTCCTGAGCCCCGAGGAGGCAATTAACAAGAAGCAACGCCTGAGCCCCGAGGAAGCTATAAACACGAAGCTACTCCTGAGCCCCGAGGAAGCTATGAACACGAAGCGCATCCAACTGAGCCCCGAGGAGGCAATTAACAAGAAGCAACTCCCAGAGCCCCGAGGAGGCAATTAACAAGAAGCAACTCCCTGAGCCCCGAGGAGGCAATTAACAAGAAGCAACTCCTGAGCCCCGAGGAGGCAATTAACAAGAAGCAACTCCTGAGCCCCGAGGAGGCAATTAACAAGAAGCAACTCCTGAGCCCCGAGGAGGCAATTAACAAGAAGCAACTCCTGAGCCCCGAGGAGGCAATTAACAAGAAACAACGCCTGATCCCCGAGGAAGCTATAAACACGAAGCTACTCCTGAGCCCCGAGGAGGCAATTAACAAGAAGCAACTCCTGAGCCCCGAGGAGGCAATTAACAAGAAGCAACTCCTGAGCCCCGAGGAGGCAATTAACAAGAAGCAACTCTTGAGCCCCGAGGAGGCAATTAACAAGAAGCAACTCCTGAGCCCCGAGGAGGCAATTAACAAGAAGCAACTCCTGAGCCCCGAGGAAGCTATGAACACGAAGCAACTCCTAGGCCCCGAGGTGGCTATGAACAAGAAGCTATTACTGAGCCCCGAGAAGGCTATGAACACGAAGCAACTCTTGAGCCCCAAGGAGGCAATTAACAAGAAGCAACTCCTGAGCCCCGAGGAGGCAATTAACAAGAAGCAACTCATGAGCCCCGAGGAGGCAATTAACAAGAAGCAACTCCTGAGCCCCGAGGAGGCAATTAACAAGAAGCAACTCCTGAGCCCCGAGGAGGCAATTAACAAGAAGCAACTCCTGAGCCCCGAGGAGGCAATTAACAAGAAGCAACTCCTGAGCCCCGAGGAGGCAATTAACAAGAAGCAACTCCTGAGCCCCGAGGAGGCAATTAACAAGAAGCAACTCCTGAGCCCCGAGGAGGCAATTAACAAGAAGCAACGCCTGAGCCCCGAGGAGGCTATAAACACGAAGCTACTCCTGAGCCCCGAGGAGGCAATTAACAAGAAGCAACTCCTGAGCCCCGAGAAGGCTATGAACACGAAGCAACTCTTGAGCCCCAAGGAGGCAATTAACAAGAAGCAACGCCTGAGCCCCGAGGAGGCAATTAACAAGAAGCAACTCCTGAGCCCCGAGGAGGCAATTAACAAGAAGCTACTCCTGAGCCCCGAGGAGGCAATTAACAAGAAGCAACGCCTGAGCCCCGAGGAGGCAATTAACAAGAAGCAACTCCTGAGCCCCGAGGAGGCAATTAACAAGAAGCTACTCCTGAGCCCCGAGGAGGCAATTAACACGAAGCTACTCCTGAGCCCCGAGAAGGCTATGAACACGAAGCAACTCTTGAGCCCCAAGGAGGCAATTAACAAGAAGCAACGCCTGAGCCCCGAGGAGGCTATAAACACGAAGCTACTCCTGAGCCCCGAGGAGGCTATGAACACGAAGCAGCTCCTAGGCCCTGAGGTGGCTATGAACAAGAAGCTACTGCTGAGCTTTGTGGAGGATATTAACGCGATGCTCCACTTCCCCAAGTAGTCTGGAGGGTCCCGGATCAAGTGGAATGTGATATCCACATTAATAGGTGTCCTACTTGATGTTTGTTTTTTTCACATAAGAATACCATACATGCTTGCGATATTTGATGTTATTCCGCACACCCTGCATTTCCCAGTATTTCCAAAATTCCATCACTTCAAGTTTTATTGGACATAGCTATTGACAAATCAATGTTAATTTATTTTGATTATTCTCACCTTCCTGGATACATTACTAATTCTAATAGGGGGGCATGTGAAAAATCATCTCTGGCTTATTCTCTTGAATAATGTTATAGTTTAGTTTTAGTTTCTCCTCTGGTAACTTGTACTTTTGGGTTTGAATTCCACGAAAAGTCTTTCCAATCAATCTGTTCAATTCCATGAGTCATATTTTAATATATAGCAAGAGTTCTCCATCTGCATGGCCATGAAGGCGAGGTTCACCTGCTTCCAAGCATAAAAGCTATTCTAGTTACTGTAGGTTGGATCGTGTCCTTAAGTCTTTCTAAACGTCATTTCTTCGACTAGTTATGTTTTATTATCAAAAGTTATTATCATTCATAATATTTTCAGTTTTCTTTAGACATATTGAAATTTCTAATATGCTTAATGTTTTCTATTTTGCAGATGCAACAATGGCTGAAGAATACAAACGGTGTGGAGAGAAGAAGCCGCCATTCTCGTACGCAACGTTAATTTGCATGGCTATGCGAGCGAACCAGAACAAAATGACCCTCTCAGCAATTTATGCTTGGATAAAAGAAAATTTCTTGTATTATAGGCTTGCCGATCCTAGTTGGCAGGTAAAGAAACTACTGTCAGTAAACGAAGTGCCATTCCATAAATTTTACGTATAGGAAAATGTACAATTACAATTTATAATTTGTCCCTGCATGATAGTCACTGTTCCCCTTGCTCACCTCATACACCGTCCCTGCATGATGGCGCAGTGTGCTCTAAGTTCACCTTATACACCGTCTCTGTCTGAAGGCCATTGTACCCCGGTCTCACCTCATACACCGTCCCTGTCTAGTGGCCACTGTAACCCAGGCTCACCTCATACACCGTCCCTGCATGCTGTCGCAGTGTACTCTAAGTTCACCTTATACACCGTCTCTGTCTGAAGGCCATTGTACCCCGGTCTCACCTCATACACCGTCCCTGTCTAGTGGCCACTGTAACCCAGGCTCACCTCATACATCGTCCCTGCATGCTGGCGCAGTGTACTCTAAGTTCACCTTATACACCGTCTCTGTCTGAAGGCCATTGTACCCCGGTCTCATCTCATACAGCGTCCCTACCAGCTGGCCACCTTACCCGGCCTCACCTCATACACCGTCCCTGCATGCTGGCGCAGTGTACTCTAAGTTCACCTTATACACCGTCTCTGTCTGAAGGCCATTGTACCCCGGTCTCATCTCATACAGCGTCCCTACCAGCTGGCCACCTTACCCGGCCTCACCTCATACACTGTCCCTGCATGCTGGCGCAGTGTGCTCTAAGTTCACCTTATACACCGTCTCTGTCTGAAGGCCATTGTACCCCGGTCTCACCTCATACACCGTCCCTGTCTAGTGGCCACTGTAACCCAGGCTCACCTCATACACCGTCCCTGCATGCTGTCGCAGTGTACTCTAAGTTCACCTTATACACCGTCTCTGTCTGAAGGCCATTGTACCCCGGTCTCATCTCATACAGCGTCCCTACCAGCTGGCCACCTTACCCGGCCTCACCTCATACACCGTCCCTGTCTAGTGGCCACTGTAACCCAGGCTCACCTCATACATCGTCCCTGCCTGCTGGCGCAGTGTGCTCTAAGTTCACCTTATACACCGTCTCTGTCTGAAGGCCATTGTACCCCGGTCTCACCTCATACACCGTCCCTGTCTAGTGGCCACTGTAACCCAGGCTCACCTCATACATCGTCCCTGCCTGCTGGCGCAGTGTACTCTAAGTTCACCTTATACACCGTCTCTGTCTGAAGGCCATTGTACCCCGGTCTCATCTCATACAGCGTCCCTACCAGCTGGCCACCTTACCCGGCCTCACCTCATACACCGTCCCTGCATGCTGGCGCAGTGTACTCTAAGTTCACCTTATACACCGTCTCTGTCTGAAGGCCATTGTACCCCGGTCTCACCTCATACACCGTCCCTGTCTAGTGGCCACTGTAACCCAGGCTCACCTCATACACCGTCCCTGCATGCTGTCGCAGTGTACTCTAAGTTCACCTTATATACACCGTCTCTGTCTGAAGGCCATTGTACCCCGGTCTCATCTCATACACCGTCCCTGTCTAGTGGCCACTGTAACCCAGGCTCACCTCATACATCGTCCCTGCCTGCTGGCGCAGTGTACTCTAAGTTCACCTTATACACCGTCTCTGTCTGAAGGCCATTGTACCCCGGTCTCATCTCATACAGCGTCCCTACCAGCTGGCCACCTTACCCGGCCTCACCTCATACACCGTCCCTGCATGCTGGCGCAGTGTACTCTAAGTTCACCTTATACACCGTCTCTGTCTGAAGGCCATTGTACCCCGGTCTCACCTCATACACCGTCCCTGTCTAGTGGCCACTGTAACCCAGGCTCACCTCATACATCGTCCCTGCCTGCTGGCGCAGTGTACTCTAAGTTCACCTCATACAGCGTCCCGGATTGCTGGCCACTGTAACCCTTCCTCACCTCATACAACCTCCCTACCTGCTGGCCACCACCCCCCGGCCTCACCTGATACACCGTCCCTGCATGATGGCCACCAACCCCCGGCCTCACATCCTACACTGTCCGTGCCTGCTGGCCACTGTACCCTGGCCTCAACTCATATACCGTCCCTGCCTGTTGGCCACTGTAACCCTTCCTCACCTCATACACCGTCCCTGCCTGTTGGCCACTGTACCCCGGCCTCACCTTGCACATTTTCCCCACCTGCTGGCCACTATCCGCCAGCCTCACCTCATACACAGTCCAAGCCTTTTAGCCACCATTCCCCGTCTCACATCCTAAGCCGTCCCAGACTGCTGGCCACTGTACCCCGGCATCACCTCATACACCGTACTTGCCTGCTGGCCATTGTACCCCGGCCTCATCTCATAGATCGTCCCTGACTGCTGGCTACTGTATCCCTGCCTCACGTCAGACAGCGTCCCTGACTGCTGGCCACTTTATCCTGGCCTCAGCTCATACAACGTCCCTGATTGCTGGCCACTGTACCCCGGCATCACCTCATACACCGTACTTGCCTGCTGGCCATTGTACCCCGGCCTCATCTCATAGATCGTCCCTGACTGCTAGCCACTTTATCCTGGCCTCAGCTCATACAGCGTCCCTGATTGCTGGCCACTGTACCCCGGCCTCACCTCATTCACCGTCCCTGCCTGCTTGGCACTGTGCCCCGACCTGACCTCATCCACCGGTCCCTGCCTCCTGAACGCTGTACACCGGCCTCACCTAATACACCGTCCCTGCATGGTGGCCACCGCCCCACGGCCTCACCTTATAAAGCGTCCCGGCCTTCTGGCCACTGTAGCAGAGTTTCAACTCATACACTGTCCCTGCCTGCTGGCCTCTGTACTCCGGCCTCACCTCATACACTGTCCCTGCCTGCTAGCCTAGAAATTTCCGCATTGGGGCGTAGGATAGTTTCCCCTAATCTAGAAATTTCCGCGTAGGGGCGTAGGATAGTTTTCCCTATTATAAAAACCTCAACCCTGAAGCGGAGGATAGTTATCTATTACTGAAACTTCAGTCTTGGGGCGGAGGATAGTTTCTCTATTCTCAAACTTCAACCCTGGGGCGGAGGATAGTTATCTATTACTGAAACTTCAGTCTTGGGGCGGAGGATAGTTTCCCTATTCTTGATTATTTACCACGGGGTGGAGATTAGTTCCCATTTTCTTGAATCTTGGGGCGGAGGATAGATCCCATATTCTTGAATCATGGGGCGGAGGATAGTTATCTAATATTGAAACTTCAGTCTTGGGGCGGAGGATAGTTTCTCTATTCTCAAGCTTCAACCCTGGGGCGGAGGATAGATCCCATATTCTTGAATCATGGGGCGGAGGATAGTTATCTAATATTGAAACTTCAGTCTTGGGGCGGAGGATAGTTTCTCTATTCTCAAGCTTCAACCCTGGGGCGGAGGATAGTTATCTATTACTGAAACTTCAGTCTTGGGGCGGAGGATAGTTTCTCTATTCTCAAACTTCAACCCTGGGGCGTAGGATAGTTTCCCCTATTCTAGAAACGTCCGCGTTGGGGCGTAGGATAGATTCCCCTATTCTAGAAATTTCCGCGATGGGGGGTAGGATAGTTTTCTTTATTCTAAAAATTTCCGGTTTGGGGCGTAGGATAGTTTCCCCTATTCTAGAAATTTCCGCATTGGTACGAAGGATAATTTCCCCTATTATAGACTCTTCAACCCTGAGACGGAGGATAGTTCCCATATTCTTGAACCTTCAGCCTTGGGGGGAGGATAGTTTCCCTATTCATGAACCTTCAACCCAGGGGCGGAGGATAGTTTCCATATTCTTGAAACTTCAACCTTGGGGCGGAGGATGGTTTTCCTATTCTTGTAAATTCAACGCTGGGACGGAGGATGTTTGCCATATTCCTGAAACTTCAGCCTTGGGGCGGAGGATAGTTATCCTATTCTTGAAACATCAACGCTGGGCCCGAGGATAGTTCCCATATTGTCGAAACTTCAGCCTAGGGGCAGAGGATAGTTCCCAAATGATTTATTTCCCTCGTGTTGAATAACATTCTTGATAGTAGAGATATATCCATTTGGTAACCTACGATGGCCCGAAAGCCGAAGCGCTAGCATCTATTATACAGCAAAGCACATGAAGGCCTTGTACTTTAATCAAGAAATCGGTAGTAAGACTTCCTGTTATTAGGAGAAGTTTTCACATCTACACTCCAACAGCCAGCAACATACCAATTATGATTATAATTATGTCTTACATATGTTCATCTTTGTAGAACTCGATCCGGCACAACCTGAGCTTGAACAAGTGTTTCGTGAAGGTGCCTCGTAGCAAAGAAGAGCCAGGCAAAGGGGGCTTCTGGAGATTGGACATGGACTGCCTCGAGAGGGGCCACGTCACCAGGCCAAGAAACAGTCAGTACTTGTCATTCCTAACACACTAGCCATTGCAATTTTTTGTTTAATCGTTTACAAACGCCATGTTTTACTCTGTCGGAGGAGAGGATACCTCAGCTGATCCATGTTGATTGTGGAGTAATGACATCCCACAAGTGATAGCGGTACTCCCCTCCTTGCTGACACCCTCCTCAGATGACATGTTGAGTGGGGAGTACAGACATCCCAACTGTGATAGAGGTACTCCCCTCCTTGCTGACACCCTCCTCAGCTGATCCATGTTGAGTGTGGAGTACAGACATCCCAACTGTGATAGCGGTACTCCCCTCCTTGCTGACACCCTCCTCAGCTGATCCATGTTGAGTGTGGAGTACAGATATCCCAACTGTGATAGCAGCACTCCCCTGCTTGCTGACACACTCCTCAGCTGATCCATGTTGAGTGTGGAGTTCACAAATCCCAACTGTGATAGCAGCACACCCCTCCTTGCTGACACCCTCCTCAGCTGATCCATGTTGAGTGTGGAGTACAGACATCCCAACTGTGATAGCGGTACTCCCCTCCTTGCTGACACCCTCCTCAGCTGATCCATGTTGAGTGTGGAGTTCACAAATCCCAACTGTGATAGCGGTACTCCCCTCCTTGCTGACACCCTCCTCAGCTGATCCATGTTGAGTGTGGAGTACAGACATCCCAACTGTGATAGCGGTACTCCCCTCCTTGCTGACACCCTCCTCAGCTGATCCATGTTGAGTGTGGAGTACAGACATCCCAACGGTGATAGCAGTACTCCCCTCCTTGCTGACACACTCCTCAGCTGATCCATGTTGAGTGTGGAGTACAGACATCCCAACTGTGATAGCGGTACTCCCCTCCTTGCTGACACCCTCCTCAGCTGATCCATGTTGAGTGTGGAGTTCACAAATCCCAACTGTGATAGCAGCACACCCCTCCTTGCTGACACCCTCCTCAGCTGATCCATGTTGAGTGTGGAGTACAGACATCCCAACTGTGATAGCGGTACTCCCCTCCTTGCTGACACCCTCCTCAGCTGATCCATGTTGAGTGTGGAGTTCACAAATCCCAACTGTGATAGCGGTACTCTCCTCCTTGCTGACACCCTCCTCAGCTGATCCATGTTGAGTGTGGAGTACAGACATCCCAACTGTGATAGCGGTACTCCCCTCCTTGCTGACTCCCTCCTCAGCTGATCCATGTTGAGTGTGGAGTACAGACATCCCAACTGTGATAGCGGTACTCCCCTCCTTGCTGACACCCTCCTCAGCTGATCCATGTTGAGTGTGGAGTACAGACATCCCAACTGTGATAGCGGTACTCCCCTCCTTGCTGACTCCCTCCTCAGCTGATCCATGTTGAGTGTGGAGTACACACACCCCAACGGTGATAGCAGTACTCCCCTCCTTGCTGACACCCTCCTCAGCTGATCCATGTTGAGTGTGGAGTTCACAAATCCCAACTGTGATAGCAGCACACCCCTCCTTGCTGACTCCCTCCTCAGCTGATCCATGTTGAGTGTGGAGTACAGATATCCCAACTGTGATAGCGGTACTCCCCTCCTTGCTGACACCCTCCTCAGCTGATCCATGTTGAGTGTGGAGTACAGACATCCCAACTGTGATAGCGGTACTCCCCTCCTTGCTGACACCCTCCTCAGCTGATCCATGTTGAGTGTGGAGTTCACAAATCCCAACTGTGATAGCGGTACTCCCCTCCTTGCTGACACCCTCCTCAGCTGATCCATGTTGAGTGTGGAGTTCACAAATCCCAACTGTGATAGCGGTACTCCCCTCCTTGCTGACTCCCTCCTCAGCTGATCCATGTTGAGTGTGGAGTTCACAAATCCCACCTGTGATAGCGGTACTCCCCTCCTTGCTGACACACTCCTCAGCTGATCCATGTTGAGTGTGGAGTACACACACCCCAACGGTGATAGCAGTACTCTCCTCCTTGCTGACACCCTCCTCAGCTGATCCATGTTGAGTGTGGAGTTCACAAATCCCAACTGTGATAGCAGCACACCCCTCCTTGCTGACTCCCTCCTCAGCTGATCCATGTTGAGTGTGGAGTTCACAAATCCCAACTGTGATAGCGGTACTCCCCTCCTTGCTGACACCCTCCTCAGCTGATCCATGTTGAGTGTGGAGTTCACAAATCCCAACTGTGATAGCGGTACTCCCCTCCTTGCTGACACCCTCCTCAGCTGATCCATGTTGAGTGTGGAGTTCACAAATCCCAACTGTGATAGCGGTACTCCCCTCCTTGCTGACTCCCTCCTCAGCTGATCCATGTTGAGTGTGGAGTACAGATATCCCAACTGTGATAGCGGTACTCCCCTCCTTGCTGACACCCTCCTCAGCTGATCCATGTTGAGCGTGGAGTTCACAAATCCCAACTGTGATAGCGGTACTCCCCTCCTTGCTGACTCCCTCCTCAGCTGATCCATGTTGAGTGTGGAGTTCACAAATCCCAACTGTGATAGCGGTACTCCCCTCCTTGCTGACACACTCCTCAGCTGATCCATGTTGAGTGTGGAGTACAGATATCCCAACTGTGATAGCGGTACTCCCCTCCTTGCTGACACACTCCTCAGCTGATCCATGTTGAGTGTGGAGTACAGATATCCCAACTGTCAGAATTAGAAACCACCTTTTGTACTTCAATTAAAAGGAAGAGTCTCAAAAAAATCCTCAGTTATTATTATAATGAATCTTAGTTTTCTTCACAACGTATTTAGATTTAGATACAACCAAAAATACATTCATAATATTTAACGGGTTGGGAAACGAACTGAAAACATTAAGCGTCCAGTATTAATCAAATTTATGTCCGAATGGAAAAAGGAGATAGGAATGCATTCTGGATCACAGGCCTCGATACCTAAGGTAATCATCATCATCTAGATATAGGAATGCATCCTGGAACACGGGCCTCGATACCTAAGGTAATCCTCATCATCTAGATATAGGAATGCATCCTGGAACACGGGCCTCGATACCTAAGGTAATCCTCATCATCTAGATATAGGAATGCGTCCTGGAACACGGGCCTCGATACCTAAGGTAATCCTCATCGTCTAGAGATAGGAATGCGTCCTGGAACACGGGCCTCAATACCTGTGGTAATCCTCATCATCTAGATATAGGAATGCATCCTGGAACACGGGCCTCAATACCTAAGGTAATCCTCATCGTCTAGAGATAGGAATGCATCCTGGAACACGAGTTATATCATGAATTACCTTATTTCCTTCTCCTTATCTCAATGTCCTTGTCCAGGAGTATATATAGGACCTCCTATCCCCTCCCAAGTCAGTCTCAGTCCGTCAGTCTTGTATCACGGGTCATTGCCCTGACCTTTTAGTGCCTCATAGTCGATGTTGTAAAGTATTATTATACTGTAATTATAAATTCGTGTATAATTCAATAAAAGCCTTTTTTTAAAAACTCTAACCGGCTTTCGAGTTATATAACTGGCGCCCGAAGACGGGACTTGCTTACGGTAGTTTTGAATTGCTCTTCGTCGCTCGTACGATACATTGCGTTAAGCACTTCATTGCGAAGCTCGTGCGATATTTGCAATATCTTATTGCACTTCGACTTCTTCGTTATTTCAAGAAGAAGACACCAATTGGACGTAAAGACTCCAGGTGTGGCGCAGTTCATCTCCGGCTTGAGGACGCTCAAAGCAAGACCATCCCTTAGCTCTTCATCGACAAAGAAGGACCAACAAGCAGAACTAGACTCCCTGAAGACCAAAATCTCCAGGTATAGATTTAAGTTATCATCTCTTCATTCATCTCTTCATCACTTCATTCATCTTAAAAAACTTCCATCATGGCCCAACAACAAATCCAACGAATCAGTCGACCTCTCAGGAAGGAAGACTATGACCACATCCCCACATACGATGGGAATCCTAAACATCTTTTGCATTTTACAACCAGCGTTGCTGCTGCTTTTTCATTAGTTTGTAACGATAGGATAGTTGAAAACGATTCTAATCACACTTTATTGTACCAAAAAGTAAGAAGTTCCTCATCATCTAGATATAGGAATGCATCCTGGAACACGGGCCTCGATACCTATGGTAATCCTCATCATCTAGATATAGGAATGCATCCTGGAACACGGGCCTCGATACCTATGGTAATCCTCATCATCTAGATATAGGAATGCATCCTGGAACACGGGCCTCAATACCTATGGTAATCATCATCATCTAGATATAGGAATGCATCCTGGAACACGGGCCTCGATGCCTAAGGTAATCCTTATCATCTGGAGATAGGAATGCATCTCATAAGTCCAATTCTGAAGAAAGGCACCACTAATGAGTGTGCAGACTATAAAAGGAATCCCTCTGCTCTCTGCCATACCAACTGGTATGTTCGCAGATCATATAATCTGACATTCCTCGTTTTCGCACATCACACTGTTTTCAATTATAGGTGTCATAATCTTTTTGTTATTCCTCTCCTTAGACATTATTTTAAGCGACGCCGGATGTCATAGCTTTAAAATTGTGACGTACAATATATATATATTTTTTTATTAAATTAATAGTAATTATTGTCTGTTTGTTAAATAGGGTTGCACTCTAGCTCTGCAAAGCCATCAATTGGCGAAAGAAACGTAAGTAGCAAGAGAAGGGAGAAAGTAGTGATCATTGAGAAGAAGCAGGACGAGGAAATGAGCCCACACGTGGTTCTGCCGGAGATAAGTGGAGGGCCGAATGTTGTTGTCGAAGCATTGCCTGAAGATGAACTCTCGTCCATCTTGCTAGGAGGTGGCGTTGGAGGATGGGATGAAAGCCAGCTCGAGTTGCTGCATTCCCTCCTAGACACTCTCTGAACCACTACCTACCTGCCGGCTCCAGTTGCTGCATTCCCTCCTAGACACTCTCTGAACCACTACCTACCTGCCAGCTCGAGTCGCTGCATTCCCTCCTAGACACTCTCTGAACCACTACCTACCTGCCAGCCCCAGTTGCTGCATTCCCTCCTAGACACTCTCTGAACCACTACCTACCTGCCAGCCCCAGTTGCTGCATTCCCTCCTAGACACTCTCTGAACCACTACCTACCTGCCCGCTCGAATGCTGCATTCCCTCCTAGACACTCCCTGAACTACTACCTCCCTGCCAGCGCGAGTCGCTGCATTCCCTCCTAGACACTCTCTGAACCACTACCTACCTGCCAGCCCCAGTTGCTGCATTCCCTCCTAGACACTCTCTGAACCACTACCTACCTGCCGGCTCCAGTTGCTGCATTCCCTCCTAGACACTCTCTGAACCACTACCTACCTGCCGGCTCGAATGCTGCATTCCCTCCTAGACACTCTCTGAACCACTACCTACCTGCCGGCTCCAGTTGCTGCATTCCCTCCTAGACACTCTCTGAACCACTACCTACCTGCCAGCTCCAGTTGCTGCATTCCCTCCTAGACACTCTCTGAACCACTACCTACCTGCCGGCTCGAATGCTGCATTCCCTCCTAGACACTCTCTGAACCACTACCTACCTGCCGGCTCCAGTTGCTGCATTCCCTCCTAGACACTCTCTGAACCACGACCTACCTGCCGGCTCCAGTTGCTGCATTCCCTCCTAGACACTCTCTGAACCACTACCTACCTGCCGGCTCGAATGCTGCATTCCCTCCTAGACACTCTCTGAACCACTACCTACCTGCCGGCTCCAGTTGCTGCATTCCCTCCTAGACACTCTCTGAACCACTACCTACCTGCCGGCTCGAATGCTGCATTCCCTCCTAGACACTCTCTGAACCACTACCTACCTGCCGGCTCCAGTTGCTGCATTCCCTCCTAGACACTCTCTGAACCACTACCTACCTGCCAGCTCCAGTTGCTGCATTCCCTCCTAGACACTCTCTGAACCACTACCTACCTGCCGGCTCCAGTTGCTGCATTCCCTCCTAGACACTCTCTGAACCACTACCTACCTGCCAGCTCCAGTTGCTGCATTCCCTCCTAGACACTCTCTGAACCACTACCTACCTGCCGGCTCGAATGCTGCATTCCCTCCTAGACACTCTCTGAACCACTACCTACCTGCCAGCTCCAGTTGCTGCATTCCCTCCTAGACACTCTCTGAACCACTACCTACCTGCCGGCTCCAGTTGCTGCATTCCCTCCTAGACACTCTCTGAACCACCACCTACCTGCCAGCTCGAATGCTGCATTCCCTCCTAGACACTCTCTGAACCACTACCTACCTGCCGGCTCGAATGCTGCATTCCCTCCTAGACACTCTCTGAACCATATCTGATTGAACATTTATTTTTAAATAGTGTCTGCAAGTGTGCCACATCATTTTCTATTATATTGTCTAGAATTATAACTTGGTTAAAGAGTTAGTCGTGATCTCTATTGGTTCGCTTACCATTTGCACAATTTACTTTAGATGGTTAGTGCACAAAAGTCATTGTCATTTAAATACTGGTTATTTATACATTTAACAATTTATGTAAATATAAATGTAAATTAATTGGGTGATAATTGTAATGTAGGTTTCCTATTAAGTAATGTATGAATATTGTTAAGTGAGTTAGTCCAACTCATATTTCTTCATTGTAAAAACAGAGATCTATTGCGCAATCTAATGTTAAAACATGAAATTAGAATTAAATTTTTGAAATCGTTTATAAACGAAATGTGGTCAATATATATTATCAATTTGTTTTTAAAGTGGTCTCATAGGGTAAATCAAATTGTGCAGTAGGTGCCTGAAAGTTGTTTTGTAAATAGCAAAATGGTGTGAAGGTTTTTCTCCTTTATTATTAGGATCTTCTATTTTTGCTCAAATAAACAAAATATAACTCTTCCGTCCAAAATGAGCAGTTTAATATATTTGAGAGAAAACTTTACACGAATATTTAAAGAAAGGATGACTATCATTGCATAATTTGTGTCTAATTCCGTCCATGGCAGATTTGCATTAGAACCAATTGTATCTTTTTACGACAAAATGGCAAAGTCCGTCCATTAGTGGTTGTGAAATATTTATATTTCTTTCTTTCTTCTATTTATTTTAATTGAACTCATGTGTTACATAGATGTATTTTTTATATTGCAAATGCAATAAAAATGATCTCTAGTTTTATATATATCTAAGTATTTAGTGGTTATAATTTAAGATATAACTATAGAATGTCATTTTTTATTTTTTGTAATATTTTATTCACATTAGTTTCTAATATACGTTTACATATGTATATGGGAACATAGTCCCAATCTAATTATATTTGTTAACAATTAATTTTCTTTACTGAATTATTAGCAACTTTATATATATATATATATATATATATATATATATATATATATATATATATATGTGTGTGTGTGTGTGTGTGTGTGTGTGTGTGTGTGTGTGTGTGTGTGTGTGACTGTGAGTGTGTATGCGTGTGCGTGCGTGCGTGCGTGTGTGTGTGAGTGTGTGTGTGTGTAAGAATATTCTTAATCTTTCTCCATATTTCAAAAAGTTATTTATTCTATTTAACTTTTCGCTATGTGTTTAAACCATTTATATATTTAATTGAGTTGTAATGTAGCCAGCTAGAGTATAATTTGTCAACAAAATCCTCTTAAGTGTCTTAGTTAGATCTGTCTCGAGTAGTAGCGTCGTCTCCCTAGTGCTTTATAAAAAAAAAAACCTAATATACTAATATAAGGCAAATATTTTAATGGTTAAGTTTATTCCAATTTTAATAACTTAACAGGGGCGACTAAAACATTTTTATTGGGAAAGTGTATTCCAATCTTAATAACTTAAGAGGGAAATGTTTACTTTGAATAGAAACATCTGGTTACATTTTAAATTAATTTTGAAGGAAATGACAACTATTCCTCGATTATTAAATTAGAAAATAATGAAAAACTTAAATATTAAAATAAAAACCTTTATACCCCGGCAAGAATTACTTATATTTTATTGGAAACATTCAAAAATAAGAAGGTCAAGAGATAATACAAATTCAATTTTATCCAGGAACATAAATGTCTTGATTGAGGCACCCCTTGTCTGCTCCATATAATCTGAGGCACCCCTTGACTGCTCCATATAATCTGAGGCACCCCTTGTCTGCTCTATATAATCTGAGGCACCCCTTGTCTGCTCCATATAATCTGAGGCACCCCTTGTCTGCTCCATATAATCTGAGGCACCCCTTGTCTGCTCCATATAATCTGAGGCACCCCTTGTCTGCTCCATATAATCTGAGGCACCCCTTGTCTGCTCCATATAATCTGAGGCACCCCTTGTATGTTCTTGCTAATCTGAGGCACCCCTTGTCTGCTCTATATAATCTGAGGCACCCCTTGTCTGCTCCATATAATCTGAGGCACCCCTTGTCTGCTCCATATAATCTGAGGCACCCCTTGTATGTTCTTGCTAATCTGAGGCACCCCTTGTCTGCTCCATATAATCTGAGGCACCCCTTGTCTGCTCCATATAATCTGAGGCACCCCTTGTCTGCTCCATATAATCTGAGGCACCCCTTGTCTGCTCCATATAATCTGAGGCACCCCTTGTCTGCTCCATATAATCTGAGGCACCCCTTGTCTGCTCTTGCTAATCTGAGGCACCCCTTGTATGCTCTTGCTAATCTGAGGCACCCCTTGTATGCTCTTGCTAATCTGAGGCACCCCTTGTCTGCTCCATATAATCTGAGGCACCCCTTGTCTGCTCCATATAATCTGAGGCACCCCTTGTCTGCTCCATATAATCTGAGGCACCCCTTGTCTGCTCCAGATAATCTGAGGCACCCTTGTATGCTCTATAATCTGAGGCACCCCTTGTCTGCTCCATATAATCTGAGGCACCCCTTGTCTGCTCCATATAATCTGAGGCACCCCTTGTCTGCTCCATATAATCTGAGGCACCCCTTGTCTGCTCCATATAATCTGAGGCACCCCTTGTCTGCTCCATATAATCTGAGGCACCCCTTGTCTGCTCCATAATCTGAGGCACCCCTTGTATGTCTATAATCTGAGGCACCCCTTGTCTGCTCCATATAATCTGAGGCACCCCTTGTCTGCTCCATATAATCTGAGGCACCCCTTGTCTGCTCCATATAATCTGAGGCACCCCTTGTCTGCTCCATATAATCTGAGGCACCCCTTGTATGTTCTTGCTAATCTGAGGCACCCCTTGACTGCTCTATATAATCTGAGGCACCCCTTGTCTGCTCCATATAATCTGAGGCACCCCTTGTCTGCTCCATATCTGAGGCACCCCTTGTCTGCTCCATATAATCTGAGGCACCCCTTGTCTGCTCCATATAATCTGAGGCACCCCTTGTCTGCTCCATATAATCTGAGGCACCCCTTGTCTGCTCCATATAATCTGAGGCACCCCTTGTATGTTCTTGCTAATCTGAGGCACCCCTTGTCTGCTCCATATAATCTGAGGCACCCCTTGTCTTCTCCATATAATCTGAGGCACCCCTTGCTCATAATCTGATGCACCCCTTGTCTGCTCCAAATAATCTGAGGCACCCCTTGTATGATCTATATAATCTGAGGCACCCCTTGTCTGCTCCATATAATCTGAGGCACCCCTTGTCTGCTCCATATAATCTGAGGCACCCCTTGTCTGCTCCATATAATCTGAGGCACCCCTTGTCTGCTCCATATAATCTGAGGCACCCCTTGTCGGCTCTTGCTAATCTGAGGCACCCCTTGGCTGCGCTATATAATCTGAGGCACCCCTTGTATGCTCCATATAATCTGAGGCACCCATTGTCTGCACAATATAATCTGAGGCACCACTTGTCTGCTCCATATAATCTGAGGCACCCCTTGGGCACCCCTTGATCTGAGGCACCCCTTGTCTGCTCTTTATAATCTGAGGCACCCCTTGTCTGCTCCATATAATCTGAGGCACCCCCTTGCTCATATGCTAATCTGAGGCACCCCTTGTTCTGCTAATCTGAGGCACCCATATAATCTGAGGCACCCCTTGTCTGCTCCATATAATCTGAGGCACCCCTTGTCTGCTCTTATCTGAGGCACCCCTTGACTGCTCCATATAATCTGAGGCACCCCTTGACTGCTCTATATAATCTGAGGCACCCCTTGTCTGCTCCATATAATCTGAGGCACCCCTTGTCTGCTCCATATAATCTGAGGCACCCCTTGTCTGCTCCATATAATCTGAGGCACCCCTTGTCTGCTCCATATAATCTGAGGCACCCCTTGTCTGCTCCATATAATCTGAGGCACCCCTTGTCTGCTCCATATAATCTGAGGCACCCCTTGTCTGCTCCATATAATCTGAGGCACCCCTTGTCTGCTCCATATAATCTGAGGCACCCCTTGTCTGCTCCATATAATCTGAGGCACCCCTTGTCTGCTCCATATAATCTGAGGCACCCCTTGTATGTTCTTGCTAATCTGAGGCACCCCTTGTCTGCTCCATATAATCTGAGGCACCCCTTGTCTGCTCCATATAATCTGAGGCACCCCTTGTCTGCTCCATATAATCTGAGGCACCCCTTGTCTGCTCCATATAATCTGAGGCACCCCTTGTCTGCTCCATATAATCTGAGGCACCCCTTGTCTGCTCCATATAATCTGAGGCACCCCTTGTCTGCTCCATATAATCTGAGGCACCCCTTGTCTGCTCCATATAATCTGAGGCACCCCTTGTCTGCTCCATATAATCTGAGGCACCCCTTGTCTGCTCCATATAATCTGAGGCACCCCTTGTCTGCTCCATATAATCTGAGGCACCCCTTGTCTGCTCCATATAATCTGAGGCACCCCTTGTCTGCTCCATATAATCTGAGGCACCCCTTGTCTGCTCCATATAATCTGAGGCACCCCTTGTCTGCTCCATATAATCTGAGGCACCCCTTGTCTGCTCCATATAATCTGAGGCACCCCTTGTCTGCTCCATATAATCTGAGGCACCCCTTGTCTGCTCCATATAATCTGAGGCACCCCTTGTCTGCTCCATATAATCTGAGGCACCCCTTGTCTGCTCCATATAATCTGAGGCACCCCTTGTCTGGTCCATATAATCTGAGGCGACCCTTGTCTGGTCCATCTAATCTGTGGCAGCCCTTGTCTGCTCCATATAATCTGAGGCACCCCTTGTCTGCTCCATATAATCTGAGTCCCCCCTTGGCTGATCCATCTACTCTGAGGCACTCCTTGTCTGCTCCATATAATCTGAGGCACCCCTTGTCTGCTCCATATAATCTGAGGCACCCCTTGTCTGCTCCATATAATCTGAGGCACCCCTTGTCTGCTCCATATAATCTGAGGCACCCCTTGTCTGCTCCATATAATCTGAGGCACCCCTTGTCTGCTCCATATAATCTGAGGCACCCCTTGTCTGCTCCATATAATCTGAGGCACCCCTTGTCTGCTCCATATAATCTGAGGCACCCCTTGTCTGCTCCATATAATCTGAGGCACCCCTTGTCTGCTCCATATAATCTGAGGCACCCCTTGTCTGCTCCATATAATCTGAGGCACCCCTTGTCTGCTCCATATAATCTGAGGCACCCCTTGTCTGCTCCATATAATCTGAGGCACCCCTTGTCTGCTCCATATAATCTGAGGCACCCCTTGTCTGCTCCATATAATCTGAGGCACCCCTTGTCTGCTCCATATAATCTGAGGCACCCCTTGTCTGCTCCATATAATCTGAGGCACCCCTTGTCTGCTCCATATAATCTGAGGCACCCCTTGTCTGCTCCATATAATCTGAGGCACTCCTTGTCTGCTCCATATAATCTGAGGCACCCCTTGTCTGCTCCATATAATCTGAGGCACCCCTTGTCTGCTCCATATAATCTGAGGCACCCCTTGTCTGCTCCATATACTCTGACTCACCCCTTGTCTGCTCTTGATAATCCGAGGCTGTTGGTATATCTATATATATATATATATATATATATATATATATATATATATATATATATATATATATATATATATACTAGCTGAGATACCCGGCTTCGCCCGGGAATTCATTTCAGGCTGATTGGTGATGGTATATTTTTGGCAAGGCTTTACTTTGCACAATATTTTGACCCGTCCCAGTGGGGGTTAATACCCGTCGTATCTGTGGATTTGTTAATAATAAAATTTTTTTTTTTATGTAAGACTTCACTGTCCTCCATATTGTCATATTTCCCGTTTCCTGTCCATTATGCATAGATTTAAATTATTAAGGACAAAATATTATAATAATATATTATAATTTGAATTAATTTTTCCAGGTGAGGTACCTGGTAGTTCAAATTGAAAAGAATTGTTGAGAAAATTTCTCTAAATAACAAAATAAACCACTTTTGTTATGAGCATATTTTCCGAAAACCCAATAGGACGAAATATCACTATTTTTAATTTCAGCCCTCCCTTACAACCCCCACTCCTGCCCGTCCCTAGAAATGTTTGTATGGCTTATTATAAGGAAGGCGTTAGTGCTAATACATATACCGAGTTTTATTCATTTCGGTTGGGTCTTTTGACCCATATAAAATTGTTCGCTTCCGCTATAGGTTTTAGCGTATATCTCGTTTATAATTCGGTATACGAAAAAAGTGTATATAACAAAAATTACTCTAAATAACAAAATAAACAGCCTTTGTTATGTTCATATTTGCCGAAAAACCAATAGGAAACGAAATATCGCTATTTTTAATTTCTAGCTTCCCTTATAACACCCACTCCTGTTCGTCTCAGAGAAGATTAATATAGCCTAAAGTCTAAGTTGGGTCAGTAGTTTTTTGTCTGCGAGTTTATATATAAAATTGTAGCCTCTGTCTGTACATTGCTTTGTTTGCGAAATTTCAAGATAACTTTTCTTTTCACATGTCATAGACACAAAACTAAATTTTGTTTCTTTCGTGTCTGTTTGTTTGTTACCTTTTCACGCATAAACGGCTGAACCGAATTTTATGAAACTTGGTATATATATTACTACTAGCCCAACTTAGACTTTAGGCTATATTATTATTCTCTTGAGACGAACAGGAGTGGGGTTTATAAGGGAGGCCTGAAATTAAATAAATAGCGTTATTTCGTTTCCTATTGCTTTTTCAACAAATATGCACATGAAAAAAGTTGTTTATTTTGTAATTTAGAGTAACTTTTGTTATATGCACTTTTGCCGTAAACGGAAGTATAAATGAGTTATACGCTAAAAACTATAGCGGGAGTCCACAATTTTATATGGCACAAAAGACTCAACCGAACTAAACCAAACTCGCTATGTGACTTAATACTAACGATTTTCTTATAATAAGCCATACTAACATTTCTAGGGACGGGCAGGAGTGGGGGTTATAAGGGAGGCCTAAAATTAAAAATAGCAATATTTTGTTTCCTATTGCTTTTTCAGCAAATATGCACATAACAATAGTTGTTTATTTTGTTATTTAGAGTAACTTTTATTATATGCTTTTTTGACGTATACGGAAGTATAAATGAGTTATACGCTAAAAACTATAGCGGGAGTCCACAATTTTATTTGGCACAAAAGACTCAACGGAACTAAACCAAACTCGCTATGTGAATTAATACTAACGATTTCCTTATAATAAGCCATACCAACATTTCTAGGGATGGGCAGGAGTGGGGGTTCTAAGGAAGGCCTGACATTAAAAATAGCGATATTTCGTTTCCTATTGCATTTTCGGCAAATATGCACCTAACAAAAGTTGTTTATTTTTTTATTTAGAGAAACTTTTTTTTTATATACACTATGATCGTATACCGAAGTATAAAGGCGTTATACGCTAAAAATTATAGCGGGAGACAACAAATTTATTTGGCACAAAATACTCAACCGAACTAAATAAAACACTCAGTATGTGTATTAGCACTAACGCCTTCCTTATAATAAGCCATACTAACATTTCTAGGGACGTGCAGGAGTGGGGGTAATAAGGGAGGCCTGAAATTAATAATAATGATTTCCTATTGGGGTTTCGGAAAATATGCACATAACAAAAGTTGTTTATTTTGTTATTTAAAGAAATTTGCTCAACACTTCTTTTCAATATGAACTACCAGGTACCTCACCTGAAAAAATTAATTCAAATGTATGTCAATATTTTCTCCTTAAAATTCAAATCTATGCATAATGCACAGGAGACAGGAAATATGACAATATGCAGGACAGTGAAGTCTTACATAAAAAAATAATTTTATTATTAACAAATGCCAACAACGGGTATTAACCCTAGACACTGGAACGGGTAAATGTCAAAATATTGTGCATAGTAAAGCCTTGCCAAAAATATACCATCACCATTCAGCCTCAAATGAATTCCCGAGCGAAGTCGGGTATCTGAGCTAGTATATATATAAAATTGTAACCTCTGTCTGTACATTGATTTTTTTCACGAAATTTCACGATACTTTTTCGTTTCACATGCCATAGACACCAAAACTGCATATTGTTTCTTTGGTGTGTGCTTGTTTGTTTGTTTGTTACCTTTTCATGCATAAACGGCTGAACCAAATTTTATGAAACTTGGTATGTGTTCTACTACTAATCCAACTTAGACTTTAGGCTATACTAATATTCTCTGAGACGAACAGAAGTGGGGGTTATAAGAGAGGTCTGAAATTTAAAATAGCGATATTTCGTTTCCTATTAGTTTTTCGTCAAATGTGCACTTTACAAAAGTTGTTTTCTCTGTTATTTAGAGTAACTTTTGTTATATTGACTTTCGTTGTATACCTAAGAATAAATGAGTTATACGCTAAAAATTATAGCGGGAGTCAACAATTTTTTTTTGGCACAAGAGAATCAACCGAACTAAATAAAACCCAGTATGTGTATTAGCACTAACGCCTTCATTATAACAAGCCATACCAACATTTCTAGGGACGGGCAGGAGTGGGGGTTGTAAGGAGGCCTGAAATTAAAAATAGCGATATTTCGTTTCCTATTAGTTTTTCCGAAAATCTGCATATAACAAAAGTTGTTTATTTTGTTATTTAGAGTAATTTTTAGCAGATTTACCTTAAGGGATATATATATATATATATATATATATATATATATATATATTCAGTTGAGGCTGAATAGTGATGATATATTTTTGGCAAGGCTTTACTTTTCACGACATTTACCCGTCCCAGTGTTTAGGGGTAACACCCGTCGTTTCTGTGGGTTTGTTAATAATGAAATTAATTTTTTATGTAAGACTTCAGTGTCCTGCATATTGTCATATTTCCCGTTTCCTGTGTATTATGCATAGATTTAAATTATTAAGGAGAAAATATTGAAATACATTTGAATTAATTTTTTCAGGTGAGGTACCTGGTAGTTCATATTGAAATGACGTGTTGAGGAAATTTCTCTAAATATCAAAATAAACAACTTTTTTTATGTGCATATTTGGTGAAACCCCAATAGGAAATCACTATTATTAATTTCAGGCCTCCCTTACAACCCCCACTCCTGCCCGTCCCTATAAATGTTAGTATGGCTTATTATAAGGAAGGCGTTAGTACTAATTCACATACCGAGTTTGGTTTAGTTCGGTTGAGTCTTTTGTGCCAAATAAAATTGTTGACTCCCGCTATAATTTTTAGCGTATAACACCTTTATACTTCGGTATACGACAATAATGTATATAATAAAAGTTACTCTAAATTACAAAATAAACAACTTTTTTTATGTTCATATTTGCCGAAAACCCAATAGGAAACGAAATATCGCTATTTTTAATTTCTGGCTTCCCTCATAACCCCCACTCCTGCCCTTCCCTAGAAATGTTGGTATGGCTTGTTATAATAAAAGCGTTAGTGCTAATACATATACCCAGTTTTATTTATTTCGGTTGGGTCTTTTGTCCCAAATAAAATTGTTCACTTCCGCTATAGGTTTCAGCGTATATCTCGTTTATAATTCGGTATACGAAAAAAGTGTATATAACAAAAGTTACTCTAAACAACAAAATAAACAACTTTTGTTATGATCATATTTGCCAAAAAACCAATAGGAAACGAAATATAGCTATTTTTAATTTCTGGCTTCCCTTATAACCCCCACTCCTATTCGTCCCAGAGGATATTAATATAGCCTAAAGTCTAAGTTGGGTTAGTAGTAATATACATACCAAGTTTCATAAAATTCGGTTCAGCCGTTTATGCGTGAAAAGGTAACAAACAAACAAACAAACAAATAAACAAACAAACAAATAAACAAACAAACAAACAAACAGACACCAAAGAAACAAAATGCAGTTATGGTGTCTATGACATGTGAAACGAAAAGTTATCGTGAAATTTCGCGAAAAAAATCAATGTACAGACAGAGGTTACAATTTTATATATATATAGATATACTAGCTAAGGTACCCGGCGATGCCCGGGAAATCATTGCTGACTGACTAATGATTGTATTTTTATAGCAAGACTTCAATGTGTACAATTGCACTTCCCTCCACGATGTATTGTTTTAGCAGATTTCCCTTAAGGGAAATCAGCTATTGAGGTCGTACTCATGACGCGAGTTTTGAAAAATTTCCTCAAATGTCCATCGATCCTACCCAGGAGATGACGAAAATGAGGTCCGTTCAAAATTATATATATATATATCTATATATATATATATATATATATATATATATATATATATATATATATATATATATCTATATCTATATATATATATATTTGTCTGTTAACGCTCTAGCGGTCGCAATTTTTGTTTGATCGTTACCAAACTTCATATTTAAGCGTTTTACGTAAAAAGAGAGATCAAGTTCGTTAATGGCTGAAATCGGACCAGTGGGAGGGGGGGTTTAGAGGGGGGGATTTTTGAAAATTCAAAATATCTCCGTTATTATGCGTCGGATCGAAAAATTGTATAGAATCAATCTTATTGTAAATTAAATTTACTATAAATATTGTTCTATACATTTATTCTGTATCTTGAATATAAACCGAGATATTTGCATTTTTATGAAATTTGGGCCGATAACGGATTTTTGAATTTCCCGCGAAAAGCTAGTTCGGCTCTTTGCCGTCAACGTTTGGCTCTCCTATGGAGATTTCTCTACTGTATAACTTCACGTGGGAAATCTGATTAGTTTACGCAGCCCCTGCGTGACGGACTTTTTTTTTTTAAAACAGCCAATCCTAAAGTGTAACTTTCAGGGTTAATAGAATAGAAATTTTAGTTTTGAAGAATATATGAAAATGGGTTCCTAATTTATCCCTCACGACTTTTTGACTCACGGTTTTTGAATAATTCAAACCATAATCATGGGTAGCATTTATCACAATTAAATGTCATCTATAATGAACATATTTCCTGCCAAAAGTCAAACCAAGCACATATAGTTTTAGCATAGTTTTATACATAAGATTATATTCGTATTAGTAAGCCTCAGTGGAAATCACTTCCCGTCGTGGCAGCATTCCACAGGAAATAACTAAACTCAATTACCTCCCGTCCATTTCCGCTCTCGCAGGAGCGTTATCATCGTTGTTTTCCTTAGAATATTGATTCAGAATATTATTTTAATAATTTATCTCCCTGATGGAACTAAATAATAGATCCCTAAACATAATTTCATTTATGTTAAAAAAGCTAGATGAGGGGAAGAGAGCCCCCCTGCAACCTAGTAATACTTTAAACATTCATATCGAGTATATATTAAATACCAGAAATGCTCTTATAGTTTATATTCTATTAGAAATAAATAAAAAAGTTATAGGGAAAATAAATAAATAAATGAGGAGGCGACGGAGATTTATAAGCTCACTAATCCGAATCATACTTGCAACTATCATATAAGACTAAAACATAACATCTTTTGTCATAATATCCATTTATTAAAAACACTTAAATAAGCACTAATAAAATTAATGACTCCCGCAATGGATTTAGCGTATATGCCGTGTTAACTTCATTTACGGCAAAAGTGAATACAACAAAAGATACTTTAAATAACAAAAGTAAACAACTTTTGCTATGTGCACGTTAGCCAAAGAAAAATAGAAAATGAAAATTGAGAATTTTTATCTCAGGCCTGTCTTATAACCCCCACTCCCGTTTGAACCTAAACATTTTAATACAGCTTATAATCATGGAAGAATTAATGCTAATTCGCATACCAAGTTTTGTTAAATTCGGTTCAATCGTTTAAGCTAAACAAAATTGTTGGCTTCCGCTTTAGATTTTAACGCATATCTCGTTTATGTTATACAGCAAAAATGAACATAACCAAAGTTACTTTAAATAACAAAATAAACAACTTTTGTCATGTGCATATTTGCAGAAAAACCAGTAGAAAAAGAAATATTGCTATTTTTAATTTCAGGCCTCCCTTATAGCCCCCACTCCTGCCCGTCCCTAGAAATATTGGTATGGCTTATGATAATTAAGGCGTCAGAGATAATACACATACCGAGTTTTATTTAGTTCGGTGGACTCTTTTGTGCCAAATAATATTCTTGACACCCGCTATAATTTTTAGCGTATAACGCCTTTATAATTCGGTATTCGACGATAGTGTATATAACAAAAGTTTCTCTAAATAACAAAATAAACAACTTTTCTTATGAGCATATTTGCCGAAACACCAATAGGAAACGGAATATCACTATTTTTAATTTCAGGCGTCCCTTATAACCCCCACTCCTGCCCGTCCCTAGAAACGTTTGTATGGCTTATTATATGGAAGGCGTTAGTGCTAATACACATACCGAGTTTTATTTAGTTCGGTTGAGTCTGTGTGCCAAATAAAATTGTTGACTCCCGCTATAATTTTTAGCGTATAATGCCTTTATAGTTCGGTATACGAAAAAAGTGTATATAACAAAAGTTATTCTAAATAACAAAATAAACAACTTTTGTTATATGCATATTTGCCAAAAAACCAATAGGAAACGAAATATCGCTATTTTTAATTTCAGGCCTCCCTTATAACCCCCACTCCTGTTCGTCTCAGAGAATATTAATATAGCCTAAAGTCTAAGTTGGGTTAGTAGTAATACACATACCGAGTTTCATAAAATTCGGTGCAGCCGTTTATGCGTGAAAAGGTAACAAACAAACAAACAAATAAACAAACAAACAAACAAACCAATAAACAAACAAACAAACAGACACCAAAGAAACAAAATGCAGTTATGGTGTCTATGACATGTGAAACGAAAAGTTATCATGAAATTTCGCGAAAAAAATCAATGTACAGACAGAGGTTACAATTTTATATATATATAGATGAGGCTGAATGGTGAAGGTATTTTATTAGCTAGGCTTTACTTTGCACAACATTTTGACATTTATCCGCCCAAGTGTTTAGGGTCTATACCCGTCGTTGCTGTGGATTTGTTAATAATAAAATTCAAGGAAAAGACTTCACTGTCCTCCATATTGCCATATTTCCTGTCTCCTGTGCATTATGCAGAGATTTGAATTATTAAGGACAAAATATTTACATAGATTTGAATTAATTTTTCCAGGTGAGGTACCAGGTAGTTCATATTGGAAAGAATTGATGAGCATATCAATATTATACTCAAATTATTTGTTTCATACATTGTTCCCGAAAAAATGCATAAAACAAAAGTTACTCTAAATAACAAAGTAAACCACTTTTGTTATGTGTACGTTTGTCGAAAAACAAATAGACAATGAAATATCGAGAATTTTTATTCCAGGCCTCCCTTATAACCCCCACTCCCGTTCGAACCTAAAAATTTTAATATAGCTTATAATCATGAAAGAATTAATGCTAATTGACAATCCGAGTTTTGTTAAGTTCGGTTCAATCGTTAGTGCCCAATAAAATTGTTGGCTCCCGCTAAAGTTTTAGCATATATATATCGTTTATACTTTGACTACTTTTGTTATGTGCATATTTGCCGAAAAACCAATAGGAAACGAAATATCGCTATTTTTAATTTCTGGCTTGTCTTACAACCCCCACTCCTGCCCGTCCCTAGAAATGTTGGTATGGCTTATTATAAGGAAGGCGTTAGTGCTAATACAAACACTGAGTATTATTTAGTTCGGTTGTCATTTGTACCAAATAAAATTTTTCACTTCCGCTATAGATTTTAGCGTATATCTCGTTTATAATTCGGTATACGAAAAAAATATATATATATCAAAAGTTACTGTAAATAACAAAATAAACAACTTTTGTTATGTTCACATTTTACGAAAAACCAATAGAAAACGAAATATCACTATTTTTAACTCCTGTTCGTCCCTAGAAATGTCGGTATGGCTTGTTATCAGGAAGACGTAAGTGGCAATTTACATACCTAGTTTGGATTACTTTGGTTGAGTTTTTGAGCCAAATAAAATTGTTGACTTCCGCAGTAGTTTTTAACGTATAACTCATTTATACTTAAGTATACGACAAAAGTGTGTGTAACAAAAGTTACTCCAAATAACAAATTTCACCACTTTTGTTATGTGCATAATTGCCGAAAATGCAATAGGACACGAAATATCGCTATTTTTAATTTCAGGCTTCCTTTATAACCCTCACTCCTGTTCGTCTCAGAGTAGATTAACATAGCCTTAATTCTAAGTTGGGTTAGTAGTAATATACATACCAAGTTTCATAAAATTCGGTTCAGCCGTTTATGCGTGAAAAGGTAACAAACAAACAAACAGACACCAAAGAAACAAAATGCAGTTATGTTGTCTATGACATGTGAAACGAAAAGTTATAGTGAAAATTCGCGAAAAAAATCAATGTACAGACAGAGGTTACAAATTTATATATATATATATGTTATTTTTAATTGTGAGTAACCTTATTATTTTTTAATAATGTCTAGGGTGCGGTAGACCGATTAGTTTGAAATAGGTAAAAATAGTTTGTATGTCGTTGCTTTTTTTCAAGTAGCTACTTATGTCTTCTATTCGTCCACATATCACAATCCTGTTTAGTCCAAGGTTTTACATTTTTCTTGGCTCCCATGAGAATAGGAGTAATGAACATGTCATACAGCTGACAGTATACACATATTAGCTGGCTACAAGTATTGTTTGAGAATTGAATGAAGACTAATCTATTTGAAATTCTTATTCCGAAAATAGCATGCTGATTAAAACCTTATAACTAATCTTTTCATTTCAAATATTTGGGTTTGTTATTCTAAACTAATGATGTGCCTAATAGATAATACAGTAGAGTTAGTTTTATATGAACAATAGTCTAGAAGGAACTAGCAGCTCTTTCCTACATTCCTCAATTACTTTTGTTCTCAAATAGTTGTATCCTCTTTTGCAATAAATGAATGTTAAGAGGAATGAAGAGAGGACTATCTTTCTAGTCAAATGTAAACTAAAACAAGACAAGAATTTAATATCAATAAACATTAATTTATTATTTCAATCATGATTTTATACACCCCTTGCTCTACTAGGATTGTGAGTTAAGAAGACAGGCGACGAACAGGCTAGAGATCTGAGAACACTACCTTAACATACCCATAATATATTAACAACTAAGTATAATATCATTAGACTATTGCAAGAATAAGAAGAGAACAGAGGTTAATTGTTATAGGAAATAGTCCATAATAAAATAATATACTTCCATTATATATGAATAACCAATTATTGCTACTATGGCTAAATGCTTGTTGCCACCAATTTCTAGCCTGGGTGGGATAAAGGGTTTTATTTAATGAGTTTGTCATTAAATGAATTCCTAACGCCTAGTTGGGAATCTAAATAGCAACTATAAATAACCATGTGAGATTAACATCAATGCCAACCTATTTTGGCATTATGTAGCAAATCTCTGCCTTGGCTCATATCTGTTGACCTCTGTGTAGGCTCAATCCATTGAGCTCTTCCTGGAGCATGTAGTCCGTCGGATTATGTAGCAAATCTCTGCCTTGACTCATATCTGTTGACCTCTGCATAGGCTCAATCCATTGAGCTCTTCCTGGAGCATGTAGTCCGTCGGATTATGTAGCAAATCTCTGCCTTGACTCATATCTGTTGACCTCTGCATAGGCTCAATCCATTGAGCTCTTCCTGGAGCATGTAGTCCGTCGGATTATGTAGCAAATCTCTGCCTTGACTCATATCTGTTGACCTCTGCATAGGCTCAATCCATTGAGCTCTTCCTGGAGCATATAGTCCGTCGGATTATGTAGCAAATCTCTGCCTTGACTCATATCTGTTGACCTCTGCATAGGCTCAATCCATTGAGCTCTTCCTGGAGCATATAGTCCGTCGGATTATGTAGCAAATCTCTGCCTTGACTCATATCTGTTGACCTCTGCATAGGCTCAATCCATTGAGCTCTTCCTGGAGCATGTAGTCCGTCGGATTATGTAGCAAATCTCTGCCTTGACTCATATCTGTTGACCTCTGTATAGGCTCAATCCATTGAGCTCTTTCTGGAGCATGTAGTCCGTCGGATTATGTAGCAAATCTCTGCCTTGACTCATATCTGTTGACCTCTGCATAGGCTCAATCGGTTAAGCTCTTCCTGGAGCATGTAGTCCGTCGGATTATGTAGCAAATCTCTGCCTTGACTCATATCTGTTGACCTCTGCATAGGCTCAATCCATTGAGCTCTTCCTGGAGCATGTAGTCCGTCGGATTATGTAGCAAATCTCTGCCTTGACTCATATCTGTTGACCTCTGTATAGGCTCAATCCATTGAGCTCTTCCTGGAGCATGTAGTCCGTCGGATTATGTAGCAAATCTCTGCCTTGACTCATATCTGTTGACCTCTGCATAGGGTCAATCCATTGAGCTCTTCCTGGAGCATGTAGTCCGTCGGATTATGTAGCAAATCTCTGCCTTGACTCATATCTGTTGACCTCTGCATAGGCTCAATCCATTGAGCTCTTCCTGGAGCATGTAGTCCGTCGGATTATGTAGCAAATCTCTGCCTTGACTCATATCTGTTGACCTCTGCATAGGCTCAATCCATTGAGCTCTTCCTGGAGCATGTAGTCCGTCGGATTATGTAGCAAATCTCTGCCTTGACTCATATCTGTTGATCTCTGCGTAGGCTGAATCCATTGAGCTCTTCCTGGAGCATGTAGTCCGTCGGATTATGTAGCAAATCTCTGCCTTGACTCATATCTGTTGACCTCTGCATAGGCTCAATCCATTGAGCTCTTCCTGGAGCATGTAGTCCGTCGGATTATGTAGCAAATCTCTGCCTTGACTCATATCTGTTGACCTCTGCATAGGCTCAATCCATTGAGCTCTTCCTGGAGCATGTAGTCCGTCGGATTATGTAGCAAATCTCTGCCTTGACTCATATCTGTTGACCTCTGCATAGGCTCAATCCATTGAGCTCTTCCTGGAGCATGTAGTCCGTCGGATTATGTAGCAAATCTCTGCCTTGACTCATATCTGTTGACCTCTGTGTAGGCTCAATCCATTGAGCTCTTCCTGGAGCATGTAGTCCGTCGGATTATGTAGCAAATCTCTGCCTTGACTCATATCTGTTGACCTCTGTATAGGCTCAATCCATTGAGCTCTTCCTGGAGCATGTAGTCCGTCGGATTATGTAGCAAATCTCTGCCTTGACTCATATCTGTTGACCTCTGCATAGGCTCAATCCATTGAGCTCTTACTGGAGCATGTAGTACGTCGGATAAAGTAGCAAATCTCTGACTTGACTCATATCTGTTGACCTCTGCATAGGCTCAATCCATTGAGCTCTTCCTGGAGCATGTAGTCCGTCGGATTATGTAGCAAATCTCTGCCTTGACTCATATCTGTTGACCTCTGCATAGGCTCAATCCATTGAGCTCTTCCTGGAGCATGTAGTCCGTCGGATTATGTAGCAAATCTCTGCCTTGACTCATATCTGTTGACCTCTGCCTTGACTCATATCTGTTGACCTCTGCATAGGCTCAATCCATTGAGCTCTTCCTGGAGCATGTAGTCCGTCGGATTATGTAGCAAATCTCTGCCTTGACTCATATCTGTTGACCTCTGCATAGGCTCAATCGGTTGAGCTCTTCCTGGAGCATGTAGTCCGTCGGATTATGTAGCAAATCTCTGCCTTGACTCATATCTGTTGACCTCTGCATAGGCTCAATCCATTGAGCTCTTCCTGGAGCATGTAGTCCGTCGGATTATGTAGCAAATCTCTGCCTTGACTCATATCTGTTGACCTCTGCATAGGCTCAATCCATTGAGCTCTTCCTGGAGCATGTAGTCCGTCGGATTATGTAGCAAATCTCTGCCTTGACTCATATCTGTTGACCTCTGCATAGGCTCAATCCATTGAGCTCTTCCTGGAGCATGTAGTCCGTCGGATTATGTAGCAAATCTCTGCCTTGACTCATATCTGTTGACCTCTGCATAGGCTCAATCGGTTGAGCTCTTCCTGGAGCATGTAGTCCGTCGGATTATGTAGCAAATCTCTGCCTTGACTCATATCTGTTGACCTCTGCATAGGCTCAATCCATTGAGCTCTTCCTGGAGCATGTAGTCCGTCGGATTATGTAGCAAATCTCTGCCTTGACTCATATCTGTTGACCTCTGCATAGGCTCAATCGGTTGAGCTCTTCCTGGAGCATGTAGTCCGTCGGATTATGTAGCAAATCTCTGCCTTGACTCATATCTGTTGACCTCTGCATAGGCTCAATCCATTGAGCTCTTCCTGGAGCATGTAGTCCGTCGGATTATGTAGCAAATCTCTGCCTTGACTCATATCTGTTGACCTCTGCATAGGCTCAATCCATTGAGCTCTTCCTGGAGCATGTAGTCCGTCGGATTATGTAGCAAATCTCTGCCTTGACTCATATCTGTTGACCTCTGCATAGGCTCAATCCATTGAGCTCTTCCTGGAGCATGTAGTCCGTCGGATTATGTAGCAAATCTCTGCCTTGACTCATATCTGTTGACCTCTGCATAGGCTCAATCCATTGAGCTCTTCCTGGAGCATGTAGTCCGTCGGATTATGTAGCAAATCTCTGCCTTGACTCATATCTGTTGACCTCTGCATAGGGTCAATCCATTGAGCTCTTCCTGGAGCATGTAGTCCGTCGGATTATGTAGCAAATCTCTGCCTTGACTCATATCTGTTGACCTCTGCATAGGCTCAATCCATTGAGCTCTTCCTGGAGCATGTAGTCCGTCGGATTATGTAGCAAATCTCTGCCTTGACTCATGTCTGTTGACCTCTGCATAGGCTCAATCGGTTGAGCTCTTCCTGGAGCATGTAGTCCGTCGGATTATGTAGCAAATCTCTGCCTTGACTCATATCTGTTGACCTCTGCATAGGCTCAATCCATTGAGCTCTTCCTGGAGCATGTAGTCCGTCGGATTATGTAGCAAATCTCTGCCTTGACTCATATCTGTTGACCTCTGCATAGGCTCAATCCATTGAGCTCTTCCTGGAGCATGTAGTCCGTCGGATTATGTAGCAAATCTCTGCCTTGACTCATATCTGTTGACCTCTGCATAGGCTCAATCCATTGAGCTCTTCATGGAGCATGTAGTCCGTCGGATTATGTAGCAAATCTCTGCCTTGACTCATGTCTGTTGACCTCTGCATAGGCTCAATCCATTGAGCTCTTCCTGGAGCATGTAGTCCGTCGGATTATGTAGCAAATCTCTGCCTTGACTCATATCTGTTGACCTCTGCATAGGCTCAATCCATTGAGCTCTTCCTGGAGCATGTAGTCCGTCGGATTATGTAGCAAATCTCTGCCTTGACTCATATCTGTTGACCTCTGCATAGGCTCAATCCATTGAGCTCTTCCTGGAGCATGTAGTCCGTCGGATTATGTAGCAAATCTCTGCCTTGGCTCATATCTGTTGACCTCTGTGTAGGCTCAATCCATTGAGCTCTTCCTGGAGCATGTAGTCCGTCGGATTATGTAGCAAATCTCTGCCTTGACTCATATCTGTTGACCTCTGTGTAGGCTCAATCCATTGAGCTCTTCCTGGAGCGTGTAGTCCGTCGGATAATGTAGCAAATCTCTGCTGTTTGGTAATTGTACGTCCGGTGTTTAAGTTACGGGAGCTCCTAGATGAAGAAGACAACAGGTAGAGCTCCTGCGGGACAAGATCAGCAGTCAGTTAGTTCAGCTCTGGTGCTTATACAGTTAGCATTTGTTATTTTCCCTACGGCAGGCATATGCAGTCAGTTTACATCGGAACCAGCCAGTGTTAAGTATGCTGTCCACTTAAATTTCGCATACATCTATTTTTGATCCCACCGGCCTGATACATCTTGTTTGGTCTTAACCGACTGGAATTATTTGTAGATTTAAGTCAATTCGTGACTTATTTGTATGTCTGGAAATATTTGTCCTTTCTTGTTTGTAGCTTGGTTTGTAGGGGGAATATTTATTTTTTCGTTATTTGTAGGTAGGCATACTATCGTTTTATTATCGTTATTTTGATATTCATAATATTCAGTAAGTTTAAAAGGAAATGAAATGATGATATTATCATCTTATCTCTGTTGCCTCTAAGTTAAATTTATGTGTTTCCTCAAATAAATCTTCAACTGAAGTTTCTAATAGTCCAAAGTTGTCTCCCATTAAAATCCTTAATTTCGCGGGGAGCTTGGAACAATTCTCTACCTATTTTGATCTGTTCAATACATTGATATATAAAAATAATAACCTGTCTGCTATTGTAAAATATCATTACTTTCTAAATTCGTTGACTGGTCAAGCATTAAATCTTATGAAGGGAATTCCATTCGATTCTGATAATTTTGAAATAGCATATATCACCTTTGTTAATCGCTACGAAAATGGTAGACTTTTAGCATTTAGATTAAGCTGACTTGTTCTTTCATGAAATTCTCATTACAATTTGTTAATATTTTGAAAACCAGTAACCTCAAATATGATAAGTCCATTAGCAGTAATAATAGATTTAGATCAAATAAGAATGTTTTGACTTCAGTATCTATTAAAACAAATGAAACCCCTTGTCAGTGCTGTAAAGGCAAACTTAAAATATTTGTTTTGCTAAATTTCTTAGTATGGAAATACCTAATCGATTTAAATTTGTAAAAGAAAATAAATTGTGCATTTTGTGCCTTTTTTCTGGACATTTTCTAAAACAGTGCAAAAGTAATAAATTATGCTCTTGTAAGGGAAAGCATAATAGTTTGTTATGTTTAAAAAGTAATACAAAAGATAGTGATAACAATGAAAGTAACAGTGAAAACATAGTAGCTTGCTCTGCTAGCAAATCTAATGCTTCAGTTCTGCTCAGCACTGCTATAGTCAATATAAAAAATAAATTTGGAAACAGTATAAAGGCTAGAGCCCTTATAGACTCAGGGTCTCAAGTGTCATTTATAACTAATAGATTATTCAGAGAATTAGGTTTGTCTAAGAGGTATTGCTTTGATACTTGCTATGGAGTTGCTGGTTCAAAATTAAATACTGGTCCGGCATGGGGGAAATCTTGTTCTCGGTGTAAAGGCATGAACCATTTTGCTGTTGCGTGTACAGTTAATGAAGTAGATTCAAAGAAAGTTGCTGAACTTGAATTACAAAATGAATTTGGCGTTGTCGAAAAGTTTTCTATTGATGAAGTAGAGTCCAGTAGAGGTAGTTAACCCAGTAGTTGTAGTGGAAAAAAAGAATGGTGATTTGACGGTTTGTTTGGACATCTGTTATGAGAGAACATTTTGTTATACTGACTGTCGATGATATCACCCAAACATTACAAGGTAAGAGTGTATTTACTGTATTCGACCTAAAAGATGGTTATTTCCATATTGAGCTAGATAGTGCGTCAGCTGATCTTTGTACTTTTGCCACTATTTTTGGGAGATTCAAATTTCAGAGGATGCCGTTTGGATTAAGGTCGGCACACAGAACAAAAGTACGCCATCATAGAAAAAGAGCTTTTGGCTGTACACTTTGGTGCTACAAAATTTCATCAGTTTTTATATTGAAATAAAGTTGTTGTGAAAACAGACCACAAACCACTAGTAAAAATTCTTAACAAGGATATCAGCAATCTTAGTCCCCGGTTACAGCGTATCAGGATAAAATTACTTAATTATGATTTCGACATACATTATATTCCTGGTCGAGAAATGCTTATACCTGATGCACTTTCTCGGTTACAGCTAGACTCTTATGAGCCAGCAAGTGACATTGAATTTGTGGTTCATGTCTTTATGAAATCACTGCCTATTTCAATCAGGCAGAGGGAAAGAATTGTAAAGGCCATGGAAAATGATCAAATTATGGTGAAACTAAAGAAATACAGTCAAACGGGTTGGCCGAGAAAGCTACAAGGGGAATTAGCACTCTATCCTCACGATGAAGTGACTGTATGTGAAGATCTGGTAGTTTGGCAGAATAAACTGTTCAAAAGTGAATAGGGATATTGGCTGTTTCGTGGTATGTATGGGGCCTAGCATATTTTTATATTTTTTTTTATTATAAATATCATTAATATTTATTAGAAATCATTGTCTTTTTCCCCCATAAAAAAAGAAATTTAATTAAGATCGATTTAATTAAAATTAATAGGATAAGAAAAAATAACCAATATCCCTATTCATTTTTGAGCAGTATAGAATTGTGGTGCCAGCCAGTTTGAGGCCGGAGATGCTAGCAATTCTGCACTCCAGTCACGCTGGTATTGAAAAATCGAAAGAGAGAGCTAAACAAACAATAATATGGCCCCAAATAAATATGGACATTGAGCATTTCATCAAAAATTGTCCTAGTTGCCAGAAGTTTGCAAGAAAAAATATTAAGGAGCCCTTATCCCTCCGTCGGGCGCGTGATCTCTCAGATACACGATTTCTAGAAAATATTTGCCACTCCTCCTAGCAGAGAGTGGTGTTGTTGTACTTCGAGTTATGTGGTTTTCAGGACCCCCCCCCCTCAAGGTCAGTAGTGTCACTGTGTTTGATGGAGTCGTGTGTTTCACCTGTCACTCCTAGATACCACGCGCCCGATCTCGGAAGTTTTTTTTGAAATCTGTATTTCATAAATATAAACATCAATTAACTTTCTCTTTATTAAATGGAACCATATAAACCAATTTTTCTATTATTTTGCTCATACATGAGCTTTCAGTAGAACTTATTCAAGAAAATATTGTATGACGCAGTGACAAAAGTAGACGTTTACCAACCGATCTAGTGACGAAACTTGACGAGTACAGAGACTCATTGGACCATACATTGAACTCAAGTACAGAACAGCATAAAAAAGCCCCTCCACTATAACGAACTAAAGCAAATGATGTGAACCAAGCAAAACTGAAAAGAAATGTAGGTTTACTCATTATTCTTGTGAGATTTGCAAAAGCAAAATTTGTTTACAACATAGTTCCACGCCTTGTCCTAATTGTAATGCAGCTCTGCAAAAGAGATAATAATTAAACTGGTATTTTTAAAAGGATTGCTACATTAAAATTTAGATGATTTTTAATATGTCCTATCAAAAAGTGATTTAGTGCTACTTATTTTTGAATGAAGTTATATTTAGATATCTTGTTTATATTGTTCACAAACTGAAATGAATTATGAATAATTAAGACATGTGCATTTAAACTATTTCTTTTGGTATTTTTATGTTTTAATTATATTTTAAAAATTATTGTCCACGGTTTTAATAAAAGTGAATCTATAACCAACTTGGTTATATTATCTACCATGATTTTTTTTATTATAGTACGTGTCAATTTTGAAAATTGTTTAATTTTTTCAAACAAATACTTCCTCAGATATGATTTCTAATTACACACTGAACATTTTAGTGCAAAATATATATTAAAAAACTGTATTTCCGTAGAAACGGTGGAGGTTGTATCTCTGAGATACACGCGCCCGAAGGCGGAATATTTTTGATGCGCCCGACCGAGGGTTAATGAGCCATCCATTGCCCATAAGACCGTGGCAGAGGGTGTTTGTGGACATTATGAGTCACGTGATTACCTGCTTCTGGTTGATTCATATTCCAACTGGATTGAGCTTGTGGGCATGAAAACAAAATTGGCTCAAGAAGTCATCCAAAATTTAAAATATATTTTCTCAAAGTTTGGTATTCCAGAGGTAATGGTCTGCGACAATGTACCGTTCGCTTCAGCAGAACTACAAGGTTTCTCCAATGATTACTGGTTTGACATTGTCACACGAAGCCCTAATCATGCGCAGTCCAACTCTTTCGCTGAAAAAGGTGTGGGACTAATTAAAAACATATTGAAGAAGACTGCAGATGGAAAAGAGGATCTATATATGGCACTTCTTGAGTATAGGAACACTCCACTAAAGCATTTACGAGTGTCCCCAGCACAGCTGTTGATGAATCAGGTGTGCCGCACTAAATTACCTTCTGTAGCTGATACGCTGATCCCCCATGTGAATGCTGACATACCAGCTAAGTTGGAAGAAAAACGTGCAATTGCCAAGAGCTATTATGATCGGTGTGCTAGAAAGCTCAAGGAATTCAGTCCTGGAGATCTCGTATCCATCCAGTACCCAAAAGTCGACTACTGGCATCGAGGGAGAATTCTTCAAAAACATGTTGCGCCAAGATCGTACATAGTGGAGGACCTTGATACTGGCAGAGTGGTCAGGCCGAATAGAGTACATCTTCGCCTGGCATCGTTTCAGGTAGATGAGGGTACTGGAAATGCTACAAACATTGTTGCACCAGCATCAAGATCTAAGAGGTGCAGGAGAGTGCCAGCAAGGCTCAAAGATTGAAAAGAGAGATGTTATATGTGGCTACACTGTTAAGGAAGGAAGGTTATAGCTATGATAGGAGGAGGGAAGCGGATGTTGGTTATGTGTAGTATTATGTTGATGTACAGTTTATCTTGTGTTCTATAATAATAATGATAAACAGAATTTATATAAGATTTGTGTATGTTTTATTATTTGGACTAATTATTAAAACAGTACCGAAGCTATTGTTGTGCATAGAATTGCTTCTGTCCCACCACCAAGCAAACTACCTAGTTCAAAAAAAGTGCAATTTAAATATTTGGTCTTAAGCGACGTATTAGTTGAATCTTCTACTAAGATCAATATTTTAATAGGTGCAGACCTCTATTATGAGATCATAAAGGATGGTCCTATTATTAGAGTCGGTTCAGCTGCGGCCTACCCAACAGTTTTTGGTTATGTAGTCACTGGTAAAGTCCCTGGTGACACAAATAGTTCTTTGTTCTGCAACTTTCTGATGAAGAAAACCAATGATTCTGATCTCAATGAATTGGTTTCTAAATTTTGGCAGTGTGAAAGTGTAGTTTCTCAAAGTAAAGTTAACCTCTTGAGTGAAGAAGAGCAATTGGCTGAAGACCAATACAAAGAATTGTATTTTCGTACCCCCGAAGGTAGATATAACTCTCCCATTTTGTGTAAACCTAATATAGACAACCTAGGTGATTCGTTCATTAATGCAAAGAAAAGGTTGCTCGTTTTAGAAAAGGCTTTATCTAGATCTCCAGATATGAGAAAGGATTACAATGCATTTATGAATGAGTACATAAGGATGGGTCATATGCAGAAAGTGACATTAGGAAGTGGGAAGTGTTATATTCCTCATTTAGCTGTTTACAAAGACTCTACAACCACTCAATGTCGAGTTGTGTTTGACGGTAGTGCACCAACTACTTCTGGGTTGAGTCTTAATTGTTGTTTGCTGAAAGGTCCTGCTTTCCAACAGAACATATTTGATATTCTGCTACGTTTCAGATTTCACCGTGTGGCTTTAGTCGGAGACATTGCCAAGATGTATCGTATGGTGAATATCATCTCTGAACATCGATCGTATCAACATATTCTGTTCAGGTTTCACTCAGGGGACCCGATAGAGGATTATGAGTTAGTCACCAATACTTATGGTTTAACCTCAGCTGCATTCATCGCTCTGCGGTCTTTAGTCCAGAATGCTTTGGATGAGGGACATAAGTATCCCCTTGCTGCAAAAGTTGTTCCAAGGGATTTTTTCGTTGATGACCTCCTCAGTGGTGCCAGCTCAATAGAAGAGGCGAGAGAACTTGTGGATGAAGTCATCAGTATGCTCAAGGCTGGCGGATTTTTGGTGAGAAAATGGGTCTCCAGTGTTCCTGTAGTCCTAGATTCGATTCCTGAGGAGCTTAACCCTTAACTGGCCAAGGTGTCTTTAAAGACGCCATTCATATTTAACTCTCCCAGAGAGCTTCTATTCTTACCCCTTTTGGGCCACAGTTCACACCCCTGAAACCTCCCAAGCATGAGCATATGCGGCACAAGTCCATTTATTGTTATTGGAGCTAATTACTAGCAATATACTGAAGAAAATCATCATTTTTTACCACCCTACTTCACACTAGTTGCCAGCGAAGTTTCTAATTCATTAAAATATACGCTATTCGATTTAAATATGAACCAAAATGGGTGAAATAGTTCTAAAGGATTCTATTTAAGTTCCTATGTGTTTCATTTTCCATTTTGGAGAGAAATAGAGTTATAGTATGGATTTTAATGATGGTGTACTTAAGTTCACCCTGGCCAAATACCAACAAAATTGCCCAAGGGGCATGATTTTATATTATTTCTTACTTTTACCATTTTAATTAACAGATACGTATAAAAGTCGAGGTGAAAAGATTTTTCTCTTTGCTACCAAAATTTAGTATCACTTCTGATGAAGAAGAAAGCGACAATGAAGGAGAAAATGCACACCGATGCCCCAAAATGGATGAAGGAAATTTTCAAATTGAAATGAATGAATGAAGTGAACATTTCAATATTGAGGGTGAAAGAAGGAAGAGGATGTTATGAAGAATACGTTGATAACAAAAAGTGTATCAGCGTGATTAAATGGTATGACAACAAAGTGTTGACATAGTGGCATATTAGTTGCACTTTATAGAACAGGTTACCGTTCCCACAAGTATTACATGAACATTTTCAAGTAATAATTGGATTTTGTGGTTAATAACGCCTTGCTAATGTACAAAAAGAACACCCTAAAAAAAAAAAAAAAAAATTGACTTTAAAGCAATTTCGAATACACATTGCAGAGGATATTCTGCTGGACCGGCGAGCTAAAAGGGCTAGTGGAACCAGGACCACCAATTGCTGCCAAGAATTGCTGCAGCTCTCATAGCCGATGCAGCAAGACTTGATGGGATGCACCATTGGCAAGTATTCACTGCAAAAGGAAAGTGTGTGTCACCAAAATCAAAGGGTTGTTTTATGCCGAAAATGTAATGTGAGACTTTGTAACACCCGTGAAAGGCCCTGTTTTCTTGAATGAATTGAAAGTTTAATGATATTTTTGACGGATTTATATTTTGTTTACAATGTACTTATTTTTTATTTACAACACGTTTCTTTTATTACATGATAAATTATTTAATCACATTTTCAGAAACTATGTCAGTTTATTAACATAAATTACAGACACTCCCATTGATTTATGGTGATTGGCCAGAGTGTACTTAAAAACACCGCTAAGGTTTTAGGGTAACTGGCGCATACGCGGACGATGTAGCCATTGTTAGCACCTCCCTCAACCCATCCCGCGCACTATCCCTGGCAGAATCTGCATGTCAAGCAATATCCGATGACCTACGCTCCATCAACATCCACGTGAAGCCTAGGAAAACAGATGCCCTAGTGTTCTCATACCATAAACGCTCCCCTGTCCCCGACACTTTCAGACTGGACAACAACGATCTCCCCGTGTCCCGCTCCATAACATACTTAGGCATTAAACTCAACAGACACCTGACCTTCTCCACTCACGTACGCAAACGGATACAACATCTAAGAACCAAATTCGCTTCCCTCAATCACCTTCTCCTCTCCCCGGTCCTCAGTCTCCGCTTCAAAGGCGTCAGCCATCCCGCTCTCCTCTATGGCTCCCCCGTTCTCAGATACCTCACCAATTCCTCCTTAGAAACCCTCCAACATTTTCAAAACGGAATAGTCCGGAAAATAGTCCAGCACACATACCTCCAAAGCTCCATCAACCACAGAATCCATGAAACCCTCTCCCTTGAACCCATCTCCCGCAGACACATTAAATTCTTTGATTCCCTCCACTATATTGACAACCCCCTATACCGCTCCATACCCCCTCAGCAGCCGGTGAGATGGCGACAGGTTGGTCTCGACGAGCCCCTAGTCGATCTCACCCGCTGCTGACACCCATCCTCATAGTGCCCGAGGTCTGGCCAATAATTCACAAACAGGGCTAACCCCCATGTCCCACATTCTATTATAGCCCTGTAGTTTAGTTAGGTTAATTCTAGTTTAGTTTTCCTTAGTCTAGTTCAGTTTAGTCTAGTTTAGATTAGTCGATAGTTTGGGCGCCCCTTACGGCTTCTTAGGTTTATTTTCAGGTCTTAGCGGCCGTCCTTTCTCTTTTTCTTCTCACCTCCTTTCCATCTATCCCTTTCCCTTCTTCTTTCGTTTTCTTCCTATCCTATTACAACCCAGCCGGTATCACCAGCTATCGGGTCACCCACCCTTTACGAGTTCTATTACACCCATTCAATATTACCACCTCCCTTATAATGGAACGTAGTTCAGCAGAAGGGGAACTATCTTTTCTCACCCCCGGTAGGAGGTCAAACTACCTTATTACAACCTATCAAGAAGCGCTGGGTATCAGATATAAAAAAAAAAAAAAAAAAAAAAAAAAAAAAAAAAAAAAAAAAAAAAAAAAACTAGCCAAAATGTAAGACACCTTATATATATATATATATATAATCTTATATATTCTATTTATTAGGGACGCAAAAAATGAGTTTTTAAGAAAAGTTTCCATTAAATGGAAAGTTTCCATTAAATGTGTCTGTCATTTTTTGAATTTCTGCCCAATTAAGGGTTAAAGAATCTAACATAATTCTTGATCCAAAACAAGACAATTCAGAGAAAATTCTTGGAATTCATTGGGATTCTAATCTTGATTTTTTGTCGTTCCACATTTCCTCAGTTGCACCTCGAAGAGTGGTGACTAAGAGAATTGTCTTATCCGTAACCGCTAAGGTATTTGATCCCATGGGTTTTGTTGCTCCTGTTGTTTTTTTCATGAAGTCCTTCTTCCAATCCTTGTGGATAATGGACTACGACTGGGATAATCCTATAGAGGAACATATTCTTAGCAAATGGTTGCATTGTGACAATAATCTATATTTGTTGTCGAACGTCACAATCCCAAGATTTGTGGGTGTTGATGCCAATAGCGTGGGGTCAACAAATCTGCTTGGATTTTGTGATGCCAGCAAACTCGGCTACTCAGCAGTTGTCTATGCTCGAATTGGGAGCTTAGATCAGCATGGCGAAGTACGTCTGCTTGCCTAGTAGCAAGAATCAATACTTGTTGCCGAAGCATAGTCGTTTGACTCACTTGATAATTGATTATTACCACGTGAACTACCTTCATGTTGGTCCTGGTAATTTGTTGTCTTTACTGTGTAGCGGTGAGGTACTCGCGAAAGAATAACCTTGACAGCTAGTCATAATTTCCATATGTTGGCGAGTACCTCGCTGCTATACGTTGCTATAGAGAAGTCCCTATAACTTAGTGAGGTTAGGCTTAGTGAGTCTTCTATCGGCATTCGCGTTGTGAACCGTGTTTGGGTTATAGTGCGTGTTTATAACCTGGGAAATACCGGAGTCTGAAGTGCGGCCGTGAAAGGACCTATTTGTTAATAACTTTTTCATATTTTATTTTACTGTTTTAATATATGTGATATAGTTAAATCGGCCTTGACTTCTTCTTTACGTCTCGCATCGCCCCTCCACAACTGAGAAGAAAATCTTGGATCCTTTCAGCTAGGACAGTGAAACGACAGGGATTTTACAGATGCCTCACGTGCACTAGGTACAGGGCTGCTTTTCTGCAACCACAAATGGGGCAGTTGCCAGAGCGTAGAGTGGTTCAGTCCAAAGTATTCTCTCACGTCGGAATTGATTGTGCTGGTCCATTCTCTATTAAGGAGCATAAGCGTAAATGTGTCAAAATTATCAAAGGTTATTTGGTTGTTTTTATTTGTTTTTGTGTCAAGGCAACACATTTTGAGATAGTAACGGAATTATCTACTCCGGCCTTTCTCGATGCTTTTGATAGGTTTTGTGTCCGGAGAGGATTCCCAAGTGATGTCTACTCAGATTGTGGAACAAACTTTAAGGGTGCTTCACGATATTTCCCTGAGCTTACAGGATGCTTCAGCTGTTCCGAGCTTGAGACAGCGCTGGCCAGGTGGCATTTCAACAGCCCTGGAATGCCTTCAATGGGTGGCCTCTGGGAAGCGGCTGTTAAATCGGCCAAAAGTCACCTGACCAAGATAATCGGCAATACATGCCTAACCTATGAAGAGCTCAACACACTAATGCATCGAATTGAAGCTGTCTTGAATTCCAGACCGCTAACACCATTGTCTACATCTCCTATGGAGTCCGATGTTCTGACACTAGGTCATTTTTTAGTTGGAGGTCCGTTAATTTCGCCGCCAGAACATAACCTCCCGGATGTCAAGGAAGGAGTCTTGAATAGATGGCCAATGGTACGCAGTTTAGCACAACAATTTTGGGCAAAATGGAAGAATGACTATTTGAATTCGATCCAACAAAGGACAAATTGGTACAACGAAGTACCAAATTTGTCAGGAGAAGCCCTAGTGCTAATAAAGAACGAGAACACACCTCTGATGAATTGGCCTCTAGGTAAAGTCGTGAGTGTGTTTCCCGGTACAGACTCAGTTGTTTGAGTGGTAGAGCTGAAAGTGGGCAACACATTGCCGGCCTGTTGTAGTGCCACTCCCCGTCTCAGATTGAGCTGAAGTTTGTTATGTTCCTTATTATTTAGAAGTTTGTCGTTTATTTGCTTATTAGTTGGACAGTAGCCCAACCAGAGGTTTGATTGTTCTTTGTTTAGTTTATCTCATTGTTCGTTATTTAGATAATAATTAGTTAATAGTTTCTTTATTTCAATGGTCTGATCCATTTCCGTGGGCCTCTTTCCTACGTCCTAAATCCTTGCTGACACCCCTGCAAGGTGAAGTTGGCGCGTTTTCATTACCTTATCCTTCCATATTCTAAGCCATTGAAGGATTTTAGTGATTATGTTTAGTTATGTAGTTTCTATCGCAACCAGCTACAAACAATAAAGTGAACCTCTTTATTTTATTTATTGCATTTTGTTGGGATTATAAGAAGATAATCCCTAGGCTGGTGGTGTATTTGGTAATTGTACGTCCGGTGTTGAAGTTACGGGAGCTCCTAGATGAAGAAGACAACAGGTGGCGCGCCTGCCGGACAAGATCAGCAGACAGTTAGTCGAGCTATAGTGCTTATACAGTTAGCATTTATTTTCCCTACGCCAGGCATATGCTGTCGGCTTACATCGGGACCAGCATTTGTTAAGTATACAGTCCACTAAATTTCGTATACACTGCCTTGACTCATATCTGTTGATCTCTGCATAGACTCAATCGGTTGAACTCTGCCTGGAACATGTAGTCCGTCTCATTAGATCCGTGTGAACACATACCCTAACTGTTCATTAAACAGTTAAAAACGAAGAGCAGAATAGATAATATAATCATTTTCTGGACAAGAACACAACTCTTAATTGATAACGGCATCAAACTACGTGTTTGCATACATCTCGCTGAATAAAGACCTTGTTGCGGTAACATTCATTTATTTATTTATTTGGTGAGCTCCGCAACTTGGCGATGTCGCTCAGTATCATTTATTTTCAATTCCTTGAGTTAAAATGTTAAAATAAAGAAATAAAGAAAAATGTTTTCAAAATTATTAAGACAATATAAAGTATAGCTACATATAAAACTAAGGAATAAAATAAAGCAAAGGAACCGTTAAAATAAAACTAAGGAACTGTTAAAATAAAACTATGTAAAACTATAATTTTAGCGACAAATCCTGGCTTGAGGGTGATGAAGGTCTAAGGCACAAGTTTAAAAATGTATTACACAGCCTTGTTCACAAAAAACATGCATACAAATTAGTGGCATAATTTAATATAAAAACGTAGATTGATGAGTGGAGTTGGTGTGGTTTAAAGTTTGTTGTAAATGTTAATTGTCTTCAAGTGATTTAACAGTGTGTTTATATGTGGGCTACCTTCCGTCAATAGTTCGTGTAAGTCGTTGGGTAAGTTCAAATGTTCACGTAGTCTGCAGTGAGTCAGGAGATGTTTAATGGTCAGTACTGTGTTACAGTGAGTGCATGTAGGTCGATCTTTTCGGTTTATGAGGTGTGAATGTGTAAGTAGTGAATGTCCGATTCTAAGCCTAGTCAACACCACTTGATCTCGTCTGGTAAGATTTTCCACAGATTTACCTTTGTTTGGATTGTTTAGGATTTCTCGGAGTTTGTTGTCAGTTTGTAGCCAGTCGGTTGTCCAGTCATTGAGTACTTGTGTTTTAATTACACGTTTCATGTCTTGTGCAGTCAGCCTGTCAATGTCTACAGTTCTTTTCCTGGCTGCTAATTTAGCTTGTCTGTCGATGTCAGTACTTTGTTTTATGTCTGTATGTCCCGGTAGCCACATCATAATTATGTTATAATTGTGTAAATTGTGCAGGTATGTGTAGATTTGTGTAATAAGTGGGTGTGAATTGTAAAGATTTCCTATGGAGAGTAAAGAGCTAAGAGAGTCGGTACACAGCAGTATTTTGGTGGTGGGGGATTGCTCTAGTTTTGATAGAGCAAGAATTATAGCCTCAAGTTCGGCTGAATATACAGAGGCTTTTTTTTTTTTTTTTTTTTTTTTTTACCCGAGTTCCAGAGGGAATTGGTTGATGGTAGGGAGACAGAGTGACCTGCCGTGGATGTCCCGATAGTTCCCCTTCTACTGAACACTCTGATGTTCCATTATAAGGGGGTGTTGTGGTCTAGAGTGGGGGTAAATGGAACTGTGGTTGTGGGTAACCCGACGTCTGGCGGCGTCGGGTGGGTTGTGAGGATAGGAGAAAGCGAAATAAGAAGGACAGGGATAGTAGGAGGGGAGGTAGTAAAGAATAGAAGAAAGACTTAAAGATAAAAGACTAAAACTAACCTAAGAGTAGAGTCACCGCGCAAGCCGTCACTGGCCCTGGGCGGACGCTGTGAGCGAGGGAAGGAGGACGCCGAATACGCTTATCAACTACATACCTAACCTAGCTAATACTAAAAGACTAATAATAAAAATAAAACTAAGCTAAACTAACAACCTAAACCTAACATAAGCTATACGGCCCGTTGATGGTTGTGGTTAGTGCTCCCGTTCCCGAGCAGTGCCGTGAAAAACTCAACAGCCGGTAACGTCGACTAGTGGCTCGACGTCCTCGACCGCCTTCCGCCAACATACCGGCTGAAGAGGGGGTTGTAGAGAGGAGAATAAGGGATTATCGATATATTGGAGGGAGTCGTAAAATTTTACATGTCGGCGGGAAATGGAATGGGAAATGGGTTCGAGTTCTAGGGTGGGATGGATAATTCGGTTGGGGGATTTTTGGAGGGAGGTGTGCCGGACAATTTTCCGGACAAGGCCGTTTTGATAGGATTGGAGATCATTGAGGGAGGATTGTGTGAGGTAACGGAGGACAGGGGATCCATATAGGAGGGCGGGTTGGATTACCCCTTTAAGGATGAGGAGTTTGAGGCGGAGGCTGAGGACGGGGGAGGTAAGGAGGTAGTTTAGGGAGCGGAAACGGTATCTGCAGGATTTTATGGTTTTTTGGATATGGGTGGAGAAAGAGAGGTGTCTATCTAGGTGTACGCCTAGATAGCAGATGGAGCGGGAGATGGAGAGGGTTTGGTTGTCTAGTTGGAAGTCTTCTGGGATGGTGGTGTTCTGTTTATGATACGTGAAAATCAGGGCATCTGTCTTCCTGGGATTCACGTGGATGTTAATTTTCTTAAGGTCGTCGGACACCGTTTGGCAGGCTAATTCTGCCAAACGGAGGGCAAGGGTAGGATTGAGGGAGGTGCTAACAATCGCCACGTCATCTGCGTATGCTACTACCTCAGTGTTGTGGAACCGTTGACTGACCACTTGTGCAGTGTACGCCGTGAATAGGGTAGGAGAGAGAGGAGAGCCCTGAGGCACTCCAACTCGGAGAGGGTAGGATGCGGATAGGGATTCGCCGACCCTTACTTGGAAGGTTCGGCCGTGTAGGAAGGAGCGTAGCATGGCGAGGAGTTGGCTGGGACAGCCATGCTTGCTGAGGGTATTAAGGAGATGGGCGTGGTCAACGGAATCAAAAGCCTGAGTGCAGTCAATAGAAATCATGGCCGTGGCGACGTTTCTGCGGATGTTGGAACAGGTGTTGGTGTGGATGCGGGCGAGAGGGTGAAGTGCACAATGTTTGGGACGGAAACCAGACTGCTCATTGGGTATGAGGGAGGCCTTCTCACTGAAATCCACAAAATACTGGAGAATGATACGTTCCAGTATTTTGGAGATATGAGGGAGAAGGCTTATGGGGCGGTAGTGTTCGGGAGCGGTACCGGACTTGTTGGGTTTTCGGAGGGGCACGATAATGGCGTGCTTCCACATGGAGGGGAAATGTCTAAGGCGGAGGCAGGAATTTAGGAGATGGTTGAGGTAGGATAGAGAGCGGCGTGGAAGCTGACGCAGCAACACGTACTGCACCCCGTCCACACCAGGGGATTTACCCCCTTTGGTGCGGCGCAGGATGGCAGTGAGCTGCCTCGGGGAGGAGAACATGAAGTTTCCTTCATACTCCGCCCGTGGCGCCTCGACTGTTTTACGCAACCTAGTCTGATCTGTTGCGGCTATATGAGCCGCCAACACTTCAGCCTGGTTTTTGGGACTCATCACAGTTTTGTCAGCCTGTAAAACAACAGATCGCCTTTTGGTGACCCTGGTCTTAACCAGCTTCCAAAATTTGCGAAAGTCTCCGTGCGTTTGTCGGAGGGTTTCGTGCCACTGAGCCGTCTTCCACTGTCTCATTAGGGAACGGATCTGTGTGGTGAGGGAGTTAATGGCGGGACGAAGGAAAGGATTCTTAGTCCGGTACCAGGTGTTTTTAAGGTTGTTCCTCTGCTTGATAATGGCAAGTATGTGAGGAGGGGGGGTCTTGAGCCCCGGTGGTATCCTCACATGCTTGGGGATGGCCTGATCCGCTGCTTGAATTATCAGCCCTGTAAACTCCTCCAGTTTATTCTCCAGGGTTTGGGCGTCACTGATGGTAGTGAACGCCGGCGTGGTTTCGTACATAAGGGACTTGTATAATTTCCAGTCTCCATTATGAAACGAGTAGGTGGTAGTTGTGGGCTTGGGAGGGCGACCTCGCAGCACGTAAAGTACTGGTCGGTGATCACTAGAGACAAAGTTAAGAGCTAGGCACCTTGTCACTATGTGTGGGGTACGGGTCAGAAGGAGGTCCACAGTGGACATGTTCGCGTAGTCTCTATAGGTGTGAGCATTCGGGTGCACAACGGTGAAGGCTGACTTCGTTATCGTTGTGCCGGCAGCGTTGTCTGAACAGTTGTTCCAGGAGGTATGTCTGGCGTTCAGATCTCCAACGACTATGTGATTTCGATCGGTCATTGCTAGGCCGATCAAGTTATTAAATTGCTCGCATTTGGCTCTAGGCCGTCGGTATAGGCCGGTGATTGTGTACGTGTGGTTGTCTAACAGTACCTTAACCGTGAGGACATGTATATGCTTGGGCACTGAGGCAACTATTGGCTGCTCTAGTTTATATGAGGTGCCGTACCTTATTAGTATGGCCACTCCTCCTGCCCCGTTGTCTGCGTTGACCATGTCACTCCGGAAGGTATGGTAGCCAGCCACCGTAAATGACATCGAAGGGGTTAAGCGGGTGTCGCTGAGCACCGCTATAGTGGGGTCATATTGACTAAGAAGAGCTTCAAGCTCGGCTCGGCGGAGAGTGGCTGAGTTCACATTGAAGTTCAGCAGGGAGTAAGGCCTAACCATTATTTGGTCATGTTGGACTTGACTAGTTCGAGGAGTGAGTTTACAGTGCCGAGGAGGGTGTCGAGCATTCGCTCCATCCTATCCACCCAGGGCGGCATGGCTGGAATGTTGTAATGTGCAGGGGGTTGTGAATATTCCTGAGCCTGGGGTTGAGTGTAAGCAGAGGAGGGAGGGGGTTGGTGGTGGGTTTGTGTGGGTTGAGGTTGGGATGAAGGAGTGGGACGGGAAGAACGAGCAGTCCAGGGGTTGTGGGTGGGGGGAGGAGCGGGGACGTAGGTAGGACCGGGGTCTTTACGCCTGGCTTGGACAGCTTGGACGATCCGCTGACGATGGGGGCAGTTTCTGAAAGAAGCTGGGTGTTCCTCCCCGCAGTTGGCGCAGGACAGCGGATTGCGAGAACGGTCGCAGTCGGCGACCAAGTGGGCTCCTGAGCATCTCACACACTTGGGGGGCAATGAACAATAGGCCTTAGTGTGGCCAAACTGTTGGCATCTATGGCACTGGGGCACTTCTTTTTCGGGGGTGTATTCTTTAACTCGGATCACAATGTGATCGATATCCTTAATCTTGCCCAAGTGTGTGTGGTATTTGTAGCCGGGTTTGAATGTAGCCAGTATTGGCTCTATGTCCCTCTTGGTGCCGTCCGGGGCCGTTCTGCGCATGCGCATGACGCTTATCAAATCGTCGTGTTTGAGGGCTGCTTTAACATCCTCTAATGGATGTGTGATATCCAAGCCTAGGATCATATACTTTGGGTTGCGTTTCGTACCCCGGGGGGCATAGGTGTGGAAGGGGACTTTGTTTTCGGGATGGTTAAAGAGGGTTAGGATTTGCTGGTGGGCTTCCATGGTCGTCGGGAGGATACGGAGCTCCCGTTGTGTGGTCTGTACTCGAAATTCTGTGATGTTATTAGGGGATGGAGGTCAAAGGGGTGAAGGAGTTGGAGGTAGTGGTGGGAGTTTGTGAGGGAGGGGGGATAGTACCCTTCTTGGATCGTTTATCGACGACTCGGGTGAAGCCCTCGTCGTCTGGGCTCTCATTGGCCCGCTTGGGTAGAGGAACAAATGCCAGTTCCATGGCCTCTGATTGGGCAGAAGTAGAAGGGTGGGAGGGGGTATCGAGAGGGGGAAAATCTGAAGGTGGTGGAGGGGGGGGGACACTGGTCAGGGGGCGGGGCACTAACCTGGCCGTCTGGACCTATGTCCATATTACGCTTTTCTATAAGCCTATCTATAATAAGTTCGGCCTTATCCCTCCTTCCCTGATAAGGCGTCTTTCGTTTGTTCTTCTTTTTGAAGAACGTGACTCCACTCTGGGGCTGTTCAGAGGGGTAAGAAGAAGAGGGGGGTAGTTGGCCGTCCGGTGTCTGGGACGTGAGGTGGTCCTGAGAAGGGCCGTCCAAAGACATAGCGGTAGGCTGAGGGGGGAGAGAGTGTTCAGAGGAGGGGGAACTGTCAGGCCTTACCTTGTCTGACAGGTTGGCCTTAAGGGCCCGGATTGTCTCCCAACCAAAAACCAATTCCCTTGGCCCTCCGGAGGACTCGGCTGGGTAATTGATCAGGGCAGAAGAAATCAGCTCCTCTCTTCTTATCCAGAAATATCCAGCAGGGGCACAATGCACCAAGTGCAACTGCCCAGGAACACCAAGTAGACTGATAGATGTTACCTCTTCGGAAGCTGGATGCTTTTTGATATACAGAGGCTTTATCATTCAATCTTATTTTATAGCCTGCGTTTCCTATAGCTGCTGCTGCACCGGTCCCTGTCTCAGTTTTTGATCCGTCTGTATAGACAAATAACGAATTTTTATTTTTACTAAGGACTGAATTAAAAATATTTTTATAAAATTGAGAAGAAAGTGGTTCGCATTTCCTGTACTTTGTTAAACTTAGATTAATTTGTATGTTCCTCACTCTCCAAGGTGGTGTAATTAGATGTCTTTCAGTGTACAGAGGTGTGTTTACAATATTAGAATCATTTGTGTTTTCAATGTGTCTTATTAAAAGAGGTTTTTGTTTTGGTTGTTTTTGCAAATATGTGTCGATAAAAGGGTTGTTTAAAAATGTATTTACACAAGACTTATTTAGTGCCTTAGACTTCGTTAAAAATATCATATTTGTCATTCTCCGTCTATAGGCCAATGGTGGCTCACCAGATTCTGCACAAAGGCTATCTACAGGACTTGTTCTAAATGCTCCGGTTGCTATTCGTATTCCTGTGTGGTGTATCGAGTCTAGCAGTCGGAGGGTATTTGGACTGGCAGATGAATATGCTATGCTGCCATAGTCCAGTAGTGATCTGGTGAAGGAGCGGTAAAGCATTAGCATGGTGCATCTGTCAGCTCCCCATTTCGTGTTACAAAGAATCCTCAGTAAATTCAGTGATTTTTTGCATTTAGTGAGAAGACTTTTTAGATGGGGCACCCATGTTAAACGTTTGTCAAGTGTAAGTCCAAGAAATTTTATTGTGTCTGTTTGAGTAATGGTGTAGTTAGAAAGGGTTATATGTGCTATCAAATTTCTTCTACTTTTAGAGAAAATAATACAATTAGTTTTTTCTATTGAAAATTTGAAGCCAGTTCTGTCAGACCACCTTTCTAGTTGATGTATAGTGTTTTGTATGATTTGCTGACCTGTGTTTAGGTCTGTAAATGTAGTGTAGATGAGTAAGTCGTCAGCATAAAGCAGTATGATACTTCTGGGGGGATACAGCTTGTGACTGAGTTTATAGCAATACTGAACAACGTTGTGCTTAGTACTCCTCCTTGAGGCACTCCGTTCTCCTGGGGGAATGCATCCGATAAAGCGGTACCTACCCTAACTTGGAATGTTCTCTGGGTGAGATAGTTTTTGATAAAAAGTAAAATGCTCCCTTGTATGCCCCAATTTATTAGCTGAGTTAAAATTAAACTATTCCACACCATGTCGTAGGCCTTTTCAATGTCTAAGGAAACTGCTAAGACTGATTGTTTGTTTAAAAAGGCATTTAGGATAGCACTTTCCATATGTGCTATATGATGTTGGGTGGAATGCTGAGGTCTAAACCCGCATTGGTAAGGGGAAATAAGATTTTCGTTTTCAAGGTGCCAAATGAGTCTTTTATTTATCATTTTCTCAGCTACCTTACAACAACAATTTGTTAGTGAAATGGGGCGGTAACTAGTTTTTAACTTTTTATCTTTCCCAGATTTAAGAATAGGAATAATAATAGATTTATTCCATGATTTAGGATAGGTGCCGTTTTTATACATTTTATTAAGAAAGCTTAGAAAGGCCGTGAGACCACGTTCGGGTAGATTTTGCAACATGCTATAAGTCACTTGGTCAGGTCCGGGAGAAGTCTCTTGTAAACTAGTCAACGTTTGTTTTAATTCGTGCATCGTGAATTCGTCATTGAGTGGGTGGTCGTAATTTTGATCTATATTTAGGCATGTTTTTTCAGAAGTAGTTTTAAATTCTAAAAACCGTCTAGTATAGTTCTCGTTGCTTGAAATTGTGCTGAAGTGTGATCCTAGAATATTACATATTGTTAGTTGGTCAGTCAGAATTTTTCCATTAAGTTCGAGTCCAGTCACTGGAGTCCGATATTTTTTGTGTTTAATTTGATTTATCTTACTCCAGATGTCAGTAGTAGATGTATGTCGGTTCAAGCTAGTTACAAAATCTACCCAACATTTCCTTTTACTATTTTTAATGATCCACCGTGCTTTCGCTTTCTTTCTTTTATAATCTAGGAGATGATAGTCGGTTGGTTCCCTTCGAAATAAACGAAGTGCTTTCTTTCTATCATTTACAGCATTTTTACACTCGTCATTCCACCAAGGAACAGGAATTTTTCTGTAGAAAGTTGAAGTTTTAGGTATAGTAAGTTCAGCTGTGTCTATAATTATTGAGGTTAGATCGTCTATTGATTCTAAAACTGTGTTATCTAAATTGTTAGTTATCAAATTTTGAAAAGATTTCCAATCAGCGTTCTTTGTATTGAATTTGGGAATTGTGTTAAAAATAGGAGGGAGCGAGTTTAATTGTATATGAATGGGAAAATGATCACTTCCATGGGAGTCCTGGTCGACGTACCATGAAAAGCGAGAGTGTATTGATGGAGTGGATAGTGTTACGTCTACGTTGGTCAGTGTACCTGTCCTGGGGCAGAGGTGTGTCGGGGAGTCAGTATTTAGTGGAATCAAGTCATAGTCTTCGAAAATGGTCTGGAGTTTTTGTCCTCTACTATTGGTTACAGGAGAATTCCACATAACAGATAGGGCGTTTAAATCGCCGGTTAATAGTAAAGGACTAGGTAATTGTGTTAGTAAGTCTCGTATTTCGTGTTCGTCTAGGGATTCGCTTGGTGGAAGGTAAAGTGAACATACTGTAACTCTGAATGGGAGGAATACTGAGACAGCAACGGCTTGTAGAGTTGTTCTCAGCTGGATGGGTTCACTATATGTTTTATCGCTAACAAATATAGCAACCCCTCCACAAGCTCTACCTCCCAAGGAGTAGTCATACCTATGAGCTTTAAAGCTGTGTAAGTAGAATTCTTTGTTCAGTCTTAAATGACTTTCTTGTATGCAAACAACCGTAGCATTAACATCAGCTAACAAGTTTTTTAGATCACCAATGTGTGCCTGGATGCCATTAACATTCCATTGGACTAGTGACATTACTATTGGATTTATCTAAAATACAACAAAAGTAAAGTTAAAAAAGCTAAAAATAAGTTAAATAAAAGGTGATATAAAAGGTATGAAAGTGGAAACATTTAAAATAAGGAATGAAAATAAATGATACTGAGAGATTTTTCACACTTTTGTGCTTTTTCCTTTTGAACATTCTCGCCGTTTATGGTTTTCATTTTCATTATTTTTTAGCTTGTTTTTCTCTTTTGGGATTTCCTTTTTTCCTTGCTTTTAGGCTTGAATTTCGAGTAGAGGTTTTATTAGTTTTCTTTTGGATTTCTCACTTTTCTGAGAAGTTTCTTGGAGCTCTTCGGTAGGTGGGATAATTTCAGCTTCTATTTCATCTGTACAGTTTGGTAAAGGTGTATGTCTTGGTATAGAAGACGGGTTTCTAGAAATTATGTTTTCTAGACTGTCCAATCTGTTGTTCATTTTCTCTATTAGAGCTACTAAAGTGTTTAAGACATTTGTATCGGCTTGAGTATTTTTAACTTTAGAAGCATATGATTTCTCCACTTCCTTAATTCGAATATGTTTTGCTTCTCTATAGCTTATTTTTAGCATCACCATTTTCTTCCTTATTTCGACTTCTTCCGCGTATATTTTGCAAGTTTTTTCGGAAGTAAGGTGATTACCGCTACAGAGGCAACATTTCGTTTGAAGGCAGGGTCCGTCGTGTTTGGGTTCAGTACATTTTCTGCAGACTGGTTCCTTCTTGCAGGACTGCCTGTGATGCCCTAAAAGCCCACAAGTAAAGCATATTGATGGTGGAGGGATGTACACCCGGACTGGAACTGATAGATAACCCAGCGAAATTCGTTGGGGAAGATTAGGAGTTCCGAAAGTTGCCAAGAATAAAGATGACTTCTTGACATTACCCATTCTTCTTATACTTACAACGCCTTGACTTTTTATTTCTTCGATTATGTCTTGTTCTTCAATATCTCGTAGTTCTCTACAGTAGAAAACACCTCTGGAATAGTTAAGTGAATTGTGTGCATTAACTGAAATTTCTATTTCGTTAAACGTGCTACTCTTTAAAAGTTTCGAAGATACATCATCATTGGGACAGTTCAGTAGTAATGTACCATCTTTTCTTATTTTTTTAACTGTAATCTGATTAGAATACGAACATACCCATTTATGTATAATGAAGGGGCTGATATTGTTGAAGCTCTTACTTCCATCTAGTATTTTAACTGTAAGATAACGAGGCGCAGATGGTAATGTTTCACTGTCTTCGTACCACAAATTCCTTCTACTTGTATGATCTTCTGAACAATTACGGCTATTACTGATCATTTCTGAACAATTATAATGCGTATTGCCGCTGATATAGTCTGATTTATTCAGAACAAAAAAGTTAGTAGGTTTATCAATTGCTTTGAACATATGTTTTTTTTTTTTTTTTTTTTTTTTTTTTTTTTTTTTTTTTTTTAAAATGGGGTCGTATCGAAGACACCAGAAGAACATGAGCAGCACATTCGCGAAGTCTTCAAGGATCGACCGTCAAGACGGAAGTGGATCTCCTCCAACCACTGCCTTCCGAGGTGCAGGCGATCCAGGAGTTTCCTCGTCCAGCCACTTTTTACGAGCTCCAGCGTTTTCTGGGTATGCTAAACTTCTAGAGGAAGTGCCTTCCACGTCCACGCATGCCCAGGGTCCACTCAATCGGCTCCTTCACAAGTCCGAGAAGCGGGACAAAACTCCCATTGTGTGGACCGAGGAAACGACTGAAGCCTTTGAGAAGAGCAAGAATAGCCTGTTAGAAGAGGTGAAGCTACGTAAGCTACGAGGAAACTCATCTAGCAACGCTATTTTTAGCCAGAGATGAACTCTGACGTTGGAAGTGTCCCTTACCAGAGGGCCAAGGTTCATCGCCATACAACGACACGTCCATTTGGATGTCGTCGGAATATTGTTTTTGTTATTCACTATTCACTAAAATTGTATCAGTAACCAATTTAAAAGCTGTAACTCAAAAGCGAACTGTTTTTCGAACTGAATATATAAATTCACAAACATATGATATTTAAAAAACAAATATTATTATTATTATTTATTAACGTCCACTTTTTGCAACTTAGGCTAATCGGGACGGGTTATCTACAGGTTACCACCCTATTCTAGCCAGGGTGGGATTTTAGGACGTTATTTAATGAATTTCGTCACTAAATAATTTCCTTTGCCCAGGCAAGAATCGAACTCGCCACTCTAGATTTACCATGTGAGATAAAGGTCAACGCTTAAACTCGCATGGCTAACCTGAGCCCCAATAATAACAAATAATAATAATATTAAATAAAAGGATTTGACCGCTGGCCAGATACATCGTAGTGGCAAACATACTCCCTCCCAAGTAGTGAACTGATGGGCAGCTACTTCTCAGCTGGAAGAAGAGGTGGGCTTGTCAGCGGCCTTCTGATGTTCTTTGTCCACCGTTTACAACATCTGGATGACGTTTCTCGAATTCGACCACCCACTTCTGGATAAGTCTAGAAGGTTTCTAGTTTCTGCAAAACAATCTTGTAGTTGTATTCTCGTCTCGTTGTTGAATTCAAATCACAGAAGTAGGATGATGAACAATTGTTCGCTCGTGATGCCGTCATTGTCCCTGCAGGATCTTCAGCACCCAAATCGATGAAAATAGCATTAGGCATAGCTTCTTCTGCTCCTCTTAGTGACTTAATAAGACTTGCTTCGGGAAACAGACGTTATTATAAGTGGTTCAGGAGCTGGTTTAGGGCAATAACCTGCTTGTAATGCATGATGAAGAGCATCACTATTGTAGTCTGTGCCACTCAACTTTGGACACATTCCCTGCTGTGCACTCCAGGCTCCCTGTCTGAATTTGGGGTTTTCTTGGCAACTTTCTCCAGAGTCATTTCTATAGGATAAATACTTTCTAATAAAAAATGAATTAGATTTTCATATATAGAAACAACTATAGAAGTAGACAGTTATTCTAAATGCTCTTTTAGATTCGAATCCTATTGTTACGTTTTTATTACAAAACCGGGGCACTATTATTGCTGGGGGGAGGGTGTTTGTGGTCAGTGGCTTTTGCTGGGCGGGTTGTTGGGCGTTTAGTAGGGGGCGAATGAATTTTTGGTTGTAACCGGGACTGGGGTGGTATTGGTAGAGGGGGCCGTACGCCTTGCCCTGCTCTTAGGGACATCTATGAAGCCTTCCTGATCAGGTAGGGCTCTCTTCCGGGGGAAGGCGAGGGGGGCAGCCGGGCTGTCGTTCTCGCCCTCCACCCGAGGAGGTTCCTGGCGCTCCGTAGTGTCCATGAGAGGAGGGGAGGGTGGCTCAGTGTAGCAGGGGCTGGAGGCTCGGGAGTGGCCGGAGCCGGTTAGGATGAGGTGTCTGATTTCCTCATCCGTCATCAGTTGGGCATTGAGGCCGTCTAGGGCGGCTCTGACCTATAGGTCGATGGGGATGGGTGATGCACAATCTGGGGAGAAATGGGAGTCAGCTAGCCCCGTAGTGGGGTTTAGGTTGTCCATGATTGGGTGGCCCTGTGAAGGGCCGTTTAAAGAAACGGTGGTGGTCAGGTCGGGGTTATAGCACGCAAGGGCTCACGGTGCTCACCTTCACCGGAGTTTGGCCGAGTTCTTCAGCCCAAATCAGTCACGGCACGACACTGTTCTTCGCATAATAACTCTTTACCGCACTGCACTAACTCGCACTGTTGCACTGAACGCACATATGAGCACTTGAGATCAAACTAAAACTCACGAGGGTCGGCCCTGGGTCTTATATACACTGCTCAAAAATGAATAGCATATTTGATTTTCTCATGGCAAGTCCGACGGTAGGCCTCCAGTCTCTGTCGTATTCCTCAATTAACGTTCTTTTGTAGTAGAATGATTTTTTATAAGTGTTGGGGAACATCTTGTTCCATTCAAGGACTGGGATACTGACCTTCCTCACGCAGTAAGGCAGCATCTCGTTATGCTGGAGTACGTGAGGAAGGCCCTTGATATCCCAGGGCTTCCATTTCTTTTTCTTAGATTTTAAATAAGGCCAGTCTTTAGAAAAATTTAACCACGCTTCTCTCAAGAATGGCGAAGCAAAACGTTTTGTTCTGCGAGAAATCGTTTTCACCGATGAATTTGTTTTGATTTCTTTGGCAGTTGTATGGATATTATTATATCCAATATTAATTATGTTATAAATATTAAGTGTTAATCAGATGTACCAAAATCTGTCATAAGCTGCAGATTCCTACGACAATCTGCCACAAGCTGTTGATTATTACTACAAACTCCTGATTTTTAGGAGGACAATCTTTGTCAGGGGCATCTACTGTATTTGGCATCACCAGAGTAGATAAAAGTCCTGCTTTAGTGTGCAGGCGAACTACCTGCGAGTCATGGAAATTATTGGAAACTGATGTCAGATCCTGCCTATCACTAAAGTCTAAATGGTTAGGTGGAGGAGAAACATCAGTTTCCTGTGGCTCATTTGTGGCTTTCCCTGCAATCCACGCAGCCGTCCTGCCGTGCAGAGACTCAGCCCTGAAAGGTGTAATATAGGGGTTGATATGTGGCTTACCTTTCTTCTCGCCCTTTCATGCTCGGCACCCGCTCCAACTCGTACTGCTGTAGAAGCTCGTCCTTTCGTCGCTGAAATTCAGCTTCCGCCTTTCAGCTTCCTCTTGTCACTGAAGTTGACGGAGCTGCTGCTGATACCTGAAATCAACCTCCATGTCGACTAACGTCGCTTCTAGTCGGATGCTCCTGGTGGATCACTTTGCATTGCGGCTTTCTGCCGCACTTCGTCGTTCCCTCACCGATGACGAAACCACGCCTTGACTCAGCTGTGATTCACCTAAGGCATATCTAGAGTTCGCTTCAAGGCTCCCATGACTGATCCTCGCATCTGCTGCAGCCCTCCGACGTCTTTCTTCGACCCTCGGCCTCGAATCTTGAAGTGTTACATTTCTTCTTTTAAGCCCATTCGGCACCAGTCCAACTCCACCCTGGCCCATTTGGTTATTTACTATTCAGTAAAATTGTATCAGTAACCAATTTAAAAGCTGTAACTCAATAGCGAACTGTTTTTCGAACTATATAAATTCACAATCATATGATATTTAAAAAACAAATAATAATAATATTAAATAAAAGGCTTCGACCGCTGGCCAGATCCAACGTAGTGGCAAACAGTTACCATCGGAGGGGATGAGATACCTCCTCACTATGGTGGACCGGACAACCCGTTGGCCGGAAGCCGTACCTATCCCGGACATCTGAGCCTCAACCATCGCCCTACTGCACGTGGATTTCACGGTTTGGAGCACCTCAGCGAATAACCACGGACCAAGGCCGACAATGTGAGACAGATCTGTTCTTGTGGTTGAGTGCACTGATGGGTATAAGCAAGCAAAGGACTACCGCGTACCACCCCCAGAGCAACGGGTACGAGATGGACCCAGGTTCTTCCCACCGTTCTCCTTGGACTGTGATCGGCATTCCGTGAGGACATGGGTACTAGCGTCGCTGAGGCTGTTTATGGCCAGGCTCTGAAGGATGATTTGGCAAGACTCAAACCACGATCACCAACGGACGACATTCCGGCACAAGGTCCTGACCACCGGCTCTCACATCTTTGGGCACGTTACCATGGTAACATAGTGAGCGTTGCCATGGCAACGGAGCCAGCCAGCTGTGAACAACAGAAAGTTGTGAAGTCTATTGTTTCTTCACCGATTAGCCTAAGTTGCAAAAAGTGGACGTTAATAAATAATAATATTGTTTCTTCTGCCTTTCACTCAAGTGTACATAGCTCCTTCTTTTTGTAATCATTAAATAGGTATATTTTACAATCCAATAAAAATAGTCTTGTGCTTGGAACATTCTTATTTATTTAACTAAAGAACGTTAAAGCCTTATGTAAACAGTATTTGAGATTACTCTTAGAATAAAGGATATGGTGTTCTAAGAGAATGTTGCGATTATGAAATGAGTATCATTAGGGGTTTACTGAAGTGGGAAAACTAAACAGTTCAAAAACCTCGGTTAATATTCACATTAGAGAAATAAAGAATATAAGAACATTTATAGGCAATTACATTTTCATTAAGATTAGTTCTATACAATTTTTGTATTTCCATAGTATCCGACGTTTAACAACGGAGATATTTCGAACTTTCGAAATTCCTCCGTCATGTACACACTTCAATAGATGATTTCTCTTAAAGGAAATTTGCTAATTAAACTCTAATCTCTGATCACTCAAAATCGACTAGGAGGGTTTCTATGAATCTTTATATTCGTGAGTCGACTATTCTGAGGAACAACATAAGGTTAGGTTATTATCATGTGAAAACACATTTTTGTCAAGTACTTAATATTTGTTTCATCGAGAGAATCTATAAATCTTGAATAATTTGAACAGCTGGCTATTTCCATTACATCCCGTTTTGAGTCGGAGAAAAATTTAGAGTGGTTCTTAAGGCCACGTCAAAAACAGGTTTTACCACGTGCAGGACAATTTTCTAAAGAATGATTCTTCCAAGACACACACCGAGCACATCTGCAAGTAGCATTGGAGTATTTGGTTGGATTACCATCATCTCTAGACCCTCGATTTTCTCGCCAAGCCTTCATGACTTCCCCAGAATCTGTGTCAAACAAATCTCTTAGCGAATTCTGACTGCCTCGCCATCTCTTTGGCTTCAGTAAGGGTCTGACATTCCTGAATCTGAAGATGTCTCGACTGCTGCAGATCCCGAATACCTGTAACTACTTTAAGCAGTATCATATCCTTATGATATTTTCGAGTCTCACAATCACTGCCCACTCGGATCTCTCCGACATTTTATGGAGGTCGTTAATAAACTCATCTACTCATTCATCAGCAGATTGGTTTCTTTCTAAGAAAACAGTCCTATGATAAAATATAACTTTCTTAGTAGAAAAATACCCATTATATTGTTTAATAACATCATCATATGAAATCCTAGCTTCGACAGTCATCCCAATAGAGGTTAACAGTTCCTCAGCGTCTGGTCCTATGCAGTGAAGTAACATTGTTAAGTGTTATATGTATTTAATTTTCGCAAGAATATTAATCTGTTGATCTTGGGATTTAGGAGATAGACCAGTCGCCGAACGGAACATGGCAAACCGCTTGATCCAGGCACTCAATGACTGCAGATCCTGTACATCAAATATATCTAGAGGTTTTACCCGCTAAGAAAAAGGGTTTCCGTCATCATGAGAGGATGGACGGCACTGAGGAAAGAATGCACTTCAACATATCTGGTCAAAACAACATCAACTTTATCAGTTTACCTCTAACAACATGTAAAATAAAGAACTCCGCGTGCTACCTCAACAAGTAACCATAATTAACTGACTAAGAATCATAATGCCATATTCACCACATAAACCGAAGAGAACAGTTGGATGTAGGTGGTCCAGTAATTTGTTTCGACATACTGTGAGAAACGTGTAGCGGAAGTGTGCCGGGACAATAATAATAACGTAAGTCTCGAATAGCTGTAGAGGTAACCACAGGGTTAACCAGTCAACCAACTGACGGCATTAATGTTAACTAGCAATTCAACAGCATTAGAAGCATTTAGAATCAACCTAATGAAAAAGGAAAAGACATAATGGACCATAAGACCACCCCCACATTCGAACTCAACATAGATAAATAATCCCTCCCTTATTGTGTAGATAAACCAGGCTCTCGCGTAAGACCACCCCCACATTCGAACTCAACATAGATAAATAATCCCTCCCTTATTGTGTAGATAAACCAGGCTCTCGCGTAAGACCACCCCCACATTCGAACTCAACATAGATAAATAATCCCTCCCTTATTGTGTAGATAAACCAGGCTCTCGCGTAAGACCACCCCCACATTCGAACTCAACATAGATAAATAATCCCTCCCTTATTGTGTAGATAAACCAGGCTCTCGCGTAAGACCACCCCCACATTCGAACTCAACATTGATAAATAATCCCTCCCTTATTGTGTAGATAACCCATGCTCTAGCGTAAGACCACCCCCACATTCGAACTCAACATAGATAAATAATCCCTCCCTTATTGTGTAGATAAACCAGGCTCTCGCGTAAGACCACCCCCACATTCGAACTCAACATAGATAAATAATCCTTCCCTTATTGTGTAGATAAACCAGGCTCTCGCGTAAGACCACCCCCACATTCGAACTCAACATAGATAAATAATCCCTCCCTTATTGTGTAGATAAACCAGGCTCTCGCGTAAGACCACCCCCACATTCGAACTCAACATAGATAAATAATCCCTCCCTTATTGTGTAGATAAACCAGGCTCTCGCGTAAGACCACCCCCACATTCGAACTCAACATAGATAAATAATCCCTCCCTTATTGTGTAGATAAACCAGGCTCTCGCGTAAGACCACCCCCACATTCGAACTCAACATAGATAAATAATCCCTCCCTTATTGTGTAGATAAACCAGGCTCTCGCGTAAGACCACCCCCACATTCGAACTCAACATAGATAAATAATCCCTCCCAAATTGTTAAGATAAAACAGGCTCTAGCGTAAGACCACCCCCACATTCGAACTCAACATAGATAAATAATCCCTCCCTTATTGTGTAGATAAACCAGGCTCTCGCGTAAGACCACCCCCACATTCGAACTCAACATAGATAAATAATCCCTCCCTTATTGTGTAGATAAACCAGGCTCTCGCGTAAGACCACCCCCACATTCGAACTCAACATAGATAAATAATCCCTCCCTCATTGTGTAGATAAACCAGGCACTCGCGTAAGACCACCCCCACATTCGAACTCAACATAGATAAATAATCCCTCCCTTATTGTATAGATAAACCAGGCTCTCGCGTAAGACCACCCCCACATTCGAACTCAACATAGATAAATAATCCCTCCCTTATTGTGTAGATAAACCAGGCTCTCGCGTAAGACCACCCCCACATTCGAACTCAACATAGATAAATAATCCCTCCCTTATTGTGTAGATAAACCAGGCTCTCGCGTAAGACCACCCCCACATTCGAACTCAACATAGATAAATAATCCCTCCCTTATTGTGTAGATAAACCAGGATCTCGCGTAAGACCACCCCCACATTCGAACTCAACATAGATAAATAATCCCTCCCTTATTGTATAGATAAACCAGGCTCTCGCGTAAGACCACCCCCACATTCGAACTCAACATAGATAAATAATCCCTCCCTTATTGTGTAGATAAACCAGGCTCTCGCGTAAGACCACCCCCACATTCGAACTCAACATAGATAAATAATCCCTCCCTTATTGTGTAGATAAACCAGGATCTCGCGTAAGACCACCCCCACATTCGAACTCAAAATAGTTTAAAAATCCTTCCCTTATTGTATAGATAACCCAGGATCTCGCCTAAGACCACTCAACCAACCAACATAGTCAATCAACATAGTTCAATAGCTTGTGAGAGTGATGGAGGAGAGAAATGCCAGATGCAATGACAGTGGACAAGGCGAGTGCATAAAGGAAACAGTATCATGTACTGCAAATGATGCAAACCGGCCTCGGAAGGAAAAGCAGTCTGGGATGCTAGTTGTAATGACAGTGGACAAGGCGAGTGCATAAAGGAGACAGGATCATGTACTGCAAATGATGCACACCGGCCTCGGAAGGAAAAGCAGTCTGGGATGCTAGTTGTAATGACAGTGGACAAGGCGAGTGCATAAAGGAGAAAGGATCATGTACTGCAAATGATGCACACCGGCCTCGGAAGGAAAAGCAGTCTGGGATGCTAGTGTAATGACAGTGGACAAGGCGAGTGCATAAAGGAGACAGGATCATGTACTGCAAATGATGCACACCGGCCTCGGAAGGAAAAGCAGTCTGGGATGCTAGTGTAATGACAGTGGACAAGGCGAGTGCATAAAGGAGAAAGGATCATGTACTGCAAATGATGCACACCGGCCTCGGAAGGAAAAGCAGTCTGGGATGCTAGTGTAATGACAGTGGACAAGGCGAGTGCATAAAGGAGACAGGATCATGTACTGCAAATGATGCTCTACGGCCTCGGAAGGAAAAGCAGTCTGGGATGCTAGTGTAATGACAGTGGACAAGGCGAGTGCATAAAGGAGACAGGATCCTGTACTGCAAATGATGCACACCGGCCTCGGAAGGAAAAGCAGTCTGGGATGCTAGTTGTAATGACAGTGGACAAGGCGAGTGCATAAAGGAGACAGGATCCTGTACTGCAAATGATGCAAACCCGCCTCGGAAGGAAAAGCAGCCTCGGATGCTAGTTGTAATGACAGTGGACAAGGCGAGTGCATAAAGGAGAAAGGATCATGTACTGCCAATGATGCACACCGGCCTCGGAAGGAAAAGCAGTCTCGGATGCTAGTGTAATGACAGTGGGCAAGGCGAGTGCATAAAGGAGGCAGGATCATATACTGCAAATGATGCACACCGGCCTCGGAAGGAAAAGCATTCTCGGATGCTAGTGTAATGACAGTGGACAAGGCGAGTGCATAAAGGAGACAGGATCATGTACTGCAAATGATGCACACCGGCCTCGGAAGGAAAAGCAGTCTGGGATGCTAGTTGTAATGACAGTGGACAAGGCGAGTGCATAAAGGAGACAGGATCATGTACTGCAAATGATGCACACCGGCCTCGGAAGGAAAAGCAGTCTGGGATGCTAGTGTAATGACAGTGGACAAGGCGAGTGCATAAAGGAGGCAGGATCATATACTGCAAATGATGCACACCGGCCTCGGAAGGAAAAGCATTCTCGGATGCTAGTGTAATGACAGTGGACAAGGCGAGTGCATAAAGGAGACAGGATCATGTACTGCAAATGATGCACACCGGCCTCGGAAGGAAAAGCAGTCTGGGATGCTAGTTGTAATGACAGTGGACAAGGCGAGTGCATAAAGGAGGTAGGATCATATACTGCAAATGATGCACACCGGCCTCGGAAGGAAAAGCATTCTCGGATGCTAGTGTAATGACAGTGGACAAGGCGAGTGCATAAAGGAGACAGGATCATGTACTGCAAATGATGCACACCGGCCTCGGAAGGAAAAGCAGTCTGGGATGCTAGTGTAATGACAGTGGACAAGGCGAGTGCATAAAGGAGACAGGATCATGTACTGCAAATGATGCACACCGGCCTCGGAAGGAAAAGCATTCTCGGATGCTAGTGTAATGACAGTGGACAAGGCGAGTGCATAAAGGAGACAGGATCATGTACTGCAAATGATGCACACCGGCCTCGGAAGGAAAAGCAGTCTGGGATGCTAGTGTAATGACAGTGGACAAGGCGAGTGCATAAAGGAGGTAGGATCATGTACTGCAAATGATGCACACCGGCCTCGGAAGGAAAAGCAGTTTCGGATGCTAGTTGTAATGACAGTGGACAAGGCGAGTGCATAAAGGAGGTAGGATCCTGTACTGCAAATGATGCACACCAGCCTCGGAAGGAAAAGCAGTCTGGGATGCTAGTGTAATTACAGTGGACAAGGCGAGTGCATGAAGGAGAGTGGGTCATGTACTGCAAATGATTGAAGAAAACAATAGAATAATAGTTATATATAGGATTTATTTGTTTAAATGCTTCATCTGTGTAATTCAAATTCAACAAAAAGTCATAAACTTATTCATATAAAAAATGTTTTTTAGACAAAGAGTATTTTACACACAACAAAGTATAATTTATTTGTACAAGATTCTTGGATACGATTTTACATGTAAACCAATCAGTTTTTTTTTTTTTTTTTTTTTTTTTTACATTTGCCTCAATAAGAAAAAATATACACTTTTTTTCCTTTTTTATTAATTTAATATTTTTAACATCTTGAGAAATACAACACTTAAAATCATGAGTAAATAATAGCCATGTTAAATGATATGTTATCAAAGATTCATGTTAACAGTTGATAATTAAATTAGTACAAAGCATTTAGGCCACTAAGATATAAAATGAATATGTACACAAGTATATTAAAGAAAACCATTTCTTATCATAGTTCAAATAACAACTAATTATATTACAATAATTCAGAAAGTCCAAAATATGAAACTATTTTGTTACCCACTTATAATGAAAGAGATGAACTTAAATTAAGACATTCATATATTACAACTAGTTGTGAACTCAAAATGAGCATTAGAAACATCAAAAGGGTATTTGTGGATGCCAGAATAATACAATATAATCACATTAATTCCTGGATAATAATTGTTGATACGTGACAAACTAAAAACCGCATTTCCATAAAAAGAAAGAAAAAAAAAGATTTGGCAATGCAAAATAATTATCTCTCTGTTGATCAGCCATCCAACACTCTCTGATACCAGACAGCTTTCAAAATAAAAAGAAGTTACAAAATTAAATTACAACAAAAATGTTTTTTTAAATTACCGAATGATGGAATAAGTGGATAAGATAATAGGGCAGGCTACTATAATTCTCATCCCAAACAAATGTTGTCCCAAAATCTAACGGACATCCAATATCAGTGGCAGATGTAGTGGAGATGCCCAGTCTACCTGTCCTAGGAAGGGGCACATTGGCTCCTAGACGGTGGTCCTCAGCTCCAAACCTAACAGGCCCCACCTATCAGTGGCAGATGTAGTGGAGATGCCCAGTCTACCTGTCCTAGGAAAGGGCACATTGCCTCCTAGATTGTAGTCCTCAGCTCCAAACCTAACAGGCCCCACCTATCAGTGGCAGATGTAGTGGAGATGCCCAGTCTACCTGTCCTAGGGATGGGCACATTGCCTCCTAGATTGTAGTCCTCAGCTCCAAACCTAACAGGCCCCACCTATCAGTGGCAGATGTAGTGGAGATGCCCAGTCTCCCTGTCCTAGGAAAAAGCACATTGCCTCCTAGATTGTAGTCCTCAGCTCCAAACCTAACAGACTCCCACCAATCAGAAGCAGATGTAGTGGAGATGCCCAGTCTCCCTGTCCTAGGAAAGGGCACATTGCCTCCTAGATGGTGGTCCTGTCCCCAAACCTAACAGACTCCCACCAATCAGAAGCAGATGTAGTGGAGATGCCCAGTCTACCTGTCCTAGGAAAGGGCACATTGCCTCCTAGATGGTGGTCCTGTCCCCAAACCTAACGGACTCCCACCAATCAGAAGCAGATGTAGTGGAGATGCCCAGTCTACCTGTCCTAGGAAAGGGCACATTGCCTCCTAGATGGTGGTCCTGTCCCCAAACCTAACAGACTCCCACCAATCAGAAGCAGATGTAGTGGAGATGCCCAGTCTACCTGTCCTAGGAAAGGGCACATTGCCTCCTAGATGGTGGTCCTGTCCCCAAACCTAACAGACTCCCACCAATCAGAAGCAGATGTAGTGGAGATGCCCAGTCTACCTGTCCTAGGAAAGGGCACATTGCCTCCTAGATGGTGGTCCTGTCCCCAAACCTAACGGACTCCCACCAATCAGAAGCAGATGTAGTGGAGATGCCCAGTCTACCTGTACTAGGAAAGGGCACATTGCTTCCTAGATGGTGGTCCTGTCCCCAAACCTAACACACTCCCACCAATCAGAAGCAGATGTAGTGGAGATGCCCAGTCTACCTGTCCTAGGAAAGGGCACATTGCCTCCTAGATGGTGGTCCTGTCCCCAAACCTAACAGACTCCCACCAATCAGAAGCAGATGTAGTGGAGATGCCCAGTCTACCTGTCCTAGGAAAGGGCACATTGCCTCCTAGATGGTAGTCCTCAGCTCCAAACCTAACAGGCCCCACCTATCAGTGGCAGATATAGTGGAGATGCCCAGTCTACCTGTCCTAGGAAGGGGCACATTGCTTCCTAGATGGTGGTCCGGTCCCCAAACCTAACACACTCCCACCAATCAGAAGCAGATGTAGTGGAGATGCCCAGTCTACCTGTCCTAGGAAGGGGCACATTGCTTCCTAGATGGTGGTCCTGTCCCCAAACCTAACGCACTCCCACCAATCAGAAGCAGATGTAGTGGAGATGCCCAGTCTACCTGTCCTAGGAAGGGGCACATTGGCTCCTAGATTGTGGTTCTCAGCTCCAAACCTAACAGGCCCCACCTATCAGTGGCAGATGTAGTGGAGATGCCCAGTCTACCTGTCCTAGGAAAGGGCACATTGCCTCCTAGATTGTAGTCCTCAGCTCCAAACCTAACAGGCCCCACCTATCAGTGGCAGATATAGTGGAGATGCCCAGTCTCCCTGTCCTAGGACAGGGCACATTGCTTCCTAGATGGTGGTCCGGTCCCCAAACCTAACACACTCCCACCAATCAGAAGCAGATGTAGTGGAGATGCCCAGTCTACCTGTCCTAGGAAAGGGCACATTGCCTCCTAGATTGTAGTCCTCAGCTCCAAACCTAACAGGCCCCACCTATCAGTGGCAGATGTAGTGGAGATGCCCAGTCTACCTGTCCTAGGAAGGGGCACATTGCTTCCTAGATGGTGGTCCTGTCCCCAAACCTAACACACTCCCACCAATCAGAAGCAGATGTAGTGGAGATGCCCAGTCTCCCTGTCCTAGGAAAGGGCACATTGCCTCATAGATTGTAGTCCTCAGCTCCAAACCTAACAGGCCCCACCTATCAGTGGCAGATGTAGTGGAGATGCCCAGTCTACCTGTCCTAGGAAGGGGCACATTGGCTCCTAGACGGTGGTCCTCAGCTCCAAACCTAACGCACTCACACCAATCAGAAGCAGATGTAGTGGAGATGCCCAGTCTACCTGTCCTAGGAAGGGGCACATTGGCTCCTAGATTGTGGTTCTCAGCTCCAAACCTAACAGGCCCACCTATCAGTGGCAGATGTAGTGGAGATGCCCAGTCTACCTGTCCTAGGAAAGGGCACATTGCCTCCTAGATGGTGGTCCTGTCCCCAAACCTAACAGACTCCCACCAATCAGAAGCAGATGTAGTGGAGATGCCCAGTCTACCTGTCCTAGGAAAGGGCACATTGCCTCCTAGATGGTAGTCCTCAGCTCCAAACCTAACAGGCCCCACCTATCAGTGGCAGATATAGTGGAGATGCCCAGTCTACCTGTCCTAGGGATGGGCACATTGCCTCCTAGATGGTGGTCCTGTCCCCAAACCTAACGGACTCCCACCAATCAGAAGCAGATGTAGTGGAGATGCCCAGTCTCCTTGTCCTAGGAAAGGGCACATTGCCTCCTAGATTGTAGTCCTCAGCTCCAAACCTAACAGGCCCCACCTATCAGTGGCAGATGTAGTGGAGATGCCCAGTCTCCCTGTCCTAGGAAAGGGCACATTGCCTCCTAGATTGTAGTCCTCAGCTCCAAACCTAACAGGCCCCACCTATCAGTGGCAGATGTAGTGGAGATGCCCAGTCTACCTGTCCTAGGAAGGGGCACATTGCTTCCTAGATGGTGGTCCTGTCCCCAAACCTAACGCACTCCCACCAATCAGAAGCAGATGTAGTGGAGATGCCCAGTCTACCTGTCCTAGGAAGGGGCACATTGGCTCCTAGATTGTGGTTCTCAGCTCCAAACCTAACAGGCCCACCTATCAGTGGCAGATGTAGTGGAGATGCCCAGTCTACCTGTCCTAGTAAGGGGCACATTGGCTCCTAGACGGTGGTCCTCAGCTCCAAACCTAACAGGCCCCACCTATCAGTGGCAGATGTAGTGGAGATGCCCAGTCTACCTGTCCTAGGAAGGGGCACATTGGCTCCTAGATTGTGGTTCTCAGCTCCAAACCTAACAGGCCCCACCTATCAGTGGCAGATGTAGTGGAGATGCCCAGTCTACCTGTCCTAGGAAGGGGCACATTGGCTCCTAGATTGTGGTTCTCAGCTCCAAACCTAACAGGCCCCACCTATCAGTGGCAGATGTAGTTGAGATGCCCAGTCTACCTGTCCTAGGGATGGGCACATTGCCTCCTAGATTGTAGTCCTCAGCTCCAAACCTAACAGGCTCCCACCTATCAGAAGCAGATGTAGTGGAGATGCCCAGTCTACCTGTCCTAGGGATGGGCACATTGCCTCCTAGATTGTAGTCCTCAGCTCCAAACCTAACAGGCCCCACCTATCAGTGGCAGATGTAGTGGAGATGCCCAGTCTCCCTGTCCTAGGAAAGGGCACATTGCCTCCTAGATGGTGGTCCTGTCCCCAAACCTAACAGACTCCCACCAATCAGAAGCAGATGTAGTGGAGATGCCCAGTCTACCTGTCCTAGGAAAGGGCACATTGCCTCCTAGATGGTGGTCCTGTCCCCAAACCTAACAGACTCCCACCAATCAGAAGCAGATGTAGTGGAGATGCCCAGTCTCCCTGTCCTAGGAAAGGGCACATTGCCTCTTAGATGGTGGTCCTGTCCCCAAACCTAACAGACTCCCACCAATCAGAAGCAGATGTAGTGGAGATGCCCAGTCTCCCTGTCCTATGGAAGGGCAAAATGCCTCCTAGATGGTGGTCAAGTACGCGCAGCTATCAGACTCCCACCTATCAGTGGCAGATGTAGTGGAGATGCCCAGTCTCCCTGTCCTAGGGATGGGCACATTGCCTCCTAGATGGTGGTCCTGTCCCCAAACCTAACGGACTCCCACCAATCAGAAGCAGATGTAGTGGAGATGCCCAGTCTCCCTGTCGTAGGGATGGGCACATTGCCTCCTAGATGGTGGTCCTGTCCCCAAACCTAACAGACTCCCACCTATCAGAAGCAGATGTAGTGGAGATGCCCAGTCTCCCTGTCCTAGGAAAGGGCACATTGCCTCCTAGATGGTGGTGCTGTCCCCAAACTTAACGGACTCCCACCAATCAGAAGCAGATGTAGTGGAGATGCCCAGTCTCCCTGTCCTAGGAAAGGGCACATTGCTTCCTAGATGGTGGTCCTGGCCCCAATCCTAACGGACCACCTATTAGAAGCATATGTAGTGGCCAAGCTATTGAATAGCCTAGGACATCGTAGATAATGCCACTTTACTCCTTTCACATTACTTCTATGCTAAAATATGTGTTACGGTATTATTCTTACACCAGATAATTGTTAGATTAAATCATAAAAAAAATAACATAATAGATAAAACTTGAATTCTATTTAATTTCCAATCGTAAATTAGTGTCCATGAAAGAGTCTGCTTCAAACGTTTATATTATAATATTTAGATTTAAAAATTACATTCTATAACTATATTTATCACAGTTATACTTGGCACCAATGTACACAAGAATATGAATATCACATCCATATTTCAATAATATGTAAGGTATGTCAATTCTAAAATGTAGATAATTTTTCATCTTATTTGGTCAGATTTCTCCACTAATTCGATACAGAGGAAAATAAGGTTGAATCTAAATGGTGAGAAATTGGTTAATTATCAATGTGTATATGTGGATATGGCATGTAACTAAAGAATTTAATTAGTCAGTAATGTTTACATGATAATGGTTTACACAACATTTAATGCTTCCTCTTTTAAGTGATGTGTCATGCTCAGAAGGAAGATTTGTTCCAATTTCGTTAATCATTTAAACAGAACCATGTTAAAGGAAAATGTTGGGAAAGTGTATCCAGCTATCGCCTATCACTTCTATTTAGCAGAAAATTCTATATGTCATTTGAATACTAATTTTCTACTTCGATCATTCAATAGAATATTTTTGATAATGCAAATTAAATACATAAAATTGCTGCAGTTGTGTTTAGAAACAATTTTGGGAATATTTATTTCATTTGTCTGTTTAAAGTTATGAACAGATTGTTTTGAAAGCTGTGTAGCTCAAACCACTTGGTGGATTTTTGAGGTAGAGGTACCGTTTTGTTCCTCATGGTCGCTTTTTCTTTGCACTATCCTCCAAGTTGAGGCAGCTCCCACTCCTGGCGAGATATGCTCTTCCAAAATGTTTTATTCCGAACCTCCCCCTCTTGACACATTTAATAAGTATTTGTCTTATCGCTTTTCCGATTCGGGAAATAACTCTCTGATACATCCCTGTTCGTTGTGAACTGGAATAACCGCCGTTTTCCTCGCCGAACTGTGCTGAGGGTTTGATGAGGAACATATTTTTATTTTATTCTCCAAGGCTAAAAAATTCAGTAGCTCAACTTCTGTCAGAAAATATTCAGGTACAACTCTAGACACTGAGATGGGGAAATGTAAAAATATTTTTTATAATAAAGCCTAGCCAATAAAGTGCCTCTAATGATTTACTGAGACCCTCCAGGTACATTAGCTGGTATCCATATATATATATATATATATATATATATATATATATATATATATATATATATACATATTTATATATATGATGATGAAAATTTTCTGAAATTGTTCCAGGAAATCTGGCTGAGAAAAGCATAGAAAAAAGTATAGTGGTCATTGTTGACACCATGTAATAGGTTGGATGAGCTCTCTTCAAACAGCTACCATGACCTAGGCCCAGATTAACTTGGAATTTGATGATGGTAGAGTTTGTAAAAGATAATGTTTGATTTGCGGCTGAGGTTAAAAGTGAAAGTGTTCTCACATAGAACCCATTTATTCATTTAGAGAAGAGCTCATAAAATAAAATCCTTAGTGCAAGCCTGTTCCGAAAGGGTGGTAACCAGTAGATAAACTGCCCCAATTAGAAATAGTAGGAAATAGTATAGTTTAATAAATAAATAAAGATAATGTTTGATAGCTGCTGAGCTATTCTGGAGCAGGTTGAGAAGACAATACTTTGTTAACCATTAATTTGCGGAATTGAGTTAAGTGGGAGAGATAAATAAACTACTCTTGGACAATATGGAACAACAATTGATTACAATTCAAATAATAACAATGCCAAATTTCAGGAGTACATTAATATAGGAGAAATTAATAGAGTAAAAAGAAAATGTGATTTTTTTTAAATTTGGAATTTCGCTTCCGTACCAACCTTTCAACATTTAAATTCATGATGTAAATTTAAATACTTAATGATTTTTATAATTAAAATAATCTTTACTGGACACTAAATAAAATTAAAAAAAAGTACATGAATATAATACATATTGACAATTATTCTTAACATTAAAAAATAAAATTATAAAATAAATGTTAGAGAATAGATGTATCAATTAAGCTCCTAGCAATTTCTTAACTGAATAACCTGGTATTGAGTAAAAGAATAATACAAACATAAAAATGAGAGCTAATAGTAAAAGAAACTTGAGAATTCGCCATTTGTAATTGTGCCAGACTATGTAGCGGATAGATTTCAATGGATTCAAGAACCACATGAATGAAGCATCTGGCCGGCTGAAACAGCATGTAACATCAGTATTCAAAAACAGACATTATAGGATAAATAATAAAAGTGAGAGGAGGTGTGCTTACCCTGAGAGTGGACAGGAAAGCTAGCAGGATGGAAGATGGAATCCTGAGGGAAAGGAAGAGATGACAGGAGAAGGATGGGAAGGAGGAGAGCATTCCTTATCCTGGGGCAGAGAGAGAGAAATGACAGGAGCAGGATGGGAGGTGGAGTGGTCCTTATCCTGGGGCAGAGAGAGAGAAATGACAGGAGCAGGATGGGAGGGGGAGTGGTCCTTATCCTGGGGCAGAGAGAGAGAAATGACAGGAGCAGGATTGGAGGGGAAGTGGTCCTTATCCTGAAGCAAAAAAAGAAATGAATGGGAGGGGAGGGTTTGAGTGGCCGTTATCTCGAGACAGAGGGAGAGGGGAGGCGTGGAGAGGTTCTTATCCAGAGGCAGAGGAAGAGATGACAGGAGCAGGATTGGGGGGGGGAGAGTGGTGCTTATCCTGAAGCAAAGAAAGACATGAATGGGAGGGGAGGGTTTGAGTGGCCGTTATCTCGAGACAGAGGGAGAGGGGAGGCGTGGAGTGGTATTTATGCAGAGGCAGAGGAAGAGATGACAGGAGCAGGAATGGGGGGGGGGGGAGTGGTGCTTATCCTGAAGCAAAGAAAGACATGAATGGGAGGGGAGGGTTTGAGTGGCCGTTATCTCGAGACAGAGGGAGAGGGGAGGCGTGGAGAGGTTCTTATCCAGAGGCAGAGAAAGAGATGACAGGAGCAGGATTGGGGGGGGGGGGGGGTGCGTATACAGAAGCAAAGAAAGACCTGTAAGGGAGGGGGGGGTTTGAGTGGCCGTTATCTCGAGACAGAGGGAGAGGGGAGGCGTGGAGAGGTTCTTATCCAGAGGCAGAGAAAGAGATGACAGGAGCAGGATTTGGGGGGGGGGAGTGGTGCTTATCCTGATGCAAAGGGTGAGATGACATGAGTAGGATTGGGGGGGGGGAGTGGTTCTTATCCAGAAGCAGAGGAAGAGATGAATGGGAGGGGAGGGTTTGAGTGACCATTATCTCGAGACAGAGCAAGAGGGGAGGTGTGGAGTGGTCCTAATCCAGAGGTAGACGTAGTGATGAAAGGAGCAGGATTGGGGGGGGAGGAGAGTGGTCCTTATCCTGATGCAAAGGGTGAGATGAAAGGAGCAGGATGGGAGGATTGGAGTGGTCCTTATCCTCAGGCAGAGGAAGAGAGATGACAGGAACAGGATTGGGGGGGGGGGAGTGGTCCTTATCCTGATGCAAAGGGTGAGATGAAAGGAGCAGGAGTGTAGGGGGGGGGGGTGGTAGAGTGGTCCATATCCTGATGCAAAGAAAGATATTACTGGAGCAGGAGGGTAGGAGGGCGGGTGGTGGAGTGGTCGTTATCCTGATGCAAAGAAAGAGATGACTGGAGCAGAAGGGTGGGGGGGGGAGTGGTGCTTATCCTGATGCAATGAAAGAGATGACTGGAGCAGGAGGGTAGGGGAGGCGGGTGGGGGAGTGGTTCATATCCTGATGCAATGAAAGAGATGACTGGAGCAGGAGGGTAGGGGAGGCGGGTGGGGGAGTGGTCCTTATCCTGATGCAATGAAAGTGATGACTGGAGCAGGAGGGTAGGGGCGGGTGGTGGGGGAGTGGTTCATATCCTGATGCAATGAAAGAGATGACTGGAGCAGGAGGGTAGGGGAGGCGAGCGGGGGAGTGGTCCTTATCCTGATGCAATGAAAGTGATGACTGGAGCAGGAGGGTAGGGGAGGCGGGTGGGGGAGTGGTCCTTATCCTGATGCAATGAAAGAGATGACTGGAGCAGGAGGGTAGGGGAGGCGTGTGGGGGAGTGGCCCTTATCCTGATGCAATGAAAGTGATGACTGGAGCAGAAGGGTAGGGGAGGCGGGGGGGGGAGTGCGCTTTATCCTGATGCAATGAAAGTGATGACTGGAGCAGGAGGGTAGGGGTGGGTGGTGGGGGAGTGGTTCATATCCTGATGCAATGAAAGTGATGACTGGAGCAGGAGGGTAGGGGAGGCGAGCGGGGGAGTGGTCCTTATCCTGATGCAATGAAAGTGATGACTGGACCAGGAGGGTTGGGTAGGCGGGTGGGGGACTTTTTCTTATCCTGATGCAATGAAAGAGATGACTGGAGCAGGGGGGTAGGGGAGGCGGTGGGGGAGTGGCCCTTATCCTGATGCAATGAAAGTGATGACTGGAGCAGAAGGATAGGGGAGGCGGGTGGGGGAGTGGTCCTTATCCTGATGCAATGAAAGAGATGACTGGAGCAGGAGGGTAGGGGAGGCGGGTGGGGTAGTGGCCCTTATCCTGATGCAATGAAAGTGATGACTGGAGCAGAAGGGTAGGGGAGGCGGGTGGGGGAGTGGTCCTTATCCTGATGCAATGAAAGTGATGACTGGAGCAGGAGGGTAGGGGAGGCGGGTGGGGGAGTGGTTCATATCCTGATGCAATGAAAGAGATGACTGGAGCAGGAGGGTAGGGGAGGCGGGTGGGGGAGTGGCCCTTATCCTGATGCAATGAAAGTGATGACTGGAGCAGGAGGGTAGGGGAGGCGGGTGGGGGAGTGGTTCATATCCTGATGCAATGAAAGAGATGACTGGAGCAGGAGGGTAGGGGAGGCGGGTGGGGGAGTGGTCCTTATCATGATGCAATGAAATAGATGACTGGAGCAGGAGGGTAGGGGAGGCGGGTGGGGGAGTGGTTCATATTCTGATGCAATGAAAGAGATGACTGGAGCAGGAGGGTAGGGGAGGCGGGTGGGGGAGTGGTTCATATCCTGATGCAAAGAAAGAGATGACTGGAGCAGGAGGGTAGGGGAGGCGGGTGGGGGAGTGGTTCATAACCTGAAGCACACTAAGTGAATACAGTAGCGGGATGGTAGGGGCGGCGGGTGGGGGAGGGGTTCATATCCTGAGGCCAGGAAAGGGATGACTGGAGCAGGAGGGTAGGGGAGGCGGGTGGGGGAGTGGTTTATATCCTGATGCAATGTAAGTGATGACTGGAGTAGGAGGGTAGGGGGGCGGGTGGGGGAGTGGTACATATCCTGATGCAATGAAAGAGATGACTGGAGCAGGAGGGTAGGGGACGTGGGTGGGGTAGTGTACCTTAAAATGATGCAATGAAAGAGATGACTGGAGCAGGAGGGTAGTGGGGGGCGGGGGGGGGAGTGGTCCATATCCTGATGCAATGAAAGAGATGACTGGAGCAGGAGGGTAGGGGAGGGTGGTGGGGGAGTGGTCCTTATCCTGATGCAATGAAAGAGATGACTGGAGCAGGAGGGTAGGGGAGGCGAGCGGGGGAGTGGTCCTTATCCTGATGCAATGAAAGTGATGACTGGAGCAGGAGGGTAGGGGAGGCGGGTGGGGGAGTGGTCCATATCCTGATGCAATGAAAGAGATGACTGGAGCAGGAGGGTAGGGGAGGTGGGTGGGGGAGTGGTCCTTATCCTGATGCAATGAAAGAGATGACTGGAGCAGGAGGGACGGGGAGGCGCGGGGGGGAGTGGTCAGTATACTGATGCAATGAAAGAGATGACTGGAGCAGGAGGGGAGGCGAGGCGGGTGGGGGAGTGGTTCATATCCTGATGCAATGTAAGTGATGACTGGAGCAGGAGGGTAGGGGAGGCGGGTGGGGGGAGTGGTCCATATCCTGATGCAATGAAAGAGATGACTGGAGCAGGAGGGTAGGGGAGGTGGGTGGGGGAGTGGTCCTTATCCTGATGCAATGAAAGTGATGACTGGAGCAGGAGGGTAGGGGAGGCGGGTGGGGGAGTGGTTCATATCCTGATGCAATGAAAGAGATGACTGGAGCAGGAGGGTCGGGGAGGCGGGTGGGGGAGTGGTTCATATCCTGATGCAATGTAAGTGATGACTGGAGTAGGAGGGTAGGGGAGGCGGGTGGGGGAGTGGTTCATATCCTGATGCAATGAAAGAGATGACTGAAGCAGGAGGGTAGGGGAGGCGGGTGGGGGAGTGGTACATATCCTGATGCAATGAAAGTGAAGACGGGAGGAGGAGGCGAGGGGAGGCGGGTGGGGGAGTGGTTCATATCCTGATGCAATGAAAGAGATGACTGGAGGAGGAGGGTAGGGGAGGAGGGTGGGGGAGTGGTCCTTATTCTGAGTCAATGAAAGAGATGACTGGAGCAGGAGGGTAGGGGGGGGGCGGGTGGGGGAGTGGTCCATATCCTGATGCAATGAAAGAGATGACTGGAGCAGGAGGGGAGGGGAGGGTGGTGGGGGAGTGGTTCATATCCTGATGCAATGAAAGAGATGACTGAAGCAGGAGGGTAGGGGAGGCGTGCGGGGGAGTGGTCCTTATCCTGATGCAATGAAATAGATGACTGGAGCAGGAGGGTAGGGGGGCGGGTGGGGGAGTGGTCCATATCCTGATGCAATGAAAGAGATGACTGGAGCAGGAGGGTAGGGGAGGCGGGTGGGGGAGTGGTCCTTATCCTGATGCAATGAAAGTGATGACTGGAGCAGGAGGGAAGGGGAGGGGGGTGGGGGAGTGGTGCTTATCCTGATGCAATGAAAGAGATGACTGGAGCAGGAGGGTAGGAGGGCGGGTGGTGGAGTGGTCGTTATCCTGATGCAAAGAAAGAGATGACTGGAGCAGAAGGGTGGGGTGGGGGGGGGAGTGGTTCATATCCTGATGCAATGAAAGAGATGACTGGAGCAGGAGGGTAGGGGAGGCGGGTGGGGGAGTGGTTCATATCCTGATGCAATGTAAGTGATGACTGGAGCAGGAGGGTAGGGGTGGTGGGTGGGGGAGTGGTCCTTATCCTGATGCAATGAAAGTGATGACTGGAGCAGAATGGGAGGGGGGGGGAGTGGTTCATATCCTGTTGCAATGAAGAGGGATGGCAGGAGAAGTATTTGGGGGGGGGGGTTGAGTGGTCCATCGATCCTACCTAGTAGATGAAGAAAATGAGGTCCGTTCCAAACAAGATATATATATATGTATATATATATATATATATATCTATCTATATATATATATATACATATATTTGTCTGTTACCTCCCCTGTTGCTCTAGCGGTGGCAATTATTGTTTGATCGTTACCAAACTCGATATTTAGTCGTTTTATGTATAATGAAAGATCAAGTTTGTTAACGGCTGAAATTGGACCAGTGGGAGGGGGGGGGGTTTAGAGAGGAGGAATTTTGAAAATTCGAAAAATCTCCGTTATTATACGCCGGATCATCAGAATAGAATCAATCTTATTGCAAATGAAATTTACTATAAATTAAATACATTTATTCTCTATCTTGAATATTAACCGAGATATTTGCATTATTAAATCTGGCCGGCTAACAGGCGAGTGTGACTTTCCCGCCAAAAGCTAGTTCGGCCGTTTCCTCCTCGTGAAATTTCTCTATTGAACTTCACGTGAGAGATCTGCTTAATTTACGCAGCCCCTGCGTGACGGACTTTCCTTATTCTCAGCATAGCAAGAGCGATGACAGGATCAGGATGGAATGAAGGTTCCTTATCCTTCGAAAGAGAAAATGAGATGAGGGGAGCAGGATGGAGAGGGGTTGAGTTGTCCTTATCCTGTGACAGAGCAAGAGAGATGCCCAGAGTAGGAGTGGAAGTGTTGACTGGTCCTTACCCTGAGACAGAGAAAGAGAGATAAAAGGAGCAGGATGGGGAGGGGTTGAGTGTTCCATAAACTGTGACAGAGCAAGAGAGATGACCGGAGTAAGAGGTGAGAGGTTGAGTGGTTCTTATTCTGGCACATAGCAAGAGATATGTCAGGAGAAGGAGGGTAGGAGGAGTGGTCCTTACCCTGAGACAGAGAAGAGGGATGGCAGGAGAAGGATTTGGGGGGGGGGGGGTTGAGTGGTCGTTATCCTGAGACTGAGGAAGATTGATGCCAGGAGCAGGAGGGGAGGGAAGCGGTCCTTATCCTGAGAAAGAGCATGAGAGATGACTGGAGAACGATGTGTAGGGGGGTGGTCTATAACATGAGACAGAGCAAGATAGATGACAGGAGCACGAGGGGAGGGGTTGAGACTCCTTATCCTGTGACAGAGCAAGATAGATGACAGGAGCACAAGGGGAGGGGTAGAGAGTCCTTATCCTGAGAAAGAGCATGAGAGATGACTGGAGAACGATGTGTAGGGGGGTGGTCTATAACATGAGACAGAGCAAGATAGATGACAGGAGCACGAGGGGAGGGGTTGAGACTCCTTATCCTGTGACAGAGCAAGAGAGATGACTGGAGAACGATGTGTAGGGGGGTGGTCTATAACATGAGACAGAGCAAGATAGATGACAGGAGCACGAGGGGAGGGGTTGAGAGTCCTTATCCTGTGACAGAGCAAGAGAGATGACTGGAGAACGATGTGTAGGGGGGTGGTCTATAACATGAGACAGAGCAAGATAGATGACAGGAGCACGAGGGGAGGGGTTGAGACTCCTTATCCTGTGACAGAGCAAGATAGATGACAGGAGCACAAGGGGAGGGGTAGAGAGTCCTTATCCTGAGAAAGAGCATGAGAGATGACTGGAGAACGATGTGTAGGGGGGTGGTCTATAACATGAGACAGAGCAAGATAGATGACAGGAGCACGAGGGGAGGGGTTGAGACTCCTTATCCTGTGACAGAGCAAGATAGATGACAGGAGCACGAGGGGAGGGGTTGAGAGTCCTTATCCTGTGACAGAGCAAGAGAGATGACAGGAGCAGGATGGAGAGGGATTGAGTGGTTCTTATACTGTGACTGAGGAAGAGAGATGACAGGAGCAGGATGGAGAGGGAGTCCTTATACTGTGACTGAGTAAGAGAGATGACAGGAGCAGGATGGAGAGGGATTGAGTGGTAATTATCCTTCAACAGAGGAAGAGAGATGATAGGAGCAGGATGGGGTTGGGGAGATCGATAACCTGAGACCGAGCAAGAGGGATGGCAGGAGAAGGATGGCCTCGAGTGGTTGTTGTCCTGAGGCAGAGTAGGAGGGGAGGGGTTGAGTGGTTGTTGTCCTGAGACAGAGTTCGAGGGGAGGGGTTTAGTGGTTGTTGTCCTGAGACAGAATAGGAGGGGATGAGTTGAGTGGTTGTTGTTCTGAGGCAGAGTAGGAGGGGAGTGGTTGAGTGGTTGTTGTCCTGAGACAGAGTTGGAGGGGAGGGGTTGAGTGATTGTTGTCCTGAGGCAGAGTAGGAAGGGAGGGGTTGAGTGGTTGTTGCCCTGAGACAGAGTAGGAAGGGAGGGGTTGAGTGGTTGTTGTCCTGAGACAGAGTAGGAAGGGAGGGGTTGAGTGGTTGTTGTCCTGAGAGAGAGCAAGAGGATGGCAGAAACAGGAGTGGAGGTGTTGAGTAGTCCTAATCCTGAGACAGAGCAAGAGAGATGACAGAAGCAGGAGGGGCTGGGTGGAGTAGTCCTTATCCCGAGACAGGGCAAGAAAGATGACAGGAGAAGGAGGGGAGGGTTTGAGTGGACCTTATCCTGAGACAGGGCAAGAAAGATGGCAGGATCAGGAGGGGAGGGGTTGAGCGGTCCTTTTCCAAGGATAGAGGAAGAGGGATGACAGGAGCAGGAGGGGAGGGGTTGAGTGGTTGTTGTTCTGAGACAGAGTAGGAGGGGAGGGGGTGAGTGGTTGTTGTCCTGAGACAGAGTGGGATGGGAGGGGTTGAGTGGTTGTTGTCCTGAGGCAGAGTAGGAGGTTAGGGGTTGAGTGGTTGTTGTCCTGGGGCAGAGTAGGAGGGGAGGGGTTGAGTGGTTGTTGTCCTGAGACAGAGTAGGAAGGGAGGGGTTGAGTGGTTGTTGTCCAGAGACAGAGTTGGAGGGGAGGGGTTGAGTGGTTGTTGTCCTGGGGCAGAGTTGGTGGTGAGGGGTTGAGTGGTTGTTGTCCTGAGACAGAGTAGGAGGGGAGGGGTTGAGTGGTTGTTGTCCTGGAGCAGAGTAGGAGGGGAGGGGTTGAGTGGTTGTTGTCCTGAGACAGAGTAGGAGGGGAGGGGTTGAGTGGTTGTTGTCCTGAGGCAGAGTAGGAGGTGAGGGGTTGAGTGGTTGTTGTCCTGGGGCAGAGTTGGAGGGGAGGGGTTGAGTGGTTGTTGTCCTGAGACAGAGTAGGAAGGGAGGGGTTGAGTGGTTGTTGTCCAGAGACAGAGTTGGAGGGGAGGGGTTGAGTGGTTGTTGTCCTGGGGCAGAGTTGGTGGTGAGGGGTTGAGTGGTTGTTGTCCTGAGACAGAGTAGGAGGGGAGGGGTTGAGTGGTTGTTGTCCTGGAGCAGAGTAGGAGGGGAGGGGTTGAGTGGTTGTTGTCCTGAGACAGAGTAGGAGGGGAGGGGTTGAGTGGTTGCTGTCCTGAGGCCGAGTAGGATGGGATGGGGTTGAGTGGTTGTTGTCCTGAGGCAGAGTAGGAGGTTAGGGGTTGAGTGGTTGTTGTCCTGGGGCAGAGTTGGTGGACAGAGTAGGAGGGGAGGGGTTGAGTGGTTGTTGTCCTGAGGCCGAGTAGGATGGGATGGGGTTGAGTGGTTGTTGTCCTGAGGCAGAGTAGGAGGTTAGGGGTTGAGTGGTTGTTGTCCTGGGGCAGAGTTGGTGGTGAGGGGTTGAGTGGTTGTTGTCCTGAGACAGAGTAGGAGGGGAGGGGTTGAGTGGTTGTTGTCATGGAGAAGAGTAGGAGGGGAGGGGTTGAGTGGTTGTTGTCCTGAGACAGAGTAGGAGGGGAGGGGTTGAGTGGTTGTTGTCCTGAGACAGAGTAGGAGGGGAGGGGTTGAGTGGTTGTTGTCCTGAGACAGAGTAGGAGGGGAGGGGTTGAGTGGTTGTTGTCCTGAGACAGAGTAGGAGGGGAGGGATTGGGTGGTTTTGTCCTGAGACAGAGTAGGAGGGGAGGGGTTGAGTGGTTGTTGTCCTGAGACAGAGTAGGAAGGGAGAGTTGAGTGGTTGTTGCCCTGAGACAGAGTAGGAGGGGAGGGGTTGAGTGGTTGTTGTCCTGAGCCAGAGTAGGAGGGGAGGGGTTGAGTGGTTGTTGTCCTGAGACAGAGTTGGAGGGGAGGGGTTGAGTGGTTGTTGTCCTGAGACAGAGTAGGAGGGGAGGGGTTGAGTGGTTGTTGTCCTGGAGCAGAGTAGGAGGGGAGGGGTTGAGTGGTTGTTGTCCTGAGACAGAGTTGGAGGGGAGGGGTTGAGTGGTTGTTGTCCTGGGGCAGTGTAGGAGGGTCGGGGTTGAGTGGTTGTTCGCCTGGGGCAGCGTCGGCGGGGAGGGGTTGAGTGGTTGTTGTCCTGAGACAGTGTAGGAGGGGAGGGGTTGAGTGGTTGTTGTCCTGGAGCAGAGTAGGAGGGGAGGGGTTGAGTGGTTGTTGTCCTGAGACAGAGTTGGAGGGGAGGGGTTGAGTGGTTGTTGTCCTGAGACAGAGTAGGAAGGGAGGGGTTGAGTGGTTGTTGTCCTGAGACAGAGTAGGAAGGGAGGGGTTGAGTGGTTGTTGTCCTGAGACAGAGTAGGAAGGGAGGGGTTGAGTGGTTGTTGTCCTGGGGCAGTGTAGGAGGGGAAGGGTTGAGTGGTTGTTGTCCTGAGACAGAGCAGGAGATTCCTATTCAAATACTATTAATGAAGGCTTGTCTCAATAAAGGTCAGGAAAAAGGAGCATTTTTGTTAGATGTGCTTTGGTAATCTGCATTAAGTTGCTCATTGATCAAAAATAACACGAAAAATCATTAAATTATTTAGTGATAATGACTCTACTTACTTGGGCTTTTCAAGTGGATCTGGCTCATTCCTTCCGAGTCCTGCTGGGTTTTTATCTGCTTCTTCTTGACTTAGCAAATGAATCTCAGCTTCTACTTTTCCCTGTAAAATTTCATATTTATTCTTATGGGAATTATTCAAGTCTTGTAAGGCCGAAACCACCAAACTATGGACAATGTGCATCTTCCAATTACAATATAAGGGAGATATTTTCAATTTTCAATTACCCCCTTTCCTGGTTCGATTTCAGCTCTTAATTATTTTTTTCAGTAGTTTTTACAAACAGTTTAGATAATGAGTTTGGAAACGATCAAACAAATATATAGACTTGTGACATCAACTGCTACCAGACAAGTATTATTTATAAATCCAAATTTGTAATGGAGCTCATTTTCTCAATGAATAGAGTGTCAAGTGTATAATCAAAATTAATATTTCGCCTTATGACAAATTGGTAAAAATATGATTTTAATCTTGTGATTGTAGACAAGTTGTTCATGAAAGTACCCCACAACCACTGGCCTATTTTATTAATTAAAAAAAATATTATCTTATTAAAAAGTGTATATTAATAATTGTCATAATTATGATATTTACAGTAAGTTCCATTTCATCATTTTCCTTTTTCACATAAAACGGCCACCATCCTTTAACTCGTTTTGCTTTGAAGATGTTGACCATGGGAACGGAGCCATCAGTTTTCAGCATATCCAAAGTACATAGCTTCGCTGATTTAGCTCCTCTTGGAAATCTATTTAGGTCTAACGTAATAGCACCTGAAAAAAAATATAACAAGAATTAAAATAATTCGAGAGATGATTGGGAGGAGAGCAGTTTATCCGTCTCTATCAAGAATCACAGGCTTAAAACGTCAGTCACTCAGGGGCTGCGTAAACTAAGCAGATTTCCCACGGGAAGTTAACCAATAGATAAATCTACACACCGGTACACTCAGCACTGCCGTCAATATTAATTTAATAAATACAAACGATAATAAGAAATCTCCCGACGGAAAGCATCTGAAATGTAAACAAACAGTTCTGCAAATTTCTTACCGGAAAGAAAAACAATTACTGTAATATATCTGAATATATAGCATTATATTGAATGACTATTTCTTACTTTTTAGGGGACAAGGCTTCAATGTTTACTACACTTCCCGTCTGGGCGCATTATTTTCCCGTGAGGATCAGGCAGGGAACTTGTAGATGAGGAATTTTACTTTTGAAGAATAAATGATAACAAGTACCGCTCCACTTTTTGACACACCTTGAATAATTTAAATCGTGATCAAGGATAGCATTTATTATAATTAAATAGCATCTATAATGTACGTATTTCTTGACAAAAACCAATCCGAGCTTACTTATATACATAATTGTAAATGTGCGTAGAAAACAAAATACAACATTTCACAGGAAATAAGTTAACACGATTAACTGTGTTAGTCCCCCGACAATATCCTATCCTGCATAAGTGTTATCAACATTGCTTTAATAAAATTACTTCCTCAAATCAATTAAAAATTTCGAATTTTCTAGTAATTTATATTGCTATATAGTAATTTATATTGTAAAAGCGAGGTGAGGGGAATAGATTGTAGCAACCCCTTCCCCCAACCTCAAATCATATTGAGTTTAAACGTATATTGTCTTTTGTTATAATGACAATACCAAATAACATTTAATAGTTACGGATAGTCCATAGTCATTTCAATATCGTCAACATATTGGAGGAAAACGATAATATATACCACAATTCAAGAGTTTGATTCCGCACAACTTCCGCTTTCACAAGTTGTGCTAATTCAGCTAGACTTTGTGTAAATAGTACATTATACAATTTGAATAGTCCAAATGCTCTTATATTTTCGATTTTTATAAATCTGAGGACATAACATCACTTGACATTATATGACTTGCGCTCTTTCTCTATGAGCGCATGCAAGTACCTATGAATATGGAGACAATGGTCTTCGAAAGCGCTTAGGACTGAAATAAAAAAGTCCGTCACTCAGGTGCTGCGTAAACTAAGCAGATTTCCCACATGAAGTTTTGCAATAGAGAAATCACATGAGAGTCGAACAGTTACAGAAACTCATGACTAGATCCGAAGTTAGCCGATCACATTTAGTCCGTTGCAATTGATAAAAATGCAAATATCTGGGTTAATATTCAAGATAGAGAGTAAATGTATATACAAATATTAATATTACATTTAATTTGCAATAAGATTGGTTCTATACAATGTTTTGATCCGAAGTATGGTAACGGAGATATTTCGAAAATCCCCCCTCTAAACCCCCCCTCCCACGGGTCCGATATCAGCCATTAACGATCTTGATCTGTCTTTTTGCATAAAACATTCAAATATAGAGTTTGGTAACGATCAAACAAAAATTGCGACCACTAGAGCTGTAACAGAAATATATATATTATTATTTATTATTTGTTTTCTTCCTATAGTCACCCTATAAGAAGGCTGTTCATTTGTTTCTGCATGTCCCATGCAAGTTAGCATATCACATGCATTTGTGTTACAATTAATTTATGCATAAATTATTTTAAAAGTATGATATATATATATATATATATATATATATATATATATATATAAATATAAAGAATTAACAATAATAACATTAAAAGTAAAGTAAAAACATATAAAGAGAAGATTATTAGTCTTAAAAAGAAAAAGAGAAAAAAAATAATGAATACCCTATAAATATTTTAAGTATTGTAGTTGTATCAGCTATAATAATTATTCAACCGATTAATTGCATCAAAAGCATGTTCTGCAAATATTTTAAAAGCATTATTATATTTTAAAAATAACTTGTCTTCTTCTATTGGAAATTTGCCTTTTTTATGTTCAATGTCTTGTTTTAGTGTTTGTCGTTGGTTAGTCAGTAGTCTGCAATCGTATATTACGTGTTGACTTGTTTGTGGAGTCGAGTAATCACAGCGGCAAGTATTGTTGTCTTTTATGTTAAATCGTTGGTAGTAAGAATTTAGTGAACCATGTCCTGTTACTAATTGTGTAATGTAAAATTATGTTTTATAATTATAATTTATCCAGTCTTTATTATAAATAAAATTTAACAATAATGTAGTTTTGCCAGAATTACTTCCACCAACAATAACACACCACAAAGGATTTGGAAACATATTCTCATTTTTTGATGAATCTTTATGATAAATCTTGATTTTATATTTTTTACTCATTTATATAAAAATAAATTGATTATATAATGGATCAACTTTTTCTTTGCATTTGAAAATTTATTAGGATTAAAAGAAAAATTAAAATTTGTATAGTCTTCCATTTTGTGGGTGGGGCCAGAGATAATAATGGTGGAAGATTAGATAGAGGAAAAAGGCGGTGCTTTAGATAAGAAAGAGAAAAGAGTGGTATAAATTTTAACATTCCAGTACATGCTGCACTCTGGAGAGTAGAAATCTAACTACACGAAATACTTTCTTTATTACTTTTATTTACCGATTTCAAGAGAATTTCTTATAAAAATTCTAGAGAGTAGATTCGTAAACAATTAAACCCCTAAATCTTGAAATAATGAGGAAATGTTCCATATAAAAAAGCAATCTTCACCTAAAGAGGAACAACATCACGGACTTCAGGGTCCAGACGGCACAGCGGCACCTCCGTATCTTTCCTACCACCCCCGAAGCCCACTCCCAAATCGTTGCCCTTTTCAACCACCCCGAAGACCAAGTTCCCTTCCACACATACGCCCCCCGGGGAACCAAGCGCAACCCCAAATACTTAATATTGGGCCTGGATAAGACGCACCCCATTGAGAGCGTGCGCGACGCCTTAAAGCATGACGATTTAATCAGCGTCATGAGGATGCGCAGGACGGCCCCTGACGGTACAAAGAGGGAAATCGAGCCCATTCTGGCTACCTTCAAGCCGGGGTACAAGTTTCACACATACTTGGGGCAGAAGCGAGACCACATAGTCATCAGGGTCAAAGAATACACACCCGACAGAGAGATTCCTCAATGTCACAGGTGCCAACAATTTGGCCACACCAAGGCCTACTGCTCGCTTCCCCCCAAGTGTGTGAGATGCTCAGGCGGCCACTGGGTCGCTGACTGCGACCGGGCACAGAACGCACTGAATTGCGTCAACTGCGGGCAGAAACACCCGGCCTCCTACAGAAGTTGCGAGTACCGTCAAAAGATTCTACAAGCGACACAGGCCAGGCGCAAGGTCCCCGGTCCTACCTATATCCCAGCTCCTCCCCCTACCCACAACCCCTGGACTGCTCGTCAATCCCGACCTCCCCCCCCCACCTCCCAACCACAACAGCCCCCCCCCCCCCAAACCCATCACCTCCCCCCTCCCTCCTCTGCTTACACCCAACCCTCGGCCCAGGCTCAGGCATACCAAATACCACCCGTGCAATATAACACAGCCATGCCTCCCTAGGTCGACAGAATAGAGAGAATGCTTGACACCCTACTTGGCACCGTAACCTCACTCCTCGACATCATCAAGGCAAATATGACCAAATAATGGTTAGGCCCTACTCCCTGCTGAATTTCAATGTAAACTCAGCCACTCTCCGTAAAGCCGAGCTTGAAGCTCTTCTTAGTGAATATGACCCCACAATAGCGGTACTTAGCGACACCCGCTTAACCCCCTCGATGTCATTTACGGTGGCTGGCTACCATACCTTCCGGAGCGACAGGACCGACAAGGATCTCAATGCGGGTGGGGTGGCCATACTAATAAGGTATGGCACCCCGTATAAACTGGGGCAGCCAATAGTTGCTTCAGTGCCCAATGTGATACATGGCCTCACGGTCAAAGTACTGTTAGCCAACCACACATACACAATGACCGGCCTGTATAGACGGCCTAGAGCCAGATGTGCACATTTCAATAACCTGTCTAGCAGCGACCGACAGAAATCATATAGTCGTTGGAGATCTGAACGCCAGACATACCTCCTGGAACAACTGTTCAGACAACGCCCCCGGCATAACGATAACGAAGTCAGCCTTCACCGTTGTGCACCCTAACGCTCACACCTTTAGAGACTACGCGAATATGTCCACTGTGGACCTCCTTCTTACCCGTATCCCACACATAGTGACAAGGTGCGAAGCCCTCGACTTTGTCACTAGTGATCACCGACCAGTTCTCTATGTGCTGCGAGGTCGCCCTCCCAAGCCCACAACTACCAGTTACTCGTTTCATAATGGAGACTGGAAATTATACAAGTCCCTTATGTACGAAACCACGCCGGCGTTCACTACTATCAGTGACACCCATACCCTGGAGAATAAACTGGAGGAGTTTACGGCGCTAATTCTTAAAGCAGCGGATCAAGCCATCCCCAAGTGTGTGAGGACACCACCAGGGCTCAAAACCCCTCCTCCTCACATACTAGCTATCATACAGCAGAGGAATAACTTCAAAAATTCCTGGTACCAGACTAAGAACCCGTCACTCCGTCATGGCTGTCCCAGCCAACTCCTCGCCATGCTACGCTCCTTCCTACACGGCCGAACCTTCCAAGTGAGGGTCGGCGAATCCTTATCCTCTTCCTACCCTCTCCGAGTGGGAGTGCCCCAGGGCTCTCTCCTTCCTTGTTCACAGCGTACACCGCCCAGGTGGTCAGTCAACGGTTTCACAACACTGAGGTAGTAGCATACGCAGATGACGTGGCGATAGTTAGCACTTCCCTAAATCCTACCCTCGCCCTCCGTTTGGCAGAACTAGCCTGCCAAAAGGTTTCCGACGATCTGAAGAAGATCAACATCCGCGTGAATCCCAGGAAGACAGATGCCCTGGTTTTCACGTACCACAAACAAAACACCACCATCCCTGACACCTTCCAACTCGACGACGAAACCCTCCCCATTTCCCGCTCCATCTGCTACCTAGGCGTCCACCTAGATAGATACCTCTCCTTCTCCACCCACATCACCAATACCATCAAGCCGTGAAATACAAGTACAGATCCCTCAACTATCTCCTCACCTCTCCCGTCCTCAGCCTCCGCCTTAAACTTTTAATATTAAAAGGCGTGATCCAACCTGCCCTCCTATATGGTTCCCCTGTCCTACGATACCTTACCAAAACCTCCCTATCCGACCTCCAATCCTTCCAGAACGGACTCGTCCGTAAGATTGTCCGGCATACCTCCCTCCAACGTGCCCCCAACCGGATAATCCATCCCACCCTAGACCTAGAACCTATTTCCCAAACCATTTCCCGCCGTCACATTAAATTCTATGATTCCCTACAGTATATGGACAACCCCCTCTATTCTTCCCTCCAACCCCCTCCTCAGCCGGTACGTTGGCGGAAGGCGGTCGAAGACTTCGAACCCCTAATCGACGTTACCGACTGTTGAATCCCTTACGACACTGCTCGGGCACGGGGCACTAATTTACAACCATCAAATGGCCGTCTAGTTTTAGTTTAGGATTAGGATAGATTAGGTTATTAGTTTTATTTTTATTTTTATTTTTAGGATTAGTTAGTTTAGTATAGAATTGGCGTCTCCTTGCTTCCTTCGTTTACAGCGACCGCACTTTGGGCCTGTGACCGGCATGCGGTGGTCTTAGTTTTAAGTTAGGTTATTCTTTTATCTTTAAGTCTCTCTTCTTTTCTTTCTTACCTCCTCTCCTACTATCCCTATCCTCTCTTCTTTCGTTTTCTCCTATCCTCACCACCCACCCGGTACCGCCAGATGCCGGGTTAACCTCAACCATTAGTTCTATTTACTCCCTCAACAACTCACAACCCCCCTTTATAATAGAACTCGAGTGTTCAGTAGAAGGGGAACTGTCGGGACAGCCACGGCAGGTCACTGTCTCCCCACTATCAACCAATTCCCAAAATCTGGAACTCGGGTAAAAAAAAAAAAAAAAAAAAAAAAAAAAAAAAAAAAAAAAAAAAAAAAAAAAAAACATTCAGCACTGCCGTACTAATTAAGTACGGTATCCCGTTTAAACGTCTACTACCAGTCATCCCACCAGTGCCAAGAAAGCACCACATCATCACACTTCAAGTGCTGATGGCCGATCGGACGTATACTATTACTGCTCTTTACCGGCGGCCAAGAGCCGAAGCCCTTTATTTCTGTACTCTGCTCGGACTCACTGAGAACGACAGAAAATACCTCATCATAGGGGATCTGAACGCCAGACACCGCTCTTGGAACAATTGTTCAGTGAACCCTTGTGGCACGGCGATTATGAAATCTCGTTTCAGCGTCGTGCATCCAAATGCCCACACTTTTATACAACCCAAAAGTCGGCCATGTGTTGACCTTTTGCTCACCCGTACCCCTCATATAGTGACAAGATGTGCCAGATTGGACTAAGTCACTAGCGACCACCTACCAGTGCTTTACGTGCTGAGAGGTCGTCAACCCCCACCCCCAAACCCCGCCACCTACTCGTTTCATGAAGCAGACTGGAAACGCTACAAGTCGCTCATGTACGAGTACACTCCGGTGTTCACAGACATCCGTGACACCCACACCCTAGATGAGAAAATGGATGAGTTCACCAAGATAATCATCGACGCCGCAGACTCATCGATACCCAAGGTAGTCAAACAACCCCCCCCCCACCTCAAGACCCCACCAGCCCACATCCTTATCCTAATAAAACAGAGGAATAATCTGAAGAATACCTGGTATAGAACCGGTAATCCCTCGTTACGCCCTGTTTTAAACTCCCTCACTACCCAAATCCGTTCCCTCATGAGGCAGTGGAAAACGTCTCTGTGGCATGAAACCCTCCGCCTCACTCACGGGGATTATCGCAAACTTTGGAAGCTGGTCAAGACCAGGGTCTCGAAAAGAGGCTCTGTTCTTCTCCAGTCGGAAGAAGGTGTGATGAAACCCGAGGACCAGGCTGAGAAGCTGGCGGCATTTATGTCGGCAGACTCTAAGGCCAGGTCCCGTGAAGGAGGAGAGGCGCCTAGGATGGAGCATGGAAGAAATTTCATGTTCTCCTCCCCGAAGCAGCTCACTGCCATACTGAGACGCACCAAGGGTGGTAAATCCCCTGGTCTGGACAGAGTACAATACGTGCTTCTGCACCAGTTGCCACGTAAGTCCTTAGCCTACCTCACCCACCTCCTTAATTCCTGCCTCAGACTCCGTTATTTCCCCTCCCAGTGGAAGCACGCCATAGTGGTCCCCCTTCTCAAGCCTTTGAAACACGGCAACTCCCCCGACCACTATCGGCCGATAAGCCTTCTTTCACATATCTCCAAGATACTGGAGCGTGTTGTGCACCAGTATCTTGTAGATTTCTGCGAGAAGGAAAGTATCATCCCCCCTGAGCAGTCAGGTTTCCGCACACGACTTTGTACATTACACCCCCTGGCAAGGGTCCAATCACTAGCCACCCAAAGCCTGCGCCGAAATGAGTCGAGCGGATGTGGTAGGCCGACGGTACAACGAACGCACGTCAGTACTTGCTTATGCGGACGACGTGGCAATCATGAGCAGATCCCTCAATCCCCAGCGGGCATTGGCTCTTGCAGAAAACACTTGCCAGGACATAGCTGACAGACTAAAACAGATAAACATCAACGTAAATCCCACAAAGACGGACGCACTAATATTCTACTACCACAACGGACGCAAAAGACTACCAAAAACTTTCACACTAAACAACACACGAATCAAGACTTCAGGATCCATATGCTACTTAGGTATACGACTTGACAGACACATCACTTTCTCCACACACATTTCACATAAAGTCAAAACACTAAGACACAAATACCGCTCCCTTAACCACCTATTGCTCTCCCCCAATCTCACTATAAACCTTAAACTTATGATACTCAAAGGAGTCATAAGACCGGCTCTCCTGTATGGCGCACCCCTCTTCAGACACATATACAAATCAAGCCTAACTGACTTACAACAATACCACAACGGACTTGTTAGAAAAATTGTACAACACACATCCCTACAGAGACAAAAGAACGACATAATACACCCTACACTAAATCTTGAACCAATCTCACACACGATTGCACGACGCCACATAAAATTTCATGACTCACTACAGCACCTGGACAACCCATTATACAACAACCTCCCACCCCTCATGCAACCGGCGAGATGGCAAGTGGACGATAACATGCCACTTATCGATATCGTCCGGATTGCCGACCTACCACCGTAGGACTTAGAGGCATAAATCTCTCACCCCCATAATTTGTACATATTTGTAAATAAATAAAATTTTTCAGCAAAATTAAGTAGTTTTAAGTATTAGTTAGTAGATTAGGTTAGTTTAGTTTTAGGAAGAGCCCCCCATGGATGGCCTTTTGGTGGCTTCAGCCCCCCTCCCCCCTTCGGTTAGACTAGTTTTAGTTAAGTTTAGATTTATTTGTATATACTGCGTGTGTGTGTTCTATCATCTTTTCTTTTCTTCCTCCTCCTATCCTCCTTTCCTCTTCTTTCCTTTTCCTTCTATCCCACACCCCAGCTGGCGTCCATACCCGCCGTCAGCTAAACCTCAACCCAATTATATCACCCCAAAATAAGTCTGACAATCCCCCCTTCAAATAAAGCTGTGGTTTTAGCATAAGGGTTCCTCTCACCCAGTAGCCATCTGACTACATTAGTACTAATCAATGTAATTTAGGTGGGTATTAGCTAAAAAAAAAAAAAATAAATAAAAAAAAAAAAAATAAAAAAAAAAAAAAAAAAAAAAAAAAAAAAAAAAAAAACCATTCAGCGCCTTCAAATACGACCACGGTCTAGAATAAGGGGCCCTATCCTTCCTCACACCTCGCAGCCATCTGACTGCAATTATTACAACTAAGTAGCAAGCAGCTGGGTATCAGCTAAAAAAAACAAAACATTCAGTATATAAATAAGTTGCAAATGTTTTTAGTTGTGGAAAAGTGAGGAACCAAGTGTTTCTTATCTTTCCCCAGGTGAGTGGCCATAGCCTGGGGAAAAGAGATAAGAACCACAAGGCCCTATTTTCCTCAAAATATTCTCAGCTCTATCATCTTTACATTAACACCCCGAATAAAAGACCAGAGATCTATAAACGATCAAAAAGGTCGCGTGGGTGTACATCGAAGCGATCAGAAAAGATCGTTAGGTGTGTAAAGATGACATGAAGCACTAAGAGGATATTTTGCACTTTTTAAATTAAAAATTATTTTTTCTTTCTAATAAATGAAATTATTTAAAATATTTGGATCGACTTCAAAATTGTCTTTAACTTTAGCACTAATAGAAATTCATTGTAATTTAGTGGAACCGAGTTTAGTGAATCATAGTGTTGATGAACATTCACATGAGGAAACAGATATCTTATAAGGATCCATAAGAAGGCCAAGTCCTCTACTGGTTTTTAATATTATGCAGAGTGCACTTTCGGAGTCAACCCTCCATCCTCAGTGCCTGCTGACAAACACAACCACGAGTTAATTTAACATTCATAGCATGGCACAAAAGCAAAATAAACAACAGTCATAAAATCAGACACAAAATAATGAGTAAAACAATGGAAAATCTTAAAACTAGTCAACAAATAAAACTAGAAAATCTAATAACTAGTAAACTACTAAAAAATTAAAACCAAAACAATAAAAAATCTACTAACAAGTCAACTAATAAAAGAAGCAAACAACGATAAGCATATGTCAAAACTATAAATAAAATTAAAACTATAAAACCTACACAAATTACAGATTTATATGGGAAACATATCACAGTGGGTGGGAACCTCTGAAAAAACCCCCAGAGGAACTGTAAGAGACCTCTAAAAAATAAACAAACCCATACTAATAATAGAGAGGAGATGTAGGAGGTACCTGATTAAAGCTGCGTTGTCTGGACCACGACTGCAGGGCGACTGAACCTCTGTCCCCGTAGAGAAGACAGGGCCCCGTCACCGACATGTCGCAGCCTTGCTGTCTCCTGCTTATTAATATTCCGATTTCCATTCGCCTGTCTGTCCAGCCTTATATGCAGCCCCTCAGCCGTATTTAATCTTTTGCCCTTCTTCTCCTCATACAGCAATTGATATTTTATGCTGGACATGTCATGGCCCTCTTTCCTGGCGTGTGCGGAAAACTCAGTGTCGCGAGTGATGTGCTCCTTTAAGCCGCGTCCTTATCTTTCTACCACTTTGCCCCACATAAGAGGCATCACATCCCGTGCATGAGATCCTATACACGTCAGATCTATCCAGGGGGTCCACATAGTCCTTAACACGGGGCAAACAGTTTTTCAGGGACCGCTTGCTCCTGTAGGCAGTAGCCAATCCAATTTTCCTCAACCTGGATCCTATCTTTTCTGAAACAGGGTCCAAGTACGGGATGGAGACAGGGAACGACTTATTTTTCTTCTTCCTTTTTTTTCTTCCTGTTTTTTCTGAAGTTAATTAGGAAAACAATGTAATGAGTCGGTGTGGGATTCGTTTGAAGCTAATATTAAAAAATCTCATAAGAAAAAGATTGAGAAGAAGGAGAGTATTATAATGAGAAAGCTTGAGCGGTTAAAGAATCAAGCTAATCCCGCACAGGCAACTAGGAGAGATAAGACTGAGGCTAGCCGTAAGATTAGCAATAATAGTGTTAGAACCAATGATAATCCCACGGGAAACACTACCGGCAACCCCTCTTTAAATTTAAATGTCCCTCCTAGTAATATGTCACCTTCTGATTTTGTATTTTTTCCTAGGGTGGTAAATTTGAGTGAGGTTGTATTTTCATCGGAGGAACTGTCAGTTTTAAATAAAGGACTTAAATTTTGTCCTAAGGTAGCACCGAGGGATAACGATGTTATTGATCTCATGGTTGCTATAGAGGCTATTGAAATCGATAATGTCGCTATTAGGGAATGTGCAATAGAATTGGAAAAATATTTAGAAGGCATGAGTGGAGGGGTTCGTAGTAGAGGGGAGGGAGGAGTTTCCGGCCTGTTTTGGAAATTATTACGGAGATTAACAAAAAATTAAAGGACAACAATTTAATTGTTACCAAGGCCGATAAGGGACAGGGCTCTGTTATAATAAGTAAAGCTGAGTATGAAAATAGAGTATATTCCCTTCTTATTGAGGAAGGGTGTTCTCAACTGGAACGAGACCCTACAGACAGCTTTAATAAGAAAATATAAGAAGCCATTTTACAAGCCCCCAATTTATGTAAAAAAGAGGACCTCCCTTACTTTGTTCATATGAATCCGCTCCCTCCACTATTGTATTGCCTACCGAAAATCCATAAAGACGGTTACCCGTTTAGGCCTATTGTTTCTTTTAAATCGGCACCTTCGGAAAAGCAGGCGAAGTTTTTGGTACAGACATTTAAGAGACTCACGAATTTTAAACCCAATTACACCGTGGCTAACAGAGAAGAGTTTATATCAAAATTAAGCGCCTCTAAATTCGGGGAGAACCGTATTTTAGCTTCGTTTGATATAATTAACATGTTCGGAAATGTTCCCCCCACACAGGTCATTTGGGTTTTTGAAAAGTTTTTCAAGACCAAAAATTTTAATCCGGTGGTGGCAAAAGGATTTATAAACTTATTGTCGGCCTGTCTGAAACAGAATTACTTCAAGTTTGGCGGAAAATGCTTTAAGATGGACCGGGGATTGATCATGGGCTCTGCTATTAGCCCACTTGCCGCCGACATGTTTATGAATTTCTTTGAGGAGAAATTCATTTTATCGGCACGCAACCCATTCTATAAGTGCATCGATTTTTGGGCCCGGTATGTTGATGACACTTTTGTCAGTTTTAGCGGCACTAGGGACGATTTGAATGGGTTGCTTTCCTACCTTAATAGCTGCCATGAGACAATTAAATTCACCTTGGAGAACGAAAAAGCTAAGAAGCTATGCTACCTAGATCTGGAGATAGAGAGAGATGGAGGGGGTTATAAATTCGGTATCTATAGGAAGGCCTCATCCACCGACTTATTAATACCTGCGGATTCATTTCATCACCCAAGTTACAAGATGGCGGGATTGCTTTATTTAGTGGAGAGGCTGATTAGTACCCCACTAGCGCAAGATAATTACGCCAAGGAAGTGGTCTGCATTAAGCATATTGCTAAAGCAAACGGGTACGAGGAACAGTTGATGGACAGGCTTATCCAACGCCGATTGAAGAGGAAGCTAGCCAAGGAGCTGGAGGATGCCACGGTTGAAGAGCGGGCCAAAAAGAAGAAAAATAAGTCGTTCCCTGTCTCCATCCCGTACTTGGGCCCGGTTTCAGAAAAGATAGGATCCAGGTTGAGGAAAATTGGATTGGCTACTGCCTACAGGAGCAAGCGGTCCCTGAAAAACTGTTTGCCCCGTGTTAAGGACTATGTGGACCCCCTGGATAGATCTGGCGTGTATAGGATCTCGTGCACGGGATGTGATGCCTCTTATGTGGGGCAAAGTGGTAGAAAGATAAGGACGCGGCTTAAGGAGCACATCACTCGCGACACTGAGTTTTCCCCACATGCCAGGAAAGAGGGCCATGACATGTCCAGCATAAAATATCAATTCCTGTATGGGGAGAAGAAGGGCAAAAGATTAAATACGGCTGAGGGGCTGCATATAAGGCTGGACAGACAGGCGAATGGAGATCGGAATATTAATAAGAAGGAGGAGGTGGCAAGGCTGCGACATGTCGGTGACGGGGCCCTCTCTTCTCTACGGGGACAGAGGTTCAGTCGCCCGGCAGTCGTGGTTCAGGCAACGCAGCTTTAATCAGGTACCTCCTACATCTCCTCTCTATTATTAGTATGGGTTTGTTTATTTTTTAGAGGTCTCTTACAGTTCCTCTGGGGGTTTTTTCAGAGGTTCCCACCCACTGTGATATGTTTCCCATATACATCTGTAATTTGTGTAGGTTTTATAGTTTTAATTTTATTTATAGTTTTGACATATGCTTATCGTTGTTTGCTTCTTTTATTAGTTACTTGTTAGTAGATTTTTTATTGTTTTGGTTTTAATTTTTTAGTAGTTGACTAGTTATTAGATTTTCTAGTTTTATTTGTTGACTAATTTTAAGATTTTCCATTGTTTTACTCATTATTTTGTGTCTGGTTTTATGACTGTTGTTTTATTTTGCTTTTGTGCCATGCTATGAATGTTAAATTAACTTGTGGTTGTGTTTGTCAGCAGGCACTGAGGATGGAGCGTTGACTCCGAAAGTGCACTCTGCATAATATTAAAAACCAGTAGAGGACTTGGCCTTCTTATTGATCCTTATACATCTGTTCCTCTGCCATCCAGCATATTCCAGAGATATCTTATATTCCTTTTTCCCAAATGTTTCATGTGGTTCTAAAATATCAGAAAGACCGTCGGAAATATTTTATGTACCGATCAAGAAAGGAACTCACAAAATTCAAAAAATAAACATTACAATAAATAATGAGAGACAAGAACTTTTGAATAATAAAAATGTAAATAATATTGTATATTTAAGTTTAATACAAGCTTAACTACTTAAACTCACTTTAACTTTTTAAACTTAATAAATGGAAAGTAAAATATCTCCCCAAGGAGTTGAAAAGCGAAAGAACTTCAGAAAATAGAAAAAGATTTAATTAAAAAATTTAAAAATGCTCGATAACAAAGAATAATTGAAGAAGATTCTAAAACTAAAGAATTTGCCCTGGTAACATCTGCTACTGATAGGCTTAGTGAAACTATGGCTCATGTAGATCAAGGAATACAACATGTATTGGAACAAAATAAAACTTTAATTACAGATGTTGTTCCATTTAGAAGAAACATTGCAGAAATGGAAATTCCATCATCTGAAGAAGAGACATCATTTGAGAAAGAATTATTTTACTCCAACAGCTAAAAGTACTCCTTTTCCCAAAAACAAGATTACAATTTTAGATCAAATAGAAGAGGATACAGAAAGTGAAGGTACTTCTTCTCCTTTAAAATTAACTCCTTTAAAAACAACAAATACCATCTCAATATTTTACAATAACTGATAAACATTTTGGGATATCTTATAAGAATTCAGAATTTAAACTTGGAAATATTAAAGTTGAAATAGAAGGTGATGATTTAGAAATTTTGGGTACAAAATATAAAGGGACAAGAGGATTATGGGCATTATTAACTCAAGATTATAAGCATTTATTTCCTTCTACAGGAAGAATAACATTTACAGATGAAGACTTTAAAACTTATAAAGACTTGCTAATTAAAACGAATGCTTTATATCAAAAAAATAATCCAACTACTAATAGACCTAAAGCTCCACAGACAGAAAAATATAAAAAACTCTTAAAACCAATATATGAAGAAATGAAGAATTTACCAGTTACAGGAAAAGGAATTGTTAATTATAATCAACATTCTGTTTTATACATAAATAATTTAAATGAATTAATTTCAAGATTGCATTTGATATTAGCATCTGAACTAGCTGGAGATAATAATTTCCATAATGAAAAAGTAGGAATAATCAGATTTTTAACAAACCTCTTAGAAAAAAATATTGATGATAAAAAAGGAACTGAATATCCTATAAGACTTGTTAATGCTCTACCGAAAAAGATTATAAATGATGAAACAGTTGGTTCGGGATTGTTATTAAATAAGTTAAATTTTGAAATGCATATTCCCGGATATAATTATTACGGTCCAGGAACAAAATTAGATGAAAGATTAGCAAGAGGTGATAAACCTATTAATAAATTGGATGAAGCTTGTCAAGTTCACGATATACGTTATAGAGATCAAAAAGAAGTATCCGACAGACATATTGCGGATAAAATAAAGCATGGGAAAGAGTAACTTCGAAAGATGCAGATATAGGAGAAAGAGCTGCCGCCTATTTAACTACAAATGCAATGAAAATTAAAAGAAAATTAGGAATGGGTTTATACGGAAATAACGAATTTGATATATTTCAATAATATAAAATTAAAATTTCTCTTACAGATAATAAAACATCTAAAATAGCTAATGCTCTAAAAAAGATAACGGATGTATCAATTCAAACTACAAAAGGTGCATACAAATTTTTACTAACAGAAAGACAAATTAATAAGATTGAGAAAAACTTAAAAGATAAAAAAAGTGTAAGAATTACTTTGACTTATAATCAACTGAGAGAAAATGAAAAAGATGGAGGAATACTTCCATTAATATTTGCGGGTTTAGAAGCTTTAGGCGCATTACTCAGAGGAGCCAGTGCTGTTGCAAGTTCAGTAATAGATTCAAAACATAAACAGAAAGTATTACAAGAACAAATAAGACATGATAAAGCAATGGAATCAAAGAAAGGTGGAAAGATTAAAAAAAAAAAAAAACAACATAAAACCATTATCTAATTTTGATATTGAAGAATTGGTTATGAAGCTTAAAATAAAATATTTTAGAGGAGTTTTTATGAGAGATGAGCTTCCAAAACATCCTAGAAATATTGAATGTAGAATTGTTAATGTTGATAATTCATTTGGAAATGGTACCCCCTACTGGGTAGCATATTGTCAAAATTTAAATAGGAAGTATTAATTTAATTCATATGGAAATCTTCAACCATCTAAAGAACTAGTTGAATATTTGCGAAAAGATAATTTAATATATAATGAAGATCGCCTACAGAATATTAACGATTCACCTATATGTGGACATTTATGTTTATTAGTTCTTAAAATGTTTTCTAATGGATTGAACTTTAATGAAATTTTGAATGTAATAAATAGACAGAAATGGAATCTTATTCAAGAGTTATTTTAAAATTTGATGTTTTAGGAAATCAAATTATTTTTCCAGAATCTATTAATATTGATGAAACAAAATTAAAAAATGATATTGTAGAAGAACTTTCAAATTCTTTTAGGACAGAAATCTCAACATTTAAAACCAAAATAAAAGATGATGAAAATAAATTTAAGAATGAATTAAAAAATGATTTTAATAATAAATTAAAGAATGAACTAAAAACAAAGGTTAATGAAATCATTGGTTCCTTATTTACATTTACTAAAAGCTATGTTGGTTTTAATAAACGAAGACTCGTTAACGTATCAGAAGGGAAAGATAATAATTATGTAGTTATTATGAAGCAAGTAAAAACAATGTTGGAAGATTTTAAGACTGAAAATAAAAGAGATAAAAGAACTATTGACATAAAAGAATTTGATGACATCATTAATGAGAGATTAGTAGATTACGTAAAAATAGAGGGTTTAGATAAAAAGATACAGAACACTTTTCATGAACATATTACTGATGTTATATCAGTTCAAGTTGGAAGTGATGTATATAACAAATTAGAAGAAAATAAAACATTATTACTTAATAATCATTAGTATCATTGAAATGCATAAAGAAATAGAAGTAATAAGAAAAGAATTTAACAGAGAGGTATCAGAACTACGAAGAGAACTTCTCGAAGAAAAGGATTGAAAAGTATTTTAAACAAGAAAAATAAACCAATAAATTTACAAACAGATAATGGGAAAGAATTTTATAATAAAGATTTCCAAAGTTTAATGAAAGAAAATAATATAAATCATTATTCTAGTTATAGTGAAATAAAAGCTGCTATTGTTGAAAGATTTAATAGAACTTTAAAGGAAAAAATGTGGAAAGAATTATCTAAGAGAGGAAATTATAAATGGATAGATATTTTAGAGAGATTAATTAAAGAATATAATAATTCATATCACAGCACTATAAAGATGAAACCTATAGAAGTGAATAAGAAAAATGAGGAAGAAATATTAACTAATATTTATAGGGATAACAATAAAAATAAAATAGAAAAACCGAAATTTAAATTAAACGATTATGTAAGGATAAGTAAATATAAAGGAATATTTGAAAAAGGATATACACCTAACTATTCTACTGAAGTTTTTAAAATAAGTAAAATAATACAATCTGTTCCTATTACTTATAAAATTAAAGATTTAAACGAAGAAGAAATAGAAGGTAAAAATGATTATTTAGTTGAAAAAGTTTTAAAAAGAAAAGGAGATAAAGTTTATGTTAAATGGTTAGGTTATGACATAATACTATTATACTCATAATAGTTGGATAAATAAAAAAGATGTAACATAAATTTCTGAGTTTGTAATTTTTTTAGATTTTATTCTCTTAGAGACGTTATATGATAAATTAAATCATTTTCTGTAAATTCTTTATTTGTTATCATAAAATAATTACCATGAAATTTTAAATTTCTTTTTAAATCTTCTTTCATTACATTATAAAAACTGATACTGTTAGGAACGCATAACAATAGTCGTTCATAACATTTTGGATGTTTTGTGCATACTTCATCACTAGCTTTTTCTAAATTTCTTATTTGACATCTAAAAACATAGTAATTATATTCACATTTATCATTATTTAAATTAAATAATATAAAACAATGGTGAAAATCTTCATTATCAGTTTCATTTACAATATATGGGCTTAGTTGTTCTCTCGAATTTTTGTATATTTGAATTTCTTCATCTCTCTCTTAAAATTCTTCTTGTTGTATTAAACATTATTTCATTACTTTTTCTAAACTTTCTATTGTTTGTTTTAATTTATACTCTCCTATTTTTCTAATTGTTTTGATAACATTATAAACCCATTTTTGAAATTCTTTTGCTTAAGGTAATTTCGATTTCATAATCAAAGAATACAAACCTAATTCGTTAATTAAAACAGTTTGCTCATCAGTATTTAGGGAGTCGCGTTTTGCGACTCCTGAAAAATCTTTATATCTCATCTTAAAATTATCATCTACATGCTTAATTACAGCATCTCTAGGACTTTTATATTTTAACAATATAGCAATATCTCTAGCTTTAAACCATGGACCATCATTTTCATCAAGAATTATAAATTATTCTTTATTATTATAGTTAAGTTTGTTGTTGAGAATATGTAGCAAGCTCTCCATTTATTAGGAACAAAGTTTTTTAGATCCTGCAAATCCTGCAATTTACAAAGTGGGAATTTTGCCAACGTTTATATTGAATATGAATAAAGATTTTTTAAATTATAAATGAAGAAGGTAAGATTTAATGATCTCATAACTATTTATGAAATACCTAATGAATGTAGAATTAATTTTAATTTAATTGAAAATCAGACGTTTAAAATGAGAATAATTGAAAAGATATTTAAAAAATATGTTAATAAAAATAATTCTAATAAATGGAAGAGCTGAAAGGTAAGAACATTTCTGATTTGCGAAAAATCTGTAAAGAAAAAAACTATCGAGGTTATTCTAAACTGAGAAAGGAGGCATTAATCGATTTAATATTACAAAACACTAATGATAATTATAATGAAGAAAAGTTAAGTAATAAAAATATTGGTGAATTAAGATGTTTAGGAAGTAAGTATAAAGTAAAAAAGTATTACAATATGAAGAAATCTGTTATAATTAACTTAATAGAAGAAACAATGAGAGAATCTCAAGAAAATAAAATAGAAGAAAATTTAATTCAAGAAGATATAGATTTTCAAGAAAATATAGATTCATGTTACAAATGTGGAAATAAAAGTGTATTAAATGATAGATGTTATTTCTGTGAGCTAGAAATCAAAAGTCATAATAGAAAACCATACAGACTTAATAGATTTCGTAAAAAGTTATTGAATTTAATAGAAAATGGTAATGATAGAGGTAAAATTGAACAAATATTTGAAACTTTTATTAATTGTTATACGTGTAAATATATGCCATATAAATATTTAATCAAAAAGATTGCAGATTATTTAAAAATAATGAATAATATCGAAATTAAGGAAACTAAGAGAAATGTAAAAATATGGAGTGAGTTTGTTGATAAAATTGAAATGGAAAAAAAATTTCGAGAGAATATTTTATAACAGATGATGATGTAAAATTTTGCAAGATTTTAATAACTTCATTCCTAATAAATGGATGAATTAAACCCTTTTAAATGTTGTCAAATCTTTTGTATAGAAGGTGTATTAAATAACCACTGTTATAATTGTCATCCACCAAAAATAAATCCTCATAGCAATTTTAAATATAGACAGAGATATTTTCATAAGCATATATTACAGTTAATAGATAAATATGAAGATATAATTAAAATATTATTTGAAGTTTTTAATGAAAATTATAAAGGAAAAGCTTTACCATATAAATTTTTTATTGCAAAGATAGCAGATTTATTAGAAATTGAACATAATATTCCTATACATAACTCAGAAAGAAACACGATATTGTGGAATCAATTTTTAGAGATGAAACCATTTAAGATAATTGAAAAGAAAAAACAATTAGAGAATATATTTTATGCCAATTTTAATATATATTTGTATGATGGAAACATTTGCAAGATTTTCAGGATTTTAAAGACTTCATTTGTAATAAATGGAAGCTCAACTGAGAATCCAAACTCTTAAACAACTTCTAGATTATTGTAAATCTCAAAATATTAAAGGATATTCTAATAAAAATAATCTTATATATTATATTCTTGATGAAATAGAGAAAAGGAAATTTATAAACTAATTCAATTTTGATTCTAGTTTGTTTTCTAAAACAGAACCTAACAAGGATTTTAATTTACAGACTATGAAACAGTTGCAAGAATATTGTAGATTACATAATATTAAATGGTTTTCAAAATTAAAGAATAAATCTGATATTATCAATTTGATCACTAATGAGGAAGAAAGAAAGAAAAACAAAAAAGATTAATAAATCTGGCCAGAAAAAAAATCAATAAATCAATCTATAAAAAAATCGATAATGAATTCAATTTTCATTCTAGTTTGTTTTCTAAAACTAAACCTCCTTGACAGAAACAAATCAATGATGTTTGTAGTAAATATTATAAAAAATCGTATGAAAAGAATCATATATCAACTCACAAAAAAGTATTAAATAAAGGTGAGGAGATAGAGGAAATTGAAACAGCTAACGATTACTTCCAACAGAATTTTTAGAAGATGAAAGAAATATAGTAATCAATAAAATCTCTGAAATTTTAAAGGCAATGGATTTGAAAGTTAATCTTAATTTGTCCCTTACCTTTGGGAGAGAAGGTGATAAAAACATATATACAGAAATTAAACAATTTTCATTCAAAACACAAAATGAAATCATATTACAATCAACAGATCTAAATAAATTTTATGATAATGTTATCGGGAAAATGATGAAAGAAATGGATGATTTTCATACTAAAGGTTCAGGATGGACACTAATGAGTATTGATAATTTATATATAGAACTAAGAATTAATAAATATAATCCCTTAAGAGGTTCTTCATATATTGATTTACCAGAAACGATAAAATCAAAGAAAGCAATTATTAATGTAAAAAATAATGATAATGTTTTATGTGGTCTGTTCTATCGGCACTTTATCCAGCAGATGAGCATCCTCAAAGAGTTACAAAGTATGAATCAGTTAAAGATAAGTTGAATTTTGAGGGAATAAACTTTCCCGTTTCCTTTGACAATATAAGTAAATTTGAAAAACTTAATAATATATCTATAAAGATTTATGGATATGAAGAATCTGTTCACCCTCTAAGAATTAGTAAAAAGAAATTAGACGAACATGTGAATCTCTTTTATATTAAACATAAAAAATGTGATCATTATTGTTGGATTAAGGATCTCTCTAGATTAGTCAAAGCGCAAGTAATTAATAAGAAAGTTACGAGTAAAATTTATCCATGTGAAAGATGTTTAACATATTATTATTCATCTGAAAAATTGCAAGAACATGAAGTTGATTGTAAAAATAAAGCAGCTGTTAAAATTGAAATGCCTAGGAAAAATGAATATTTATATTTTAAAAACTTTGAATTTTTGAGAATATCTTTCGTCATATATGCAGATTTTGAATGTTTTACAAGGAAAATTGATACTTGTCAACCTGATCCAACTCAATCCTATAAATATGAAATATCAAAAGCATGAACCAAACAGTTTTTGTTATTATGTAAAATATGAAAATGATGATTATAAACCGCCTGTAATATATAGAGGAGTTGATTGTGTTGATAAATTTGTAGAAATGATTAGAAAGGAAGTTGAAAATATTCACGAGATATATGATGATGATAAACCGATGAATATGAGTGATGATGATGAAAAGCATTTTCAGAAAAGTGATATTTGTCATATATGTGATAAAGATATTATAGAAGGAAAGAAAGTAAGAGATCATAATCATTGAACTGGTAAATATAGAAGTCCAGCTCATCAAACTTGTAATTTGAATTATCAAAATCCTTCATTTGTTCCAGTATTTATCCATAATTTGTCTGGTTATGATGCTCATCTATTTGTTAAACCAATGGGAAAATTTGAAGAAGATATTGATGTAATTCCAAATACTGAAGAGATATATATATCATTCAATCAGAAAGTTGGTGAATTGAAAATACGATTTATTGATTCATTTAAATTTATGGCGTCAAGCATAGATGCATTATCAACAAACTTACGAAAAATGCCGGAAAAATTAAAAGAGAAAATTAAAAATTATTCTCCCAAAATTAAAAAGTTAGAAGAATACAAATTCTTGAAATCTATGTTTTGGGAAACATCTAAACATAGATTTCATGAACTTACAAACTTGATCCAGCATGGTATTTTACAGCTCCTGGATTATCTTGGGATGCAATGTTAAAAACAACTGAAATTGAGTTGGAATTATTAAATGATTATGATACGATTTTAATGTTGGAAGAAGGAATCAGAGGAGGAATATCACAATGTTGTAATAGATATGCAAAAGCAAATAATAAATATATGAAGAACTTTGATAAGAATCAACCATCAAGTTATTTAATGTATCTGGATGCTAATAATTTATATGGATGGGCGATGAGCCAATATTTACCTTATGGAGGATTCAAATGGGTTAATCCGAGTGAAATAGAGGATTTAGAAGATGATTCAGAGAAAGGTTATATATTAGAAGTTGATCTTGAATATCCAAAAGAATTACATGATAATCATTCTGATTTATCATTTGCTCCCGAGAACAGAATTCCAGATAATTCAAAACAGTCAAAGCTATTGACAACATTATATGATAAAGAAAGATATGTTATCCATTATAGAAATTTAAAGCAGTGTTTCGATATGGGATTAATGCTAAAAAATTATTATTATTATTATTATTTATTAACGTCCACTTTTTGCAACTTAGGCTAATCGGGACGGGTTATCTACAGGTTACCACCCTTTTCTAGCAAGGGTGGGATTTTAGGACGTTATTTAATGAATTTTGTCACTAAATAATTTCCTTTGCCCAGGCGAGAATCGAACTCGCCACTCTAGATTTACCATGTGAGATAAAGGTCAACGCTTTAACTCGCATCGCTAACCTGAGCCTAAAGCTAAAAAAGGTTCATAGAATATTAGAATTCAAACAATCAGCTTGATTAAAAAAATATGTAGATCTCAATACTGAAACGCCAACTCAAGCTAAGAATGATTTCGAAAAAGATTTTTACAAGCTGATGAATAATTCAGTGATTGGTAAGACAATGGAAAATATAAGGAAAATAATTAATGTAAAATTATGTAATGATTATAAGAAAGCTGAAAAATTAGTAGCAAAACCAAATTTTAAAGGTGGAACTATTTTTGATGAAAATTTAACAGCTGTTCATATTGTTACGTTTTACTACAAAACCAGTAATAAATCGTTGTTAATAAGAGTTCTTTTGGATTGCAAAATTAGACACACACAAGTTTCACAGTTTAACACTGCACAATTTATTTCAACAATGCACAATACTCTTGATTATTACTACTCACAATATTACACTGATATTGTCACTGTTCTTCAGATTACACAGTCCAACAATTCACTCACGGTCACTAAAATTCACATAAAACGACGGCACTGCACTGTCTTAAACACGGCACTAAACTGTTACAGTCACGGCACAACACTGTTCTTCTTATAAAAACACTTTACCGCACTGCACTAAGTCGCACTGTAGCACTGATGTGAACATCAAGACATCTGACCATAAACTGAGACTGAGGTACTGGCAGGGTCTCTTATAAATGCCTGTAGAAGGGGCTAGCCAAGGAAAGGTCCAGAAGTTCCAGGAAGATAGGCACAGCTGGCCCTAATTAGATTCTGCCGGCTCCACTAGGTCGAGCTGTACAGGCTTAAATAGAGCAGCAGGATGAGACCGAGGCTTTTCCAAGAAGGTCTGGAAGGGACTAGTGCCTTTATACTACTTTACGCCTACATAAAATAGACATTAATTTGTACTAATATAATTTGTTACTCCCGTTATAGTTTTAGCGTATGTCTCGTTTATATATATATATATATATATATATATATATATATATATATATATATATATATATATATATACTAGCTCAGATACCCGGCTTCGCCCGGGAATTGATTTGAGGCTGAATGGTGATGGTATTATTTTGGCAAGACTTTATTTTGCACACTATTTTGACATTTACCCATCCCAGTGTTTAGGGTTTATACCCGTTGTTGGCATTTGTTAATAATAAAATTAATTTTTTATGTAAGACTTCACTGTCCTCCATATTGTCATATTTCCCGTCTCCTGTGCATTATGCATTGATTTCAGTTATTAAAGACAAAATATTAACGTAGATTTGAATTAATTTTTCCAGGTGAGGTACCTGATAGCTCAAATTGGAATGAATTGCTGAGCAAAATATTACTTGCTCCACACATTGTTCCTGGAGAAATGCATAAAACAAAAGATAATCTAAATACCAAAATAAACAGCTATTTGTTATGTGCACGTTTGACGAAAAACAAATAGACAATGAAATATCGCGAATTTTTATTTGAGGCCTCCCTTATAACCCCCCACTCCCGTCCTAACCCTAAACGAATTAATATTGCTTATAATCAAGGAAGAATTAATGCTAATTTACATACCAAGTTTTGTTAAGTTCGGTTAGCTCCCAATAAAATAGTTTACTCCCGCTTTAGTTTATAGTGTATATCTCGTTTATAGTTTGTTAAAAGACAAAAATAAATACCACAAAAGTTACTCTAAATAACAAAATAAACAACTTTTGTTATGTTCATATTCGTCGAAAAACGAATAGAAAACGAAATACCGCTATTTTAAATTCAAGCCTCCCTTACAACCCCCACTCCTGCCCATCCCGAGAAATTTTGGTGTGGCTTATTATAATGAAAGCGTTAGTGCTACTACACATACCGAGTTTTATTTATTTCGGTTGGATCTTTTGTCCCAAATAAAATTGTTCACTTCCGCTATAGGTTTTAGCGTATATCTTGTTTATAATTCGGTATACAAAAAAAGTATATATAACAAAAGTTACACTGAATAATAAAATAAGCAACTTTTATGTGCATGGTTGCCGAAAAACCAATAGGAAACGAAATATCGCTATTTTTAATCCCACGCTTCCCTTATAACCACCACTCCTGTTCGTCTCAGAGGATATTAATATAGCCTAAAGTCTGAGTTGGGTTACTAGTAATATACATACCAAGTTTCATAAAATTCGGTTCAGCCGTTTATGCGTGAAAAGGTAACAAACAAAGAAACAAACAAACACACACGAAAGAAACAAAATGCAGTTATGGTGTCTATCAGAGTTGGGCGGTAGTTAACTAATTTCAGTAGTACACAAACTACATTTTAACTACTAACTACAAGTAGTTAACTAATTGAGCAATTAATAACTACTAGTTAGTACTTAAAATGTAGTTAACTACTTCTTTTAACTACAATAATTGTAGTCATTCTTTTAACTACTAACTACTAGTTAAAAAAAGTAGTTAGAATTTTAACTACTAACTACTAGTTGGTAGTTAACTAAAAAAAATAGTCAATTACCAGGATAGTTAACTACTATTGTAATTAACTACTGTATCAGTGAGTTAACTACAAATTCAACTATCAGTTTACTGAACACTCAGACAAATTCTGAGGTGGGCCTTGTGGAGGGGAGGGGATTTCTTGTCAAGAAAAAACCCAAGGAAATTCTTGGGTTTTTCTTCAGAGTTAACAGGGGAAAGAAGTCAGAGGACTGATGGTGGGGTGGGGGGGTGATGGGTAGACTATTAGATGACTATTAGTCTAATAGTATTAGAGAGGTGATGGATAGAACATGTTAGACTGGTTCTGGGAGTGGCAACCCGAGATTCACAGAGAGGATATCGCCCCCCCCCCCAACACCACCACGCCCCCTCGTATAATAACAGTAATAAGAAGGTGGGGGAAGTTTTAAGCAGGATTAATTACAGGGGAGATATCGCTATGATTTGCAAATACATAGGCAAAATGCCCATATCAACTAAGAGTGTACCTTAAGAAAAAAATCCCGTTGAAGAGAACAATTCATGTACTAATGGTAATGTTTTGTATTTTTAAAGTATACCACTTTTGTACTTTGGACACTTTTGTTTTTTAGTATTGGTATCATGTTTCTGAAAATGAAATAACCAAAAACACTTCAGCGAGCGCTTAAATAACCACACACACCGCAGTAAGATTATGAATCCCCCCTAAAAACTATACACACACTCACACACACACGCACACACACACACATACACACACACATACACAAATGATAATTAATCAGCGTAGTAATTTAATTTAGGCTTGTTTTCACCTCATGTCAACTATGAAATGTACCTGACAAGACACCAATTATTATTTTAGTACTTTATTGGCATACTAATTTATGGTTTAACTGAGCCCATAGGTCTCCCCCTGCTATAAAGTCTGTAGTTAAACTGTCTCAGAAGATGTTAAACACTAAAAAATACAGCAGTAAAATTGTGTTGCAATATTGTATTAATTCCGCTATGCCAAATTAAAAAAAAAGGAAAAAAATAAAAAAGTCCGTCACGCAGGGGCTGCGTAAACTAAGCAGATTTCCCACGTGAAGTTTTACAATAGAGAAATCTGTCTAGTAATAACCTATTCTCACGAGGACGAATAGTTAGTGAAACTGCCGCACTAGCGCTAGTGCGCTCGGCGAAAACTCCCGAACATAGCCGACCATCCTCACAATACAAATCCAAATATCTCGGTTAATATTAAAGATACCGAATAAATATATAGATCAATATTTATAGTAAATTTAATTTGCAATAAGATTGGTTCTATACAATTTTGTGATCCGACGTATGGTAACGGAGATATTTCGAATTTTCGAAAATCCCCCCTCTAAACCCCCCCTCCCACTAGTCCGATTTCAGCCATTAACGAACTTGATCTTCCTTTTACATAAAACGATTAAATTCCGAGTTTGGTAACGATCAAACAAAAATTGCGACCGCTAGAGCGTTAACAGACAAATATATATATATATATATATATATATATATATATATATATATATATATATATATAATTTTGAACGGACCTCATTTTCGTCATCTCCTGGGTAGGATCGATGGACATTTGAAGAAATTTTTCGAAACTCGCGTCATGAGTACGACCTCAATAGCTGATTTCCCTTAAGGGAAATCTGCTAAAAGTAGTTAGTAGTTAGTAATCGTAACTACCAACTACTTTTGTAATTAACTAATTTTGTAGTTAACTACAAAAGTAATTAAACATTTTTAACTACTAACTAGTAGTTAGAAACTGTAGTTAGCTACAAAAGTAATTAACTACAACAGTAGTTATTAGTTTTAACTACTTTCTGCCAAAGTTATTGTAGTTAGTAGTTGTAGTTAAAATTACATTTTGCCCAACTCTGGTGTCTATGACATGTGAAACGAAAAATTATCGTGAAAATTCGTGAAAAAAATCAATGTACAGACAGAGGTTATTATTTTATATATATATATATATATATATATATATATATATATATATATATATATATACTAGCTAAGGTACCCCGCGATGCCCGGGAAATCATTGTTGACTGACTAATTAATGATGGTATTCTTATAGCACGACTTCAATGTGTACAAATACACTTCACTCCACGACGTAATGTTTTTCGAAATAACCAAACCTATAGGAAAATTTTGGGTATTTATAAAATAGAAATTTTAATTATGAAGAATAAATAAAAATGTGTTCCTAATCTATCCCTCTACACTTTTTGACTCACCGTTTTAAAATAATTCAAACCATTATCATGAATAGCATTTATTATAATTAATTATCATCTATAATGAACATATTTCCTTTCAAATCTGAGCACATATAGTTTAAGCATAGTTTAGCACGTAAGTTTATATTCGTAACAGTAGATCTCAGTGGAAATCACTTCCCGTAGTACCAGCATTTTACAGGAAATAATTTTTTTTATTTATTTATACAGGAGCACCCGCATGTTGGCGATTCTGGCGATCTGGCTAAGCACAGGAAATAAGTTAACTCAATTAGGTTAATTCAGGAAATAAGTAAACTCAATTAGCTTTATTAGCCTGGAGTCTATTTCGGCTCTCGCATTAGAGTTATCAACATTCTTCTCCTTAAATTATTGATTCAAAATATTATTGTAGTAATTTATCTACCTGATGGAATTAATAATAGTGTTACCCTAAAAATAATTTCATTTATATTCAAAAAGCTAGTCGAGGGGAAGATATCGTACTTTAAACAATGATATTGAGTTTAAACTCATATTGTCTTTTGTCATAATGGCATTACCATTCACGTTTAATTGTTATGATAGTACATATTTGTTTCAGTAACATGAAGATATCGGAAATAAGATAATATATTACCAAAATCAAAGAGTTTGATTCCCTACTACTTCCGCTATCACTCCATGAGGAAATTCAGCATGATTTTGTTTAAATAATACATTATACAAATTAAATAATGGAAATGTTTTTATAGTTTAAATTTCTATTGGAAATAAATAACAAAGTTATTTTCTAGGGGAAATAAATAAATGAGGGGGGGGGAGGATTTATAATCTCACTAATCCGAATCATACTTAGAACTAAATAATCGAAATAGATAAGACTAAAACATAACATCATTTGCCATAATATGCCTATATTAAAAACACTTAAATAAGTACTAATAAAATCGCCGACTCACGCCATAGATTTAGCGTGAATGAAACAATAGTTGCTCTAAATAACAAAAATTCGGTTCAATCGTTAGTGTCAAATAAAATAGTTGGCTCCCGCTTTAGTTTTTGGTGAATACCATGTATATACTTTGTTATAAAACGTTCCTTTCCCTTGATGCGGTACAAAGCTTAATGGTGACAGCTGTTTTAGGTTCGTCATAACCGCTATTAAAAATACTCTTTTGTAAGTCTCCATTGTAAACTGTATATTGATATTGGTGTTGAGTAAAGTATATCATACATTAACGAAGCAGAGTTAATAAATACCAGAAATAACTGGGCGCACCTCCTCAGCGTTCGTCCTTTTAAATTATTTATTTTTGGCCATTAAAAAAATTCACATTCCTGAGAATAACACTACATTGCTATAAGCATCAATTAACATGTAAACATAGACCAATATGAGGTCGGCAGGGAAGCGGCAGAACAGATAGTACAAAGGAAGTAGCTTGACACCTCCCTATGCTCAGTGCTGCCAACTCATTTAGGATATTAATCCTGTAATACCTTAAATTATATGAAAAAATTAGATTACATTTTCTTCACAATACTAAAACTGTTTGTTCAAATATTTTCCAGGTTCTAATTAAATAATGTATTAAATACACATAGGGAAAACCGGCATTTCTCATGAATAATGTTTGGGTGAAGAGAAGGGAGGGGGGCAGTATCCTTTAATGGTGCAAGCTGTTACTGACGTTAAAAAATAACATAGATTTGAATTATCAAGGATAAAATATTAACATAGATTTGAAATCATTTATCCAGGTGAGGTACCTACCTGGTTGTTCGAATTGGAAAGACTTGTTGAGCATATCAATATTTCTACGCAAATTACTTCATTTTACACTGTTATACAAAAAAATGTATAAAATAAAAGTTACTCTAAATACCAAAATAAACAGCTATTGTTATGTGCACGTTTGACGAAAAACAAATAGAAAATGAAATATCGCGAATTTTTATTTCAGGCCTCCCTTATAACCCCCACTCCCATTCCAACCTAAAAATTGTAATATACCTTATGATCATCAAAGTATTAATGCTAATTCACATGCCGAGTTTTGTTAATTTCTGTTCAATCGTTAGTGCCCAATAAAATTGTGGACCTCCGCTTTAGTTTTTAACGTATATCTCGTTTATAATTTATTATACGACAAAAGTGAATATAACAAAAGTTACTTTAAATAACAAAATAAGCAACTTTTGTCATGTTCATATTTGCAGAAAAACTAATAGAAAACGAAATACCGCTATTTTTAATTTCAGGCTTCCCTTACAACCCCCACTCCTGCCCATCCCTAGAAATGGTGGTATGGCTTATTATAATGAAGGCGTTAGTGCTAATAAATACACATACCGAGTTTTATTTAGTTCGGTTGAGTCTTTTGTGCCAAATAAAATTGTTGACTCCCGCTATACTTTTTAACGTATAACGCATTTATATTTCGATATACGACGAAGGTGTATATAACAAAAGTTACTCTAAATAATAAAATAAACAACTTTTGTTATGTGCATATTTGCCGAAAAACCAATAGGAAACGAAATATCGCTATTTTTAATTTCAGGCCTCCCTTATAACCCCCACTCCTGTTCGTCTCAGAGAATATTAATATAGCCTAAAGTCTAAGTTGGGTTAGTAGTAATATACATACCAAGTTTCATAAAATTCGGTTCAGCCGTTTATGCGTGAAAAGGTAACAAACAAACAAACAATATAGCGGGATTCGACAATTTTATTCGGCACAAAAGAATCAACCGAACAAAATAAAACACGGTACGTGTATTAGGACTAACTCATCCATGATCACAAGCCATACCAACATTTCTAGGGACGGGCAGGAGTGGGGGTTGTAAGGAAGGCCTGGAATAAAAAATAGCGATATTTCGTTTCCTATTGCCTTTTCAGCAAATATGCACATAACAAAAGTTGTTTATTTCGTTATTTAGAGTAACTTTTGTTATATTCACTTTTGTCGTATAGAGAAGTATAAACGTGATATACACTAAAATCTAAAACGGGAGCCAACAATTTTGTTGGGCACTAACGATTGAACCGAACTTAGCAAAACTCGGTAAGTCAATTAGCATTAAATCTTCCATGATTATAAGCTATATTTAAAATTTTAGTTCCAAACGGGAGTGGGGATTATAAAAGGGGCTGAAAAGCGAGAAGTCTAATGCGGGAGCGGAAGATGACGGGAGCCTTACCAGTTAATTGAGTTTACTTATTTCCCGTCTGGCATTACTGGAAGCGATTTCCAGTGAGATTCACTATTACAAATATAATCTTACGTATTAGACTTTGCCTGAACTATTTGAGCTCGGGTAGGCCTTTGAAAGAAAATATGTTCATTATGGATGATATTTAATTGTAATAAATGCTACCCATGATTATGGTTTGAATTATTGAAAAACGGTGAGTCATAAAGTGTAGAAGGATTAATTAGGAACACATTTTCATTTATCCTTCAAAACTAAAATTTCTAGGTTATAAGGGAGGCCTGAAATTAAAAATAGCGATATTTCATTTCCTATTGCATTTTCGGCAATTATGCACATTACAAAAGTTGTTTAATTTGTTATTTAGAGTAACTTTTGTAATATACTCTTTTGTCGTATACCTAAGTATGAAGGAGTTATACGCTAAAAATGATAGCGGAAGTCAACAATTTTATTTGGCACAAAAGACTCAACCGAACTAAACCAAACTCGGTATGTGAATTAGCACTAACGTCTTCCTTAAAATAAGCCATACTAACATTTCTAGGGACGGGCAGAAGTGGGGGCTATAAGGAAGGCCTGAAATTTAAAATAGCAATATTTCGTTTCCTATTGGGGTTTTGGCAAATATGTACATAGCAAAAGTTGTTTAGTTTGTTATTTAGAGTAAGTTTTGTTATATACACTTTTGTCGTATACCTACGTATAAAGGCGTTATACGCTAAAAACGATAGCAGAAGTCAACAATTTTATTTGGCACAAAAGACTCAACCGAACTAAACCAAACTCGGTATGTGAATTAGCACTAACGTCTTCCTTATAATAAGCCATACTGACATTTCTAGGGACGTGCAAGAGTGGGGGTTATAAGGGAGGCCTGAAATTAAAAATAGTGATATTTCGTTTCCTATTGGGGTTTCGGCAAATATGCACATAACAAAGTTGTTTATTTTATTATTTAGACAAATTTGCTCAACAATTCTTTGGAACTACCAGGTACCTCACCGGGAAAAATTAATTCAAATGTATGTTAATATTTTGTGCTTAATAACTGAAATCTATGCATAATGCACAGGAGACGGGAAATATGACAATTTGGAGGACAGTGTTAAGACTTACATAAAAAAAATAATTTTATAATTAACAAATGCCAACAACGGGTATTAACCCTAAACACTGGGATGGGTAAATGTAAATATTGTGCAAAGTAAAGCCTTGCCAAAAAATACCATCACCATTCAGCCTCAAATGAAATCCCGAGCGAAGCCGGGTATCTCAGCTAGTATATATATATATATATATATATATATATATATATATATATATATATATATATATAATAAGACTTCCCTGTCCTCCATATTGTCATATTTCCCGTTTCCTGTGCATTATTCATAGATTTTAGTTATTGAAGACAAAATATTAACGTAGATTTGAATTGTTTTTCCAGCTGAGGTACCTAATAGTTCAAATTGGAATGAATTGTTGAGCATATCAATATTTCTACGCAAATTACTTGCTCCACACATTGTTCCTGGAGAAATGTATAAAACAAAAGTTACTCTAAATAACAAAATAAACAACTTTTGTTATGTTCATATTTGCCGAAAAACGAATAGAAAACGAAATACCGCTGTTTTAAATTCAGGCCTCCCTTATAACCCCCACTCCCGTTCTAACCTAAACATTTTAATATAGCTTATAATCATGGAATATGATGATTTTACGAGCCTTAGCTTGTATATATATATATATATATATATATATATATATATATATATATATATATATATATATACTAGCTCAGATACCCGGCTTCGCTCGGGAATTCATTTGAGGCTGGATGGTGATGGTATTTATTTGGCAAGGCTTTACTTTGCACAATATTTTGACATTTACCCGTCCCAGTGTTTAGGGTTATTACCCGTCGTTTCTGTGGATTTGTTAATAATAAAATTTGTAAATTCAGGCCTCCCTTATAACCCCCACTCCTGCCCGTCCCTAGAAATGATAGTATGACTTTTTATAAGGATGGCGTTAGTGCTAACTCACATACCGAGTTTGGTTTAGTTCAGTTGAGTTTTTGTGCCAAATAAAACTGTTGACTCCCGCTATAATTTTTAGTGTATAACGCCTTTATACTTCGGTATACGACGATATTGTATATAACAAAAGTTTCTCTAAATAACAAAATAAACAACTTTTGTTATGTGCATATTTGCCGAAAAAGCCATACGAAACGAAATATCGCTATTTTTAATTTTAGCCCTCCCTCATAACCCCCACTCCTGCCCGTCCCTAGAAATGTTAGTATGGCTTATTATAATGAAAGCGTTAGTACTAATTCACATACCGAGTTTGGTTTAATTCGGTTGAGTCTTTAGTGCCAAATAAAATTGTGGACTCCCGCTTTAGTTTATAGCGTATAACTCATTTATGCTTCCGTATACGGCAAAAGTGGATATAACAAACGTTACTCTAAATAACAAAATAAACAACTTTTGTTATGTGCATATTTGCTGAAAAAGCAATAGGAAACGAAATATCGCTATTTTTAATTTCAGGCCTCCCTTATAACCCCCACTCCTGCCCGTCCCTAGAAATGATAGTATGGCTTATTATAAGGAAATCGTTAGTATTAATTCACATAGCGAGTTTGGTTTAGTTCGGTTGAGTTTTTTGTGCCAAATAAAATTGTGAACTCCCGCTATAGTTTTTAGCGTATAACTCATTTATACTTCCGTATACGGCAAAAGTGGATATAACAAACGTTACTCTAAATTACAAAATAAACAACTTTTGTTATGTGCATATTTGCTGAAAAAGCAATAGGAAACGAAATATCGCTATTTTTAATTTCAGGCCTCCCTTATAACCCCCACTCCTGTTCGTCTCAGGGAATATTAATATAGCCTAAAGTCTAAGTTGGGCTAGTAGTAATATACATACCAAGTTTCATAAAATTCGGTTCAGCTGTTTATGCGTGAAAAGGTAACAGACAAACAAACAAATAAACAAACAAACAAACAGACACGAAAGAAACAAAATGCAGTTATGGTGTCTATGACATGTGAAACGAAAAGTTACCGAGAAATTTTGCGAAAAAAATCAATGTACAGACAGAGGTTACAATTTTATATATATATATATATATATATATATATATATATATATATATCTCTATATATATATAAAATTGTAACCTCTGTCTGTACATTGATTTTTTTTCGCGAAATTTCACGATAACTTTTCGTTTCACATGTCATAGACACCATAACTGCATTTTGTTTCTTTCGTGTCTGTTTGTTTGTTTGTTTGTTTATTTGTTTGTTTGTTTATTTGTTTGTTTGTTTGTTTGTTACCTTTTCACGCATAAACGGCTGAACCGAATTTTATGAAACTTGGTATGTATATTACTACTAACCCAACTTAGACTTTAGGCTATATTAATATCCTCTGAGATGAACAGGAGTGGGGGTTATAAGGGAAGCCAGAAATTAAAAATAGCGATATTTCTTTTCCTATTGGTTTTTCGGCAAATATGAAGATAACAAAAGTTGTTTATTTTGTTATTTAGAGTAACTTTTGTTCTATACACTTTTTATCGTATACCGAGTTATAAACGAGATACACGCGTTAGACCTATAGCGGAAGTGAACAATTTTATTTGGGACAAAAGACCCAACCGAAATAGATAAAACTCGGTATATGTATTAAAACTAACGCTTTCATTATAACAAACCATACCAACATTTCTAGGGACGGGCAGGAGTGGGGGTTATAAGGGAAGCCTGAATTTAAAAATAGCGGTATTTCCTTTTCTATTCGTTTTTCGGCAAATATGAACATAACAAAAGTTGTTTATTTTGTTATTTAAAGTAACTTTTGTCATATTCATTTTTGTCTTTTAACAAAGTATAAACGAGATATACACTATAAACTAACTAAACCGGGAGTCAACTATTTCATTGGGCGCAAACGATTAAACCGAAGTTTAAAAAACTCGGTATGTCAATTAGAATTAGTTCTTCCATGATTAAAAGCTATATTAAAATGTTTAGGTTAGAACGGGAGTGGGGGTTATAAGGGAGGCCTGAAAGCAAAATTCGCGATATTCCATTGTCTATTTGTTTTTCGACAAACATGCACATAACATTGTTTGTTACCTTTTCACGCATAAACGGCTGAACCGAATTTAAAGAAACTTGGTATGTATATTACTACTAACCCAACTTAGACTTTAGGCTATATTAATTTTCTCTGAGACGAACAGGAGTGGGGGTTATAAGGGAAGCATGAAATTAAAAATAGCCATATTTCGTTTCCTATGGGATTTTCCGCAAATATAAACTTAACAAAAGTTGTTTATTTTGATATTTGGAGTAACTATTGTTATATACACTTTTGTCGTATACCTAAGTTTAAATGAGTTATACGTTAAAACTTTAGCGGGCACTAACGGCTGAACCGAACTTAACAAAACTCGGTATGTCAATTAGCATTAATTCTTCCATGATTATAAGTTATATTAAAATTTTTAGGTTCGACGGGAGGGGAGTTATAAGGGAGGCCTGAAATAAAAATTTACCATATTTACATGTATAAGAAACGGGAAATATAAAAATATCGAAGACTCTGAAGAATTATCGAACAAATAATTCTATTATTAGCAAATCACCGGCAACGACGGGTATCAATCCTAAACACTGGGATGGGTAAATATCAAAATATTGTGCAATGTAAAGCCTGCTAAAAAATACGATCACCATTCAGCCTCAAATGAATTCCCGGGCGAAGCCGGGTATCTGAGCTAGTATATATATAAAATTGTAACCTCTGTTTGTACATTGATTATTTTTCTGGAAATTTCACGATAACTTTTCGGTTCACATGTCATAGACACCATAACTGCATTTTGTTTCTTTCGTGTCTGTTCTTTGGAGGGCTGAAATTAAAAATAGTGATATTTTGTTTCTTTTGGGTGTTTCGGCAGACATGCACATTACAAAAGTTGTTTATTCTGTTATTTAGAGTAACATTTGTTATGTTCCCTTTTGTTTTATAACAAAGTATTAACGTGATATACACTAAAAACTATAGCGGGAGCTAACTATTTTATTGGGCACTAACGCTTGAAGCTAACTTAAAACTGTGTATGTGAATTAATATTAATTCTACTACGATATTAGCTATATTAAAACTTTTAGCCCCAAACGGGAGTGGGAGGTTATTAGGAAGCCTGAAATGAAAAATTCTCATATTTCGTTTTTTATTAGATTCTCGGCAAACATGTACATAAACCAAAGTTGTTTATTTTTTTATTTAGAGTAACTTAGAGATATGATTGATTAATGTATTTCTTATTTTGCAGGGAGGGCTACGATCTTTTCCCCACGCCTAACTTTTTTAATATAAATGAACTTATTTTTAGGTTAATAATATTATTTAATTCCATCAGGTAGATAAATTATTAAAATAATATTTTGAATTAATAATTTAAGGAAAACAATGGTGATAGCACTCATGCTGGAGCAGGTGACCGGAGGCTAAGGTAGTTTGGCATCGCAGCCTGGAGGCCAATGCTTAAAAGGAACCACTACGCATTGCTACTTAAGGCTCAAAGACAGGTCCTGTTAAGAATGTGCATATCAGACAACCTCTTACGAAGCAGTCCAAATTATTGCAGGCACCGCTCCGATCGACCTTGTAATAGGTGGCAGAAAGATGCATAATACGAGGATGACAGCTTTAACGAAGGGATCACTTTAACGTTCTTCGTTAAATAATTAAATACACATTTCAAACACATCACTTTTATTTTAGAGAGTTGTAACATAGTTAATGAAACATGTAACAAGACAATTAATTAAAGCACACACAACTGGGGCCAACACATCTATATTGGTCTCCGCCATTTACATAACTGACTTAAATGTTGCCCTGGCGGCGTATCTAGTTCCTGTTTGCCTACATCACTTCCCGGCAGGTTATCTTATGGTTACCTCTACAGCTATTCAAGACAACCGTTATTATTATTGTTCCGGCGCACTTCCGCCACAGTACTCCCCCCTAATAACGGTGTCGAGGAATCTGACGTTTCTTTTAATCCGTCGGCCATATAGACTGGTGAGGGGTAGTGTTGGCGTAGGCAAAGCTTGGGATGTTTCAGTTGAATCTTCAGTGGTTTTCCTTGCTTGGCGCGGTGGCATTCGCCTGTTTCAATGGGATCTCCTCTGCCAGCAGGAAGGCGGGTTTCACTCAATCCAAAGAGACGGATAGAGTACAGAGCTTGTCTGTACGGCTGACGACAGGAAAAGGACCTGAATATGGTGGGGTTAATGGCTTCTTGACCATATCTTTCCTGAGGAATACGTGAGAGCACGTTTCCAAGGCCTCATGTACAAAAGTCCCTTTAACTTTGGTGCTAACATTGGCTGGGCGGATCCTCTTGACCGCGTCCTATACTTCCTTGATGAGGGTGCTTGTGTCCTTTGCTGGAACTACGGGGGAGAAGAAGTCTGCAGGGAGTCTGGGGGTTTGCCCATAGAGGGCTTCTGACACATTGTAGTTCGTACCGTCTTTAATTGCTGTACGAAGTCTAAGCATGACCGTCGACAGGTACTTGGTCCAGTGTTCCGAGTCCAGATGAGACATTAATGCACTTTTCAGGGATCTGTGCCACCTTTCTACCATTCCATTAGACTGGGGGTGATATGGTGTAGTTCTGATCCTTTCTGTGCCTAGGTATTTTGCCAGGTTCCTGAATAGGTCGCTCTCAAATTGCCTGCCCTGATCTGTTGTTATCTTGCTGGGGACACCAAATCTGCTGACCCAACGTTGTAAAAGGCAGCGGCCACTGTATCGGCCTTTATGTCTTCCAGCGGGATTGCCTCAGGCCATCTTGTGTGCCTGTCGATAAGGGTAGCACAGTATCTCATTCCAGCAGATGGTGGGAGAGGCCCTATGAGGTCCATATGCACATGCTCCAAGTGTCCAACTTCTGTGAATTGTCACAGTTGAGAAACGGTGTGTCGGTAAACCTTCGCACGCTGACATCCTATACAGCTGCGGGCCCATTCCGTAATGTCCTTCTGTATATTTGGCCAGAAATATTTCTTGGAGATATGCTTCCTTGTGGCTCGTATTCCGGGGTGGCTTAATTCATGCGTGGCCTTGAAGATGGGCTTCCTGCACCCCGGAGGAAGGTAGATCCTTGCTTGGGAGGTGGAGGACTCACACAGGACTGGTTTAGTCGCTCCTGGAAGGGTGATTAGGCGTAGACTTAAGTTTGGGTTAGTTTTCATTGCCTTAATTTCGGTATCAGTCCTCTGTAGTTCAGCCAACTTTGTGAGGTCGTTCAAGAAACTGATCTCGATCCTTGAGTGTGCATCAGCAACTTGATTTTCCGAGCCTTCTACATGTTTAATGTTTGTTGTGAACTGACTAATATAATTTAACCATCTTATCCTAATGGGTGTTGCGGAGGATGCTTTCTAGTGCATTGCATATATTAAGGGTTTATGATCTGTAAGTATGGAAAATTCTCTTCCCTCTACAACAGGTCTGAATTGTCTTACGCTCAAGTAGACTGCTAACAATTCGCGATCGTATGCTGAGTACTTCTGCTGTGCTTCAGATAAAGTTTTCGAGAAGAATCCTAAAGGAACCCATTATGCTTTGTCTCTCTGTTGAAGAACGGCTCCTACACAGTGATTCGAGGCATCACAGGCTAGCAAAAGTTCAGCGTCAGGTTTGGGTTGTGAGAGTAGAACTGCTTCTTGTAGGAGTAATTTACACTGCTCGAATGCCTGTTCGCTTTTCTCGTCCCAAGTGATGATCCTCTTGTCATTCTTCTTGGAATCGTGCAGAAACAGACTGAGTGGCTTCAGTACAGCTGCTGCTTTGGGTAGGCAAGGCCTATAAAAGTTGAGCATCCCAAGAAATCTCCGAAGGGATTTTACATCTTTAGGTTTCGAGTACTCTGTGATGGCTTGAAGCTTTTCCTTCTGAGGTGCGATGCCTTCTGATGAGACGTGATACCCTAAAACCGAAGTTCTTGTACACCGAATTCCCATTTCTCAGGGTTCAATGTAAGGCCATTTTCCTCAAGCTGACGAAATACTTCAGTAAGGTGTTCAATATGCTCCTTCTGGCTTGATGAGGCGATCAGCATGTCGTCTAACAGAATCCAAACAAAGTCAAGGTCGCGGAATATTTCATCCATGAATCTCTGAAATGTTTGAGCAGCATTTCGCAGGCCAAAACACATTCGGGTGAATTCAAATAAACCAAATGGTGTGATAACGGCTGTTTTAGGTATGTCCTCCTTTCGAATTGGTATGTTGTAGCAAGCTCGTACCAGATCTAACCGAGAAAATATGGTTTTTCCATGGAGGTTATTGCGGAAGTCCATTAAATTGGGTACTCTGTAGCGGTCTGGAACTGTTTGAGAATTAAGTTGCCTGTAGTTCCACAATTCCTCCTCCTGGCTTGTCTACCACGTGTAGAGCGCTGGCCCATTGGCTCTTCGAAGCTCTGCAACTTCCCTGTTCTACCATGAGCCGAAATTCTTCTTTTACCTTCTTGTATTTTTCGGGAGGTAATCTTCTTGCCTTCACAAATACCGGAGGGCCAGTTGTTTCTATGATATGCTCTGTACTATGTGGTGGAGGTTACTTTGTTGGAGTAGGCCTGGTGATTCCGGGGTACTTTTGAAGTAGGCTGGCAAAAGGGTGATCACGTGGTACAGATGAAATAGCTGAGGACAGCTCTTTTACAAATATTCCTCTTGAGGTCAGACCAGTTGTCCTGTCAATTAGCTGCTTACCCTTCAGGTCCACCATCAGGTTAAAATGGTACATGAAGTCAGCGCCGATTATAGGTTTAGGCACATCTGCCTGTATAAAATTCCAAGACAGTTCCCTTCTGATTCCCAAGTCTAGCTTCAGTTGCTTGTTACCGTATGTGTTTATTTTAGTCCCGTTGGCTGCATACAGAATAAAGACTTCGGGAGAATGTCTTCTTTTAGCTTCCGGAGTTATCAAAGATACTGCAGCCCCGGTGTCTATGAGGAAAGTCTGTCCAGTCCGCTGATCTCTGATGAAAAGGCGGCGTTGGGCTACTGCGGATTCGGTTAACGCCACTTCCGATCCGCTCTTTAGTTTTCCTCCGGCTTCGTCATCTTCCTGTCCCAGGCGCATGGTTGCTCACACTTCTGGGCCTTGTTTTTAAATTTAAAATGATAAAAACATATCCAATCCGGGTTTTTTGGGTTGCTTTTAGAGCGACTATTTGATCGTCTTCGACAACGATTATTCTCGTAATAATTGCTTCGCTGTCGGGATGTACCTAATTCTGCTATTTGCCGCGATAATTTTTCAATTTTGTCCTCTAAGCTGGCTATTATGCTTGCATTCTTGTCCAAGCGGGAATCGGGACGATTGGTTGACAATGAGCAAAGTTCTCCTGGTTGGGTAACCTCTTGAATTTTGTCCGCGATTTCCGCTAATTTATTAACATCATTTTGTTCTGTGCTGACTAAAATAGCCTGTATGTTTTGTGGCAGTGCGCGGATCCATAGTGTCTTGATAATGCCATCCGCAACTGCTCCTCCTGCTAACTGCTTCATATGACGTAATAATTGTGAAGGTTTTTCTTCCCCTAGTTGCTTCCCTTCCAACAGCTGTTGGATGCGCTTCGCTTCCGAGTCCGCATAAATACTGATTAACCTGGCCTTTATGTCCTCATATGGCGTGCCACTTGGCCTCTTAACTAAGTCAAAATCTATTTTAAGAATTATGGTATAAAATTTTGTAAGGCTATTACTTATATTAGCTCTATTAAAAATGGCTTCAATCTGGCAAAACCACAGCTCGGGATCTTTCTTCCAAAAGGGTGGTATCTTGTCGACTGTAGAGAAGGCTGATACTGCCTCAGGTTTCGTCGGTAATCCTTGGTAATGATTATCTATTATCACGTCGGTAATCCTTGGTAATGATTATTATCATGTCGGGGTCACCACTTTAACGAAGGGATCACTTAAACGTTCCTCGTTAAATAATTAAATAAACGTTTCAAACACATCACTTTTATTTTAGAAAGTTGTAACATAGTTAATGAAACATGTAAAAAGAACATTAATTAAAGCACACACAACTGGGGCCAACACATCTATATTGGTCTCCGCCATTTACATAACTGACTTAAATGTTGCCCTGGCGGCGTATATAGTTCCTGTTTGCCTACATCACTTCCCGGCAGGTTATCTTATGGTTAGCTCTACAGCTATTCCTGACATCCGTTATTATTATTGTTCCGGCGCACTTCCGCCACAACAGCCTCCAACGTCTACACCGCCAGAGCCCCTAGAGGCATTGACCATTGACAGAAATGAACCCAACTTTAGAAAGAGGCTAAAAGAAGCATCAAACAGGTATATCACTAGCGAGTGGGAGAAGCGATGGCGGAACACCACTAAAGGATCCACGACTAAGGCCTTCTTCCCGACAGTCACATTCAAGATAGAAAGGGAATGGATGTACACCAATCACTTTATAAGCCAATTCCTGACCGGGCACGGTGATTTTGCAGAGTATCTCGATAAGTTGCTATTTCAAGTAGTTTAAAGTGCGTTATTTGGTTTCTAATAGTTATAAAATGTTTAAATATAAAGTTTTGCTTTATGTAATGCTCGCCAGTGTTCTAAAAACTTGCCAGGGTAGAGAATAAACATTAAGTTGTGTTACATTAGTTACAAGCACATTTAAAGGTAACTAATCTGTATTGTTTATGTCGGTAGATCCTTTTGTGACAATATATTTTAGATGCTAAGCTGTAAATATTAATAAACGCAAATTAAGATAGGTTAATTACTCTATTAATTTAGTTTAAGCCGTTAATTATCATTGGTTTACATCTTTTGTGCTTTCCGTTAGCTCTTTAATATTGTTGTTTAAGAATATTTAGGCTTACATTATTAACTTCCTCTTTCATTAATATTTTTAGTATTCTTGTTTTATGTAACTCCCTATTTTAATTCTTCATTAGTTTAAGTTCGTACGTAGCTACTAACGGAAATGAATCTTTATTGTTCAAAATTCTTTCTACCACCCAGATGGATTCTCAGCCTAGGTGCTTAGTTTCATTCTACCTGAAAACACTTTACATGATCCCTTATCGGAAAACAAAGAAATACGCCCGGAAAACTTCACCTCAGCTATTGGGAGCAGCACTAAGGCCACTACTGATAAGCTTATCACCCTCATCTACAACCCTCGGAATGTGAACAAGGAAGCAGCCGCCGTCATCGCCCCGCTATCAGGGACTTGGAGCTCTATATCAATCACCTTCTTGGTGAAAATGGAAAGCTGGAAGCTAAAGTGGACCTCCGAAGTCTGGCACCGCCGGAAGAGGCAGTTGGAGCCTGTAGCTATTCAAGAAGCCATTCTCAGTGCCCTTCACGAATCTGGACAGGCAACTTCTCGGCCCCTAACCATTCGCCGATGTTATCGGTAAAAAGACCCAAAATGTTACAATAGTAGTCAAACCAACGAAAGAAAAAGAAAACATATATACCAATACAGTCCTGATTGAGGCTGAAATTAAAAACAAAATTGGCCCGCACCTCTACAATATTAAAATTAAAAAAACCAACGCTGGGGTAATTATTAAGGCTCACAGCCAGGTTGAAGCAGACGAAATTGTTGAAACCCAAGTATTGCAAAACTCCGGATTTCAACCAGTTTTACTTCACAAAAGAAATTCCAGAATAATAATATAGTGTTGCGAAAATTAAATAGATGAATAATCCTTCAGAGAGAGAGAGAGAGAGAGAGAGAGAGAGAGAGAGAGAGAGAGAGAGAGAGAGAGAGAGAGAGAGAGAGAGAGAGAGAGAGAGAGAGAGGGAGAGGGAGGGAGAGAGAGAGAGAGAGAGAGAGAGAGAGAGAGAGAGAGAGAGAGAGAGAGAGAGAGAGAGAGAGAGAGAGAGAGAGAGAGAGAGAGAGAGAGAGAGAGAGAGAGAGAGAGAGAGAGAGAGAGAGAGATAGAGAGAGAGAGAGAGAGAGAGAGAGAGAGAGAGAGAGAGAGAGAGAGAGAGAGAGAGAGAGAGAGAGAGAGAGAGAGAGAGAGAGAGAGAGAGAGAGAGAGAGAGAGAGAGAGAGAGAGAGAGAGAGAGAGAGAGAGAGAGAGAGAGAGAGAGAGAGAGAGAGAGAGAGAGAGAGAGAGAGAGAGAGAGAGAGAGAGAGAGAGAGAGAGAGAGAGAGAGAGAGAGAGAGAGAGAGAGAGAGAGAGAGAGAGAGAGAGAGAGAGAGAGAGAGAGAGAGAGAGAGAGAGAGAGAGAGAGAGAGAGAGAGAGAGAGAGAGAGAGAGAGAGAGAGAGAGAGAGAGAGAGAGAGAGAGAGAGAGAGAGAGAGAGAGAGAGAGAGAGAGAGAGAGAGAGAGAGAGAGAGAGAGAGAGAGAGAGAGAGAGAGAGAGAGAGAGAGAGAGAGAGAGAGAGAGAGAGAGAGAGAGAGAGAGAGAGAGAGAGAGAGAGAGAGAGAGAGAGAGAGAGAGAGAGAGAGAGAGAGAGAGAGAGAGAGAGAGAGAGAGAGAGAGAGAGAGAGAGAGAGAGAGAGAGAGAGAGAGAGAGAGAGAGAGAGAGAGAGAGAGAGAGAGAGAGAGAGAGAGAGAGAGAGAGAGAGAGAGAGAGAGAGAGAGAGAGAGAGAGAGAGAGAGTCGCGTATTTGGAAAGTGCGACGTAGATCAAAGCTGCCGACAGAAAGTTCTAGCCTCTATAGACTCGTCCCGCCTAGCCTGGAATGAACTAGACAATTCCCCTTTGATGTATGCCGACCACCTATATAAGGCACCAGCAAGCTGCGAGCCAGTCAGTTTTATTCTCACCTGTCTTGATGTTCACATCAGTGCTACAGTGCGACTTAGTGCAGTGCGGTAAAGTGTTTTTATAAGAAGAACAGTGTTGTGCCGTGACTCTAAGTAGCAGTTTAGTGCCGTGTTTAAGACAGTATAGTGCCACGAAGTAAAAGACAGTGCAGTGCCGCGAAGTAAAGGACAGTGCAGTGCCACGAAGTAAAGGACAGTGCAGTGCCGTCTTGTTGTGAATCTCAGTGACCGTGAGTGAATTGGACTGTGTAATCTGAAGAACAGTGACGCTATCAGTCTATTCTGTGAGTAGTAATTAAGAATAATTACCAAGTTTATTGTGCATTATCCAAATAAATTTTGCAGTGATAAAAACTGTGAAACTTGCGAGTATTTAATTTTGCAATCCAAAAGAACTCTTATTAAAAACGTTTATTACTGATTTTGGTAATATAAAAACGTAACAATATGTATATCCGTTAAGTTGTCCCAGGAAGAAATCAGTTCATTTTTTTTTTGGGAAACAGAACGCCCACTCAAAATGTAGGGAGAATAATATCTTTAAACCAATCTTCAAAACTGGTCCGAAAGGTCAAGCATCGGTTCACTGGGGTGAGGATACTCCAGAACTATACCATGAAATCATTAACGAAGGTAGGGTTTTTCTGGATTTTTACTCATGTCGAATCCGAAACTGGACGGCTGTTACGTGTCACAATTTTGGGCATGCGCAAAAATACTGTTCAGCTGAATATGTGTACTGCTCTCATTGCTCGGAGTGGGCCGACGATGGATGGAACGACATTCGCATAGCAGCCTTCACAGAGGAAACATCAAGCTACAAGGTGCTTTCCTGGCAGTTGTTCTTGGAACATTGTGCCCTGCTGCATTGATCTGCCGCTTTCAGGAGGACAAGAAGAGAGGACCTGTATAGCTTCTACCTTGGTCGGTTTCCCTAGCCGAGCCCCCGGGGACTCAAGGAATTGGATTCCGGCTGGGATCTTCTCCGGACCCTTCAGGTCAACCTGTCAGATCTGGTAAGGCCTGACAGTTCTCATTCCACTGAACTTACTCCCCTCTCATGAATTCGAACGGCCATTCACAGGACCTTTCGAAGTCTCACAATAACAGTCCTTCTGAGGACTCTGCCCCTACCCCCAGGTCGTGCAATTCCAGAAGGAAAAGTATTTTTAAACCCCATCAACCGTCTAAAAATTCTAGGAATAGGCCCTCTTTCGATTTTGTGCTCACCCATCGGGTGGTTCCCCAGGACCTTCGTCAGGTTTTAATTGAACATAGTACGACGATGCCCCCGCCCACAGCCGTACAGCCCCCTGCTCCCAATAGCCGCCCTCACACTCCCCCTCCCTCTACTTCCACTGCCTCAGACGCCATGGAGGTAGAGAAACACGAGCCTCTCAAGCGCAAGGCTGTCGATGAGGACGGTTTCACGCCCGTCATTTATAAAAAAGGCGCCCCCAAACCACCTCCTACCATCACCACTCCCACTCATACCTCTAACACATTCACTCCCCTCTCTTCTCTCCCTTCCAAAGAAAACACAACCGCCCCCACCAAGCCCTCCAATGAAAAGCCTCCTTCCCCCCCCCCTCCCATTATCATGTCCCGGGAAGTGGCTTTCACAGCCGAAGTGGTCAGACATCTGAACCGAAATGGCATAACTAAATTCAGAATTCAGGCCACGAGACGCGAAATAAAGGTACTTCCCGGGGACATGGAAACCCATAAGGCAATAATTACCCTATACAAGAGGGACGATGAAAACGTCCCTCATCATACATATGCTCCCAAGGGCACCAGACGCAATCTAAAATTCCGCATTTTGGGACTCGATCGCAGGCACCCCATAGAGTCTGTCAAAGGGGCCATCGACCATCCGGACCTCATCAGCGTGATGCGGATGAGACGCTCTAACACAGATGGATCCAAATACGAAATAGAGCCGATCATAGCAACCTTTAAGCCCGACTATGATCCTATGGAAAACATTGCCAAGCTACAGGACATTGTGGTACGTGTCAAGGAATACTACCCAGAGCAAACCATACCACAATGTCATCGATGTCAGGTATACGGCCACACTAAGGCTTATTGCCACCTGAAACAACAGTGTGTTAGATGCTCGGGGGACCATAATGTGCAGGACTGCGATCGAGAGCTAAACAAACTAAAGTGCGCCAACTGCCTAGGAGACCATCCTGCCTCTTTCAAGCAGTGCCCAGACCGGCTGCGCATATTACAATCAATCAAGGCAAGAAGGAATGGCGTCGAGCCCACCTACATCCCTGCCCCCCCCCTCCTACACAAAATGCCTGGACTGCTCGGCAAACCCATCCCACCAATCCTCCACAATCCCACTCACAATCACAAACCCAACCACCTCCACCCAACAACCATATCTACGCCCCTCCCCCCTCTGCTAATCAGCTCGAACAGCGTGCTCAGAACTATCACCAACCACCATGGGTCAAAGACCTAGACAAGATGATGAAGATGATGGAAAGACTCCTCAACACCGTCGAAGTCCTCTGTTTAGCACTGAAAGCCCAATTGAACAAATAATGGTTCGTCACTATGCCCTGCTGAATTTCAACGTTAATTCAGCTACCCTCCGAAAGTCCGAGCTTGAAGCTCTCTTGCAAAAATACAACCCCACTGTGGCGGTGTTATGCGATACCCGCCTCAAAACCCACCACGATTTCCGGGTGACTGGCTATCAGATAATACGAAACGACAACACGAAGAAAAGAGATAAATCTGGTGGGGTGGCCATATGTTGATACGAACTGGCACGCCCTTCAAAGTGATAGATCCGATCACCCCCCCTGTCGAAGGAAAACACCATATTATCACAGTGAAGGTACTGATAGCCAGTCACACCTACACAGTCACCGGCCTATATAGAAGACCCAGAGCGGAACCTGAATTGTTCTACAACGTCCTAAACCTGGCCCAGTGCGACAGGAACCATATCATCGTTGGAGATCTGAACGCCAGACATCCTTCCTGGAACAATCGTTCAGCTAACAAACCCGGCATAGCGGTCGCGAAGTTTAACTTCACCGTCGTGCATCCACACTTTCAGACGCGAAGATAGTATGTCTACTGTAGACCTCCTGCTCACCCGAATCCCACACATACTGACAAGGTGTCTAGCCCTAGACTTTGTCACTAGTGACCACCGTCCAGTACTCTACGTACTGCACGGTCGCCCTCCCATACCCACAGCCACGTCCTTCTCGTACCATAAGGCGGACTGGAAATGTTACAAGTCCCTTATGTACGACACAACCCCGGCTTACTCCATCATCGGAGATGCCCCACCCTGGAAGCTAAGCTAACAGAGTTTACCAACATCATCTTGGCGGCAGCAGACGCATCCATCCCAAAGTTCATCAAGGTTCCCCCAGGACTGAAAAAACCGCCAGCGCACGTCCTCGAGCTGATCAAGCAGAGGAACCGTATCAAAAACTCCTGGTATCGCACCAGGAATCCCTCCCTCCGCCCCGCCCTTAATTCCTTGACCACCCAAATCCGCTCCCTCATGAGGCAGTGGAAGACGGCGCAGTGGCATGAAACCATCCGCCTGACGCACGGAGACCATAGAAAGCTTTGGAAGCTGGTGAAGTCCAGGATCACCAAAAGGCGAACCGTACTTCTCCAGTCTGACAACGCAGTCATGAGTCCCGAAGACCAGGCTGAGGTGTTGGCAGCTCATATGGCTGCAACAGATCAGTCCAGGTATCGTCAGAGCGATGAGGCACCTCGGACAGACAATGGTAACAACTTCATGTTCTCCTCCCCGAGGCAGCTCAATGCCATACTGCGTCGCACCAAGGGAGGTAAATCCCCTGGTCTGGATGGGATACAGTATGTACTCCTACGCCAGCTTCCACGTAAGGCCTTATCCTATCTCAACCATCTCCTCAATTCCTGTCTCCGACTCCGCCACTTCCCTTCCCAATGGAAACATGCCATAATCATACCCCTCCTTAAACCCCAAAAAAATGGCATGGCCCCTGAAGACCGTCCCATCAGCCTCCTCTCACATATCTCCAAAGTATTGGAGAAAATAATCCATAGATACTTTGCAGATTTCTGCGAGGAGGCCTCCCTCATCCCGCACGAGCAGTCAGGTTTCCGTCCCCAACACTACACCCTACACCCTCTCTCCCGTCTTTACACCAATACCGCCAACAACCTCCGCCGGAATATTGTCACGGCGATGATATCCGTTGACTGCACTCAGGCCTTCGATTCCGTCGACCACGCCAAACTCCTCAATATCCTCCAAAAGCATGGCTGCCCCCCTCAACTCCTTGCCATGCTTAAATCCTTTCTACACGGCCGTACCTTCCAAGTGAGGGTCGGCGAATCCTTGTCCCAATCCTACCCCCTCAAAGTCGGAGTCCCACAGGGCTCCGTACTATCCCCGTCCTTATTCACGGCGTACACCGCTCAGGTGCTGAGTCGACGGTTTCCTGGGGCTGAGATCGCGGCTTATGCGGACGACGTGGCAGTAATCAGCAGCTCCATGAACCCCTCCCGTGCCCTTTCCCTCGCCGAAACCGCCTGTCAAACCATCTCCGACGACCTCAAATCCCTAAACATCACCGTAAATCCCACCAAAACGGATGCCCTTATCTTCTCCTACCACAAAGGGTCATCCGGAGCCACTATGGGGGGGGGGGGGTGGGGGGGGGGGGGGGTGGGGGGGGGGGGGGGTGGGGGGGGGGGGGGGTGGGGGGGGGGGGGGGTGGGGGGGGGGGGGGGTGGGGGGGGGGGGGGGTGGGGGGGGGGGGGGGTGGGGGGGGGGGGGGGTGGGGGGGGGGGGGGGTGGGGGGGGGGGGGGGTGGGGGGGGGGGGGGGTGGGGGGGGGGGGGGGTGGGGGGGGGGGGGGGTGGGGGGGGGGGGGGGTGGGGGGGGGGGGGGGTGGGGGGGGGGGGGGGTGGGGGGGGGGGGGGGTGGGGGGGGGGGGGGGTGGGGGGGGGGGGGGGTGGGGGGGGGGGGGGGTGGGGGGGGGGGGGGGTGGGGGGGGGGGGGGGTGGGGGGGGGGGGGGGTGGGGGGGGGGGGGGGTGGGGGGGGGGGGGGGTGGGGGGGGGGGGGGGTGGGGGGGGGGGGGGGTGGGGGGGGGGGGGGGTGGGGGGGGGGGGGGGTGGGGGGGGGGGGGGGTGGGGGAACAATATTCAGTATTTAACCATGTAATAAGTTGGCTCATGATATAACAGGTTATTGTTCATATGACGGTAGTAGAAGAGAGGGTTTGCTCAACAATATTCGGTATTTAACCATGTAATAAGTTGGCTCATGATATAACAGGTTATTGTTCATATGGCGGTAGTAGAAGAGAGGCTTTGCTCAACAATATTCGGTATTTAACCATGTAATAAGTTGGCTCATGATATAACAGGTTATTGTTCATATGACGGTAGTAGAAGAGAGGGTTTGCTCAACAATATTCGGTATTTAACCATGTAATAAGTTGGCTCATGATATAACAGGTTATTGTTCATATGACGGTAGTAGAAGAGAGGGTTTGCTCAACAATATTCGGTATTTAACCATGTAATAAGTTGGCTCATGATATAACAGGTTATTGTTCATATGACGGTAGTAGAAGAGAGGGTTTGCTCAACAATATTCGGTATTTAACCATGTAATAAGTTGGCTCATGATATAACAGGTTATTGTTCATATGACGGTAGTAGAAGAGAGGGTTTGCTCAACAATATTCGGTATTTAACCATGTAATAAGTTGGCTCATGATATAACAGGTTATTGTTCATATGACGGTAGTAGAAGAGAGGGTTTGCTCAACAATATTCGGTATTTAACCATGTAATAAGTTGGCTCATGATATAACAGGTTATTGTTCATATGACGGTAGTAGAAGAGAGGGTTTGCTCAACAATATTCGGTATTTAACCATGTAATAAGTTGGCTCATGATATAACAGGTTATTGTTCATATGACGGTAGTAGAAGAGAGGGTTTGCTCAACAATATTCGGTATTTAACCATGTAATAAGTTGGCTCATGATATAACAGGTTATTGTTCATATGACGGTAGTAGAAGAGAGGGTTTGCTCAACAATATTCGGTATTTAACCATGTAATAAGTTGGCTCATGATATAACAGGTTATTGTTCATATGACACCTAGTAGAAGAGAGGGTTTGCTCAACAATATTCGGTATTTAACCATGTAATAAGTTGGCTCATGATATAACAGGTTATTGTTCATATGACGGTAGTAGAAGAGAGGGTTTGCTCAACAATATTCGGTATTTAACCATGTAATAAGTTGGCTCATGATATAACAGGTTATTGTTCATATGACGGTAGTAGAAGAGAGGGTTTGCTCAACAATATTCGGTATTTAACCATGTAATAAGTTGGCTCATGATATAACAGGTTATTGTTCATATGACGGTAGTAGAAGAGAGGGTTTGCTCAACAATATTCGGTATTTAACCATGTAATAAGTTGGCTCATGATATAACAGGTTATTGTTCATATGACAGCTATAATAAGAGAGGGTTTGCTCAACAATATTCGGTATTTAACCATGTAATAAGTTGGCTCATGATATAACAGGTTATTGTTCATATGACGGTAGTAGAAGAGAGGGTTTGCTCAACAATATTCGGTATTTAACCATGTAATAAGTTGGCTCATGATATAACAGGTTATTGTTCATATGACGGTAGTAGAAGAGAGGGTTTGCTCAACAATATTCGGTATTTAACCATGTAATAAGTTGGCCCATGATATAACAGGTTATTGTTCATATGGCGGTAGTAGAAGAGAGGCTTTGCTCAACAATATTCGGTATTTAACCATGTAATAAGTTGGCTCATGATATAACAGGTTATTGTTCATATGACGGTAGTAGAAGAGAGGGTTTGCTCAACAATATTCGGTATTTAACCATGTAATAAGTTGGCTCATGATATAACTAGTTTATGTCCATACGCCGGTAGCTTAAGAGAGGGTTTGCTCAACAATATTCGGTATTTAACCATGTAATAAGTTGGCTCATGATATAACAGGTTATTGTTCATATGACACCTAGTAGAAGAGAGGGTTTGCTCAACAATATTCGGTATTTAACCATGTAATAAGTTGGCTCATGATATAACAGGTTATTGTTCATATGACGGTAGTAGAAGAGAGGGTTTGCTCAACAATATTCGGTATTTAACCATGTAATAAGTTGGCTCATGATATAACAGGTTATTGTTCATATGACGGTAGTAGAAGAGAGGGTTTGCTCAACAATATTCGGTATTTAACCATGTAATAAGTTGGCCCATGATATAACAGGTTATTGTTCATATGACGGTAGTAGAAGAGAGGGTTTGCTCAACAATATTCGGTATTTAACCATGTAATAAGTTGGCTCATGATATAACAGGTTATTGTTCATATGACGGTAGTAGAAGAGAGGGTTTGCTCAACAATATTCGGTATTTAACCATGTAATAAGTTGGCTCATGATATAACAGGTTATTGTTCATATGACGGTAGTAGAAGAGAGGGTTTGCTCAACAATATTCGGTATTTAACCATGTAATAAGTTGGCTCATGATATAACAGGTTATTGTTCATATGACGGTAGTAGAAGAGAGGGTTTGCTCAACAATATTCGGTATTTAACCATGTAATAAGTTGGCTCATGATATAACAGGTTATTGTTCATATGACGGTAGTAGAAGAGAGGGTTTGCTCAACAATATTCGGTATTTAACCATGTAATAAGTTGGCTCATGATATAACAGGTTATTGTTCATATGACGGTAGTAGAAGAGAGGGTTTGCTCAACAATATTCGGTATTTAACCATGTAATAAGTTGGCTCATGATATAACAGGTTATTGTTCATATGACACCTAGTAGAAGAGAGGGTTTGCTCAACAATATTCGGTATTTAACCATGTAATAAGTTGGCTCATGATATAACAGGTTATTGTTCATATGACGGTAGTAGAAGAGAGGGTTTGCTCAACAATATTCGGTATTTAACCATGTAATAAGTTGGCTCATGATATAACAGGTTATTGTTCATATGACGGTAGTAGAAGAGAGGGTTTGCTCAACAATATTCGGTATTTAACCATGTAATAAGTTGGCTCATGATATAACAGGTTATTGTTCATATGACACCTAGTAGAAGAGAGGGTTTGCTCAACAATATTCGGTATTTAACCATGTAATAAGTTGGCTCATGATATAACAGGTTATTGTTCATATGACGGTAGTAGAAGAGAGGGTTTGCTCAACAATATTCGGTATTTAACCATGTAATAAGTTGGCTCATGATATAACAGGTTATTGTTCATATGACGGTAGTAGAAGAGAGGGTTTGCTCAACAATATTCGGTATTTAACCATGTAATAAGTTGGCTCATGATATAACAGGTTATTGTTCATATGACGGTAGTAGAAGAGAGGGTTTGCTCAACAATATTCGGTATTTAACCATGTAATAAGTTGGCTCATGATATAACAGGTTATTGTTCATATGACGGTAGTAGAAGAGAGGGTTTGCTCAACAATATTCGGTATTTAACCATGTAATAAGTTGGCTCATGATATAACAGGTTATTGTTCATATGACGGTAGTAGAAGAGAGGGTTTGCTCAACAATATTCGGTATTTAACCATGTAATAAGTTGGCTCATGATATAACAGGTTATTGTTCATATGACGGTAGTAGAAGAGAGGGTTTGCTCAACAATATTCGGTATTTAACCATGTAATAAGTTGGCTCATGATATAACAGGTTATTGTTCATATGACGGTAGTAGAAGAGAGGGTTTGCTCAACAATATTCGGTATTTAACCATGTAATAAGTTGGCTCATGATATAACAGGTTATTGTTCATATGACGGTAGTAGAAGAGAGGGTTTGCTCAACAATATTCGGTATTTAACCATGTAATAAGTTGGCTCATGATATAACAGGTTATTGTTCATATGGCGGTAGTAGAAGAGAGGCTTTGCTCAACAATATTCGGTATTTAACCATGTAATAAGTTGGCCCATGATATAACAGGTTATTGTTCATATGGCGGTAGTAGAAGAGAGGCTTTGCTCAACAATATTCGGTATTTAACCATGTAATAAGTTGGCTCATGATATAACAGGTTATTGTTCATATGACGGTAGTAGAAGAGAGGGTTTGCTCAACAATATTCGGTATTTAACCATGTAATAAGTTGGCTCATGATATAACAGGTTATTGTTCATATGACGGTAGTAGAAGAGAGGGTTTGCTCAACAATATTCGGTATTTAACCATGTAATAAGTTGGCTCATGATATAACAGGTTATTGTTCATATGACGGTAGTAGAAGAGAGGGTTTGCTCAACAATATTCGGTATTTAACCATGTAATAAGTTGGCTCATGATATAACAGGTTATTGTTCATATGACGGTAGTAGAAGAGGCTTTGCTCAACAATATTCGGTATTTAACCATGTAATAAGTTGGCTCATGATATAACAGGTTATTGTTCATATGACGGTAGTAGAAGAGAGGGTTTGCTCAACAATATTCGGTATTTAACCATGTAATAAGTTGGCTCATGATATAACAGGTTATTGTTCATATGACGGTAGTAGAAGAGAGGGTTTGCTCAACAATATTCGGTATTTAACCATGTAATAAGTTGGCTCATGATATAACAGGTTATTGTTCATATGACGGTAGTAGAAGAGAGGGTTTGCTCAACAATATTCGGTATTTAACCATGTAATAAGTTGGCTCATGATATAACAGGTTATTGTTCATATGACGGTAGTAGAAGAGAGGGTTTGCTCAACAATATTCGGTATTTAACCATGTAATAAGTTGGCTCATGATATAACAGGTTATTGTTCATATGACGGTAGTAGAAGAGAGGGTTTGCTCAACAATATTCGGTATTTAACCATGTAATAAGTTGGCTCATGATATAACAGGTTATTGTTCATATGACGGTAGTAGAAGAGAGGGTTTGCTCAACAATATTCGGTATTTAACCATGTAATAAGTTGGCTCATGATATAACAGGTTATTGTTCATATGACGGTAGTAGAAGAGAGGGTTTGCTCAACAATATTCGGTATTTAACCATGTAATAAGTTGGCTCATGATATAACAGGTTATTGTTCATATGACGGTAGTAGAAGAGAGGGTTTGCTCAACAATATTCGGTATTTAACCATGTAATAAGTTGGCTCATGATATAACAGGTTATTGTTCATATGACGGTAGTAGAAGAGAGGGTTTGCTCAACAATATTCGGTATTTAACCATGTAATAAGTTGGCTCATGATATAACAGGTTATTGTTCATATGACGGTAGTAGAAGAGAGGGTTTGCTCAACAATATTCGGTATTTAACCATGTAATAAGTTGGCTCATGATATAACAGGTTATTGTTCATATGACGGTAGTAGAAGAGAGGGTTTGCTCAACAATATTCGGTATTTAACCATGTAATAAGTTGGCTCATGATATAACAGGTTATTGTTCATATGACGGTAGTAGAAGAGAGGGTTTGCTCAACAATATTCGGTATTTAACCATGTAATAAGTTGGCTCATGATATAACAGGTTATTGTTCATATGACGGTAGTAGAAGAGAGGGTTTGCTCAACAATATTCGGTATTTAACCATGTAATAAGTTGGCTCATGATATAACAGGTTATTGTTCATATGACGGTAGTAGAAGAGAGGGTTTGCTCAACAATATTCGGTATTTAACCATGTAATAAGTTGGCTCATGATATAACAGGTTATTGTTCATATGACGGTAGTAGAAGAGAGGGTTTGCTCAACAATATTCGGTATTTAACCATGTAATAAGTTGGCTCATGATATAACAGGTTATTGTTCATATGACGGTAGTAGAAGAGAGGGTTTGCTCAACAATATTCGGTATTTAACCATGTAATAAGTTGGCTCATGATATAACAGGTTATTGTTCATATGACGGTAGTAGAAGAGAGGGTTTGCTCAACAATATTCGGTATTTAACCATGTAATAAGTTGGCTCATGATATAACAGGTTATTGTTCATATGACGGTAGTAGAAGAGAGGGTTTGCTCAACAATATTCGGTATTTAACCATGTAATAAGTTGGCTCATGATATAACAGGTTATTGTTCATATCACGGTAGTAGAAGAGAGGGTTTGCTCAACAATATTTATAAGCTAAATATCATATATTTCTTTATTAAGAGTATATTATTGTCAGTTTATTAACCATTAATTGTTGATTTGTTTTTGTTGACTTTCCAGAACTATTATATATTACATAACTATTGGTATATATTACTTATATTATAAAAGTACTCTAAATTGCCGAATTGTAAATTATTTAAGTTGAATACCGCAATATTAAGAGCAATGAAAAGTTATATCATTTATTTTTTTTGAAAAGTTGTAATTAATAATATCATTAAATATAAATTTTGTCCTTTGTTTCTTGATCTTAATGATTTATTTTTTTTTTCAAATTATTGTATATATTGTTCTTTACATTATAAGTTTCTCTTAATTTTCTAATATGATAGACTGTAGGACTAACAAATTAACAACAGATGGCCAGAGCCCATGCCAACGTTATGTATTCATGCCAATAAATTATTATCTATCTATCTATCTATGTCAATATATATATATATATATATATATATATATATATATACACACACACACACACAGCCATGAAATGACCTCATTTTCATTTTCATCTCCTACGTAGAATCGATGGACATTTGAAGAAAAATTTTGAAAATCGCTACTGGAGTACGACCTCAATAGATGAATTCCCTTATTTGAAAACTGCTAAAAGCATTATGTTATTGGGTAGAGACATTCAAAGTGGAGAAAGCATCAGATCTTCATAACAGAGAAAAGGCTCTCAAAGAATACAAAGATTTGCGTGAAAAGTTTGGAGAGTTGAGTGCTAAGGAAGGCGGGCAAAATGGTAGTAGCGTTCAACAAGAACCGAATTACGACAGGAGGAAAGCTAAGTATTGCAAAGGGGATTGGAAGAGTGTGGAAAATTAAACTTTGCGAGAAGAAGTGTTTAGAGGGTGACAAGATGAAGTGCGAGGTAGCGACTAGGGGCAAGAACAAGCTGGGCCAACAGATAGGTAGAGTATTTGCTGGAATCTGGAAGTGAAGAGGGATCCTCTGCATATGAAGGCGGATCCTCTGCAAGTGAAGGTGGATCCTCTGCAAGTGAAGGTGGATCCTCTGCAAGTGAAGAGTGATCCTCTGCAAGTGAAGAGGGATCCTCTGCAAGTGAAGAGGGATCCTCTGCAAGTGAAGAGGGATCCTCTGCAAGTGAAGAGGGATCCTCTGCAAGTGAAGAGGGATCCTCTGCAAGTGAAGAGGGATCCTCTGCAAGTGAAGAGGGATCCTCTGCAAGTGAAGAGGGATCCTCTGCAAGTGAAGAGGGATCCTCTGCAAGTGAAGGTGGATCCTCTGCAAGTGAAGAGGGATCCTCAGCAAGTGAAGAGGGATCCTCAGCAAGTGAAGAGGGATCCTCAGCAAGTGAAGAGGGATCCTCTGCACGTGAAGGTGGATCCCCTGAAGTGAAGAGGGATCCTCTGGAAGTGAAGAGGGATAATCTGCAAGTGAAGAGGGATCCTCAGCAAGTGAAGAGGGATCCTCTGCAAGTGAAGGTGGATCCTCTGCAAGTGAAGAGGGATCCTCAGCAAGTGAAGAGGGATCCTCTGCAAGTGAAGAGGGATCCTCAACAAGTGAAGAGGGATCCTCTGGAAGTGAAGAGGGATCCTCTGCAAGTGAAGAGGGATCCTCTGCAAGTGAAGAGGGATCCTCTGCAAGTGAAGAGGGATCCTCTGCAAGTGAAGAGGGATCCTCTGCAAGTGAAGAGGGATAATCTGCAAGTGAAGAGGGATAATCTCCAAGTGATCATAATGAGCCAGAAGAAGAATATACAGGGCCGTTAGCAACAAGCAGCATACTCATTTATCTTAAACAATTCACTCCACTCTATTGAAAAATTGATTGGTAATAAATCGAAAAGTGGTTTTTCCAATTTCAATAGATGGAGGGAGGAGTTGTTGAATAGCGATACAATGCTTTTAACAAATAATAAAAAGACACGTACGAAAAATAAGAAGAATGAATACTTGTATTGTATGACTATTTAAAGAATAAATTATTGACTTGTATTAATATGAATATAAAATGGTTATGTAAATACATTACATGTACAAAAATTATAAATTTTTTTTAGAAATCACTTTAGAAGGGACTTTGGTAGTCTCTCTTCTCAACAACAATGTGACTTATATAATGTTAATGTGTTCATTTTAGGGCGGAATTCAAGAAATGACAAAGAAAGAAGAAAAAATGGAAACAAGCAAAAGACGTAAAAGAGGAAGTAGTACTCAAAGCTGGGAAGAAGATGCAGAAAGCAAAGACTGGTGGACAAAGTATTTTGCTAGTGTCGAAGCCATGATTCAGGTAAGAGCAACATAGTTATTGGTGTTGAAGCCATAATACTGGTCATAGCAACATAGTTAGCGGTGTCGAAGCCATGATTCAGGTAAGAGCAACATAGTTAGCGGTGTTGAAGCCATTATACTGGTTATAGCATCATACTTAGGGGTGTCGAAGCCATGATTCAGGTAAGAGCAACATAGTTATTGGTGTTGAAGCCATTATACTGGTCATAGCAACATAGTTAGCGGTGTCGAAGCCATGATTCAGGTAAGAGCAACATAGTTAGCGGTGTTGAAGCCATGATTCAGGTAAGAGCAACATAGTTAGCGGTGTTGAAGCCATGATTCAGGTAAGAGCAACATAGTTATTGGTGTTGAAGCCATAATACTGGTCATAGCAACATCGTCAGCGGTGTTGAAGCCATAATACTGGTCATAGCATCATAGTCAGCGGTGTTGAAGCCATGATTCAGGTAAGAGAAACACAGCTAGCTGTGTTGAAGCCATGATTCAGGTAAGAGCAACACAGTCAGCTGTGTCGAAGCCATAATACTGGTCATAGCAACATAGTCAGCGGTGTCGAAGCCATGATTCAGGTAAGAGCACCACAGCTGGCTGTGTCGAAGCCATAATACTGGTCATAGCAACATAGTCAGCAGTGTCGAAGCCATGATTCAGGTAAGAGCACCACAGCTGGCTGTGTCGAAGCCATAATACTGGTCATAGCAACATAGTTAGCGGTGTTGAAGCCATGATTCAGGTAAGAGCAACACAGCTAGCTGTGTCAAAGCCATGATTCAGGTAAGAGCAACACAGCTAGCTGTGTCAAAGCCATGATTCAGGTAAGAGCAACACAGCTAGCTGTGTCGAAGCCATAACACTGGACATAGCATCATAGTCAGCGGTGTTGAAGCCATGATTCAGGTAAGAGAAACACAGCTAGCTGTGTCGAAGGCATAATACTGGTCATAGCATCATAGTTAGCGGTGTTGAAGCCATGATTCAGGTAAGAGCAACACAGTCAGCTGTGTCGAAGCCATAATACTGGTCATAGCAACATAGTCAGCGGTGTCGAAGCCATGATTCAGGTAAGAGCAACACAGTTACCGGTGTCGCAGCCGTGAAACTGGTCCTTGCTACACACTTAGTGGTGCCGAAGCCATGATACTGGTCATTGCTACACACTTAGTGGTGCCGAAGCCGTGATACTGGTCCTTGCAACACACTTAGTGGTGCCGAAGCCGTGATACTGGTCCTTGCTACACACTTAGTGGTGCCGAAGCCGTGATACTGGTCCTTGCAACACACTTAGTGGTGCCGAAGCCGTGATACTGGTCCTTGCTACATACTTAGTGGTGCTGAAGCCGTGATACTGGTCCTTGCTACACACTTAGTGGTGCCGAAGCCGTGATACTGGTCCTTGCTACACACTTAGTGGTGACGAAGCCATGATTCTGGTCCTTGCTACACATGGTGCTGAAGCCGTGATACTGGTCCTTGCTACACACTTAGTGGTGCCGAAGCCGTGATACTGGTCCTTGCTACACACTTAGTGGTGTCGAAGCCATGATTCAGTAAGGAGGAACACAGTTACCGGTGTCGCAGCCGCGAAACTGGTCCTTGCTACACACTTAGTGGTGCCGAAGCCATGATACTGGTCATTGCTACACACTTAGTGGTGCCGAAGCCGTGATACTGGTCCTTGCAACATACTTAGTGGTGTCGAAGCCATGATTCAGGTAAGAGCAACACAGTTACCGGTGTCGCAGCCGCGAAACTGGTCCTTGCTACACACTTAGTGGTGCCGAAGCCATGATACTGGTCCTTGCTACACACTTAGTGGTGCCGAAGCCGTGATACTGGTCCTTGCAACATACTTAGTGGTGCCGAAGCCGTGATACTGGTCCTTGCAACACACTTAGTGGTGCCGAAGCCGTGATACTGGTCCTTGCTACACACTTAGTGGTGTCAAAGCCATGATACTGGTCATAGCAAAACAGTTAGTGTTGTTAAAGCCATGATCCTTGTCATTGCAACACAGCTAACTTTGTCAAAGCCATGATACTGGTCAGAACAACGCAGTTAGCGTTGTTGAAGCCATGATGCAGGTATGAGTAATACAGTTAGAGTTGCTGACGCCATGATACTGGTCATAGCAACACAGTTAGTGGTGCCGGGGCAGGGTCCTGCTACGGCGACGGAGCTACAGCAGTCTGCACTGGCTCTCACGGAGGTATGGGGCAGGGTCCTGCTACGGCGACGGAGGTACATCAGTCTGCACTGGTTCTCACGGAGGGGTGGGGCAGGGTCCTGCTACGGCGACGGAGCTACAGCAGTCTGCACTGGTTCTCACGGAGGTATGGGGCAGGGTCCTGCTACGGCGACGGAGCTACTGCAGTCTGCCCTGGTGATCACGGAGGTCGGGGGCAGGGTCCTGCTACGGCGACGGAGCTACAGCAAGTCTGCACTGGTGCTTCAACGGAACGGTCGGGTAGCAGGGTCCTGCTACGGCGACGGAGCTACTGCAGTCTGCACTGGTGCTCACGGAGGTCGGGGGCAGGGTCCTGATACGGCGACGGAGCTACAGCAGTCTGCACTTGTGCACACGGAGGCCGGGGGCAGGTTCCTGCTCTGGCGACGGACAGGCTAGATCAAGTACTGCACTTGGTGATCATGGAGGTCGGGGGCATGGGTCCCCTGATACGGGCGACGGAGCTACAGCAGTCTGACACTTGTGCTCTCACGGGATGCCGGGCAGGTTCCTGCTATGGCGACGGAGCTAGAGCAGTCTGCACTGGTGATCACGGAGGTCGGGGGCAGGGTCCTGCTATGGCGACAGAGCTACAGCAGTCTGCACTGGTTCTCACGGAGGTATGGGGCAGGGTCCTGCTACGGCGACGGAGCTACTGCAGTCTGCACTGGTGCTCACGGAGGTCGGGGGCAGGGTCCTGCTACGGCGACGGAGCTACTGCAGTCTGCACTGGTGCTCACGGAGGTCGGGGGCAGGGTCCTGCTACGGCGACGGAGCTACAGCAGTCTGCACTTGTGCACACGGAGGCCGGGGCAGGTTCCTGCTATGGCGACGGAGCTAGAGCAGTCTGCACTGGTGATCACGGAGGTCGGGGGCAGGGTCCTGTTACGGCGACGGAGCTACAGCAGTCTGCACTTGTGCTCACGGAGGCCGGGGCAGGTTCCTGCTATGGCGACGGAGCTAGAGCAGTCTGCACTGGTGATCACGGAGGTCGGGGGCAGGGTCCTGCTATGGCGACAGAGCTACAGCAGTCTGCACTGGTTCTCACGGAGGTATGGGGCAGGTTCCTGCTACGGCGACGGAGCTACAGCAGTCTGCACTGGTGCTCACGGAGTTATGGGGCAGGTTCCTTCTACGACGACGGAGCTACAGCAGTCTGCACTGGTGCTCACGGTGGTATGGGGCAGGTTCCTGCTACGGCGAACGGAAGCATACAGCAGTCTGCACTGGTGCTTCCAACGGAGGTATGGGGCAGTATTCCTGCTACAAGCGACGGAGCTACAGCAGTCTGCACTGGTGCTCACGGAGGTATGGGGCAGGTTCCTGCTACGGCGACGGAGCTACAGCAGTCTGCACTGGTGCTCACGGAGGTATGGGGCAGGTTCCTGCTACGGCGACGGAGCTACAGCAGTCTGCACTGGTGCTCACGGAGGTCGGGGCAGGTTCCTGCTACGGCGACGGAGGTACAGCAGTCTGCACTGGTGCTCACGGAGGTCGGGGGCAGTGTCCTGCTACGGACGACGGGACGCTACCTGCAAGTCTGCACTGGTTGCTCATTCGAGGTATGGGGCAGTTTCCGCTACAAGGCGACGGGGCAGCTACAGCAGTATGCTCACTGGTTCTCACGGAGGTCGGGGCAGGTTCCTGCTACGGCGACGGAAGCTTAACCAAGCATGTCTGCAACTGGTTCTCACGGAGGTATGGGGCAGTTCCTGGCTACGGCGACGGAGCTACAGCATCTGCAAACTGGTGCCTCACGGAGGTATTGGGACAGGTTCCTGCTACGGCGACGGAGCTACTGCAAGCGTCTGCCACTGGTTTCTCCACACGGAGGTATGGGGCAGGTTCGTGCTACTACGGCGAACGGACCCCCGCTACACGGTCTGCCCTGGTGATCACGGAGGTCGGGGGCAGGGTCCTTCTACGGCGCCGGAGCTAACAGCAGTCTTCACTGGTGCTCACGGAGGTCGGGGGCAGGGTTCACTGTTTACGCGACGGAGCTACAGCAGTCTGCGCCACTTGTGCCTGCTCAAGGAGGGCCGGGGCAGGCAGGTTTCCTTGCCCCCCCCCTGATTATGGCGACGGAGCTAGAGCCAGTCTGCACAGGTTGAACACGGATGTCGGGGGCCAGGGTCATGCTACTGGCGACAAGAGCAACAGCCGACTGCCCACTGGTTCTCGCACGGAGGTATGGGGCAAGGTTCCTGCTACGGCCGACTGAGCTACAGCAGTCTGCAACTGGTGCACATAACTGGACGGTATGGGGCAGGTTCCTGCTATGGCGACGGAGCTACAGTAAAAATGGGGCAGCAGTCCTGCCCTTGTGCTCACGGAGGCCCGGGGGCAGGTTCCTGCTATGGCGACGGAGCTAGAGCAGTCAGCACTGGTGATCACAGAGGTCGGGGACAGGGTCCCGCTATGGCGACAGAGCTACTGCAGTCTGCACTGGTTCTCACGGAGGTATGGGGCAGGTTCCTGCTACGGCGACGGAGCTACAGCAGTCTGCACTGGTGCTCACGGAGGTATGGGGCAGGTTCCTGCTACGGCGACGGAGCTACAGCAGTCTGCACTGGTGCTCACGGAGGTATGGGGCAGGGTCCTGCTACGGCGACGGAGCTACAGCAGTCTGCACTGGTGCTCACGGAGGTCGGGGGCAGGTTCCTGCTACGGCGATGGAGGTACAGCAGTCTGCACTGTTGCTCACGGAGGTATGGGGCAGGTTCCTGCTACGGCGACGGAGCTACAGCAGTCTGCACTGGATTCACACGGAGGTATGGGAAGGGTTCCTTGCTACGGCGGACGGAGAGCTACAGCAAGTACTGCACAGGTTTCTCCACGGAGGTATGGGGCAGGTTCCTGCTACGGCGACGGAGCTACAGCAGTCTGCACTGGTTCTTACGGAGGTATGGGACAGGTTCCTGCTACGGCGACGGAGCTACAGCAGTCTGCACTGGTTCTCACGGAGGTATGGGGCAGGTTCCTGCTACGGCGACGGACGTGCTACAAGCAGTCTGCAACTGGTTTTCTCACGGAGTATGGGGCAGGTTCCTGCTACGGCGCCGATGCTACTGCAGTCTGCAACATGGTTCTCAATGGACGGAGGTATGGGGCAGGTTCCTGCTACGGCGACGGAGCTACAGCAGTCTGCACTGGTTCTCACGGAGGTATGGGGCCAGGTTTCCTGCTACGACGGCCGATGAGCTACAGCAGTCCTGCACAGGTTCTCACGGGAGGTATGGGGCAGTTCCCTGCTACGGCGACGGAGGAGCTACAGCTCTGGCACTGGTTCTCACGGAGGTAATGGGGCAGGTTCCTGCTACGGCGACGGAGCTACAGGACAGTCTGCACATGGTGCTCTACGGACGGTTATGGGGCAAGGTTCCTGCTCCGGCGACGGAGCTAATACAGCAGTTGCACTGGTGCTCCACGGAGGTAAGTGGCAGGGTTTCCTGCTACAATGCGACGGAAGCTACAGTCAGTCTGCACTGGTTCTCTCACGGAGGTCGTGGCAGGGGTTACTGCTACAGCGACGGAGCTACAGCATTTCTGTCACTGTTTCTCACGGGAGGTATGGTGCAGGTTACCTGCTACAAAGCGACGGCAGCTACAGCAGTCTGCAACTGGTTGTCTCACGGAGAGTTATGGTGGCAGGTTCCCTTCTACGACGACGGAAGCTACAAGCAGTCTGCACTTGTGCTCACGGAGGTATGGGGCAGAGTTTCCTGTCTGCTACGGCGACGGAGCTACAGCAGTCTGCAACTGTTGTGCTCACGGAGGTTATGGGGCAGTGTTCCTGCTACAGCGACGGAGCTCTACAGCAGTCTGCACTTGAGCACTCTACGGATGGTATGGGGGCAGGTTCCAGCTACGGCGAACGGAAGCCAGCTACAGCATTCTGCAACTGGTGCTCATGGAGGTATATGGGGCAGGTTCCTGCTACGGCGACGGAGCTACAGCAGTCTGCACTGGGTGCTCACGGAGGTCGCGGGCAGGTTCCTGCTAACGGGGCGACGGAGGAACAGCATGTCATGCACTGGTTGCCACGTGGAGGTCGGGGGGCAAGGGTCCTGCCTACGGCGACGGAGCTACTGCAGGTCTGACACTGGTGCTCACAGGAGGTAATGGGGGCAGGTTCCTGCTACGGCGACGGAGCTACAGCAGTCTGCACTGGTTCTCACGGAGGTATGGGGCAGGTTCCTGCTACGGCGACGGAGCTACAGCAGTCTGCACTGGTTCTCACGGAGGTATGGGGCAGGTTCCTGCTACGGCGACGGAGCTACAGCAGTCTGCACTGGTGCTCACGGAGGTATGGGACAGGTTCCTGCTCCGGCGACGGAGCTACAGCAGTCTGCACTGGTTCTCACGGAGGTATGGGGGCAGGTTCGAGCTACGTGGACGTACGGAGCTTACAGCAGTTCTGCCCTGGTGATCCACAAGGTCGGGGGCCGGGTCCTGCTAACGGCGCCGACACAGCAGTCTTCACTGGTGCTCACAGTAGGTCTGGGGGCAGGTTCCTCCTACGGCGACGGAGCTAAGCAGTCTGCACTGGTTCCTCAACGGAGGTAAGGGCAGGTTCCTGCTACGGCGGCGGGAGCTTACAGCAGTCTGCACTTGTATGCTCCCTGGAGGTATGGGGCAGGTTCCTGCTACGGCGACGGTGAGAGCTAACAGCAGTCTGCACTGAGTTTCTCACGGAGGGTATGGGGCAGGTTCCTGCTACGGCGGGGGAGCTACAGCCAGGTCTGGCAACATTGTGCTCACGGAGGTATGGGTCAAGGTTTCCTGCTACGGCCGACGGAAAGAAAAAAGGAAAAAAAAAAGAGCTACAAAAACAGCAGTCTGCACTGGTTTCTCAACGGAGGTATGGTGCAGGTTTCCTGCTACGGCGACGGAGCTAACAGCCAGTCTCCACTGGTTTCTCTCGGGAGGTATGGGCAGGTTCCCTGCTACGGCGATGGAGCTACAGCAGTCTGCACTGTTGCTCAGGGGGGTATGGGGCAGGTTCCTGCGCCTAACGGCCGACGGTGAGCTACAGCAGTTCTGCCACTGGTGCTCTCGGTAGGTATGGGGCAGGTTCCCATGCTACGGGCGACGGAGCTACAACGCAAGTCTGCACTGTTGCTCACGGAGGTATGGGGCAGGTTCCTGCTACGGCGACGGAGCTACAGCAGTCTGCACTGGTTCTCACGGAGGTATGGGGCAGGTTCCTGCTACGGCGACGGAGCTACAGCAGTCTGCACTGGTGCTCACGGAGGTATGGGGCAGGTTCCTGCTACAGCGACGGAGCTACAGCAGTCTGCACTGGTGCTCACGGAGGTCGGGGCAGGTTCCTGCTACGGCGACGGAGGTACAGCAGTCTGCACTGGTGCTCACGGAGGACGGGGGGGCAGGGGGCCTTGCTACGGCGACGGAGGTACAGCAGTCGGCACGGGTGCGGTACCAGTCGGGGGGGGGGGGGGGGTCCTTTCTTTGTAAAAATCAGAAAAGTTTGTGACTATTTAGTCATCCATTCAAATTTAATAAAAGGGCTTTGGAAACGTTTCGGACTATAGGTAGCTAATACATAGGTAGCTAAATACATAGGTAGCTAAATACATAGGTAGCTAAATACAGAGGTAGCTAATACATAGGTAGCTAAATACATAGGTAGCTAAATACATAGGTAGCTAAATACATAGGTAGCTAAATACATAGGTAGCTAAATACATAGGTAGCTAAATACATAGGTAGCTAAATACATAGGTAGCTAAATACATAGGTAGCTAAATACATAGGTAGCTAAATACATAGGTAGCTAAATACATAGGTAGCTAAATACATAGGTAGCTAAATACATAGGTAGCTAAATACATAGGTGGCTAAATACATAGGTAGCTAAATACCTAGGTAGCTAAATACATAGGTAGCTATACAATAGCTAATGATGTATTTAGCTACCTGTAGATTCCTAAATACCACTTTCAGTGATGCATTTATTATGAACGTTGACATTGTTCTTCTGAGACTTGGGAATGCAGCATCAAGATAGACAAAAGACTAATGCTTTGGTGGTTATGACTACTATAAGGAAGTATGATGTAGATCACCCTAAATAATGATGATTATGACTTGCAGGAAGGGAATGATGCAAGAAAAGATGCACAACTGATGAATGCTCAACTTGAAGGAAAAATGTCATCGAAACTTGCTGCTAAACTGAGCCCTAAGACTGCATCACCTAGAGAAGAGAATACTTCCAAACTCAAAGTAAGTATTCAGTTTAAATGCAAAACATACATTCGGCAGACAAAAATATTTTTTTTATTATTTCTATTATTTTGGAATTAGATAATATATTCTGGGCTGAGACGAGTAGTGTGTCATTACAACATGTGGCAAATGTGCTTAGTTTACATACCCCATGCGGTATGGAAGTTGTTTTTCTTTTTAATTCATTTGTTCGCAGATATATAGTAGTGAACTTGAGACTCAAGGAGAATTCGAGGGGTTTAACGAGTGGCTAAACAGCTTCGAATTGTACAGGGGAAAGAAAACAGGCGATGAAGCTGAGGATGAAAGCAGAATAGTTGGAACATTTAAGGTAATTTATACATTAAAAATATTTTATTTGTTATTAATCGTTAAATAAAAAGAAGGTATTGTTATCCTGCTAAGGCCAAGTTAGTATAGACAAATGGCCTCAGATGTATGTGATGGAAATGTTGTTACTTGTCAAACGACAAAGACAATTCTCACTCTTTTACATTTATAATGTTTAATACTTCATTGTCATCGTTTGTGCTTCTTCAACAAAAACGTTTGTTCAATTAGATTGTATCTCAAGTTAAAATATAAAACATTCTAGTCATCTCTAATAAAAGATATGGCCCGAGGGCACCCAATAAGAGTTGCTACATTCAAGTCTCTCTTATATAAGACATGGCCCGAGGGCACCCTTTAAGACTTGCTACATTCTAGTCATCTCTAATAAAAGATATGGCCCGAGGGCACCCAATAAGAGTTGCTACATTCAAGTCTCTCTTATATAAGACATGGCCCGAGGGCACCCTTTAAGACTTGCTACATTCTAGTCATCTCTAATATAAGATATGGCCCGAGGGCACCCTTTAAGAGTTGCAACATTCAAGTCTCTCTTATATAAGATATGGCCCGAGGGCACCCAATAAGAGTATTAAGAGTTGCAACATTCAAGTCTCTCTTATATAAGATATGGACCGAGGGCGCCCAATAAGAGTTGCAACATTCAAGTCTCTCTTATATAAGATATGGCCCGAGGGCGCCCAATAAGAGTTGCAACATTCAAGTCTCTCTTATATAAGTTATGGCCCGAGGGCGCCCAATAAGAGTTGCAACATTCAAGTCTCTCTTATATAAGATATGGCCCGAGGGCGCCCAATAAGAGTTGCAACATTCAAGTCTCTCTTATATAAGATATGGCCCGAGGGCACCCAATAAGAGTTGCAACATTCAAGTCTCTCTTATATAAGATATGGCCCGAGGGGGCCCAATAAGAGTTGCAACATTCAAGTCTCTCTTATATAAGATATGGCCCGAGGGCGCCCAATAAGAGTTGCAACATTCAAGTCTCTCTTATATAAGATATGGCCCGAGGGCGCCCAATAAGAGTTGCAACATTCAAGTCTCTCTTATATAAGATATGGCCCGAGGGCACCCAATAAGAGTTGCAACATTCAAGTCTCTCTTATATAAGATATGGCCCGAGGGCACCCTTTAAGACTTACTACATTCTAGTCATCTCTAATATAAGATATGGCCCGAGGGCACCCTTTAAGACTTACTACATTCTACTCATCTCTAATATAAGATATGGCCCGAGGGCACCCAATAAGAGTTGCAACATTCAAGTCTCTCTTATATAAGATATGGCCCGAGGGCACCCTTTAAGACTTACTACATTCTAGTCATCTCTAATATAAGATATGGGCCTGAGGGCACCCAATAAGAGTTGCTACATTCTAGTCATCTCTAATATAAGATATGGGCCTGAGGGCACCCAATAAGAGTTGATACATTCTAGTCATCTCTAATATAAGATATGGCCCGAGGGCACCCTTTAAGACTTGCTACATTCTAGTCATCTCTAATATAAGATATGGCCCGAGGGAGCCCATTAAGACTTCCTACATTCTAGTCATCTCTAATATAAGATATGGGCCTGAGGGCGCCCAATAAGAGTCGCTACATTCTAGTCATCTCTAATATAAGATATGGGCCTGAGGGCGCTCTTAAAGACTTGACACAGTCTAGTCATCTCTGATATAATATAAGGGCACGAGGATGCCCATTAAGACATGCTAAATTCTAGTCATCTCTGAACTAAGATATGGGCCCAAGAGCCCATATATTTATACCATCATCCTCCCTTATATATATTGTATACCAGCATCATCTGTTGGATGGAGAGCTAGCAGCACTTCACTCACCCCAATTGTATACCAACAAAATCTGTTGGATGGAGAGCTAGCAGCACTTCACTCACCCCAATTGTATACCAGCAGCATCTGTTGGATGGAGAGCTAGCAGCACTTCACTCACCCCAATTGTATACCAGCATCATCTGTTGGATGGAGAGCTAGCAGCACTTCACTCACCCCAATTGTATACCAACAAAATCTGTTGGATGGAGAGCTAGCAGCACTTCACTCACCCCAATTGTATACCAACAAAATCTGTTGGATGGAGAGCTAGCAGCACTTCACTCACCCCAATTGTATACCAGACTCATCTGATGGATGGAGAGCTAGCAGCACTTCACTCACCCCAATTGTATACCAGACTCATCTGTTGGATGGAGAGCTAGCAGCACTTCACTCACCCCAATTGTATACCAGACTCATCTGTTGGATGGAGAGCTAGCAGCACTTCACTCACCCCAATTGTATACCAACAAAATCTGTTGGATGGAGAGCTAGCAGCACTTCACTCACCCCAATTGTACACCAGCATCATCTGATGGATGGAGAGCTAGCAGCACTTCACTCACCCCAATTGTACACCAGCATCATCTGATGGATGGAGAGCTAGCAGCACTTCACTCACCCCAATTGTATACCAACAAAATCTGTTGGATGGAGAGCTAGCAGCACTTCACTCACCCCAATTGTACACCAGCATCATCTGATGGATGGAGAGCTAGCAGCACTTCACTCACCCCAATTGTACACCAGCATCATCTGATGGCTGGAGAGCTAGTAGCACTTCACTCACCCCAATTGTATACCAACAAAATCTGTTGGATGGAGAGCTAGCAGCACTTCACTCACCCCAATTGTACACCAGCATCATCTGATGGATGGAGAGCTAGCAGCACTTCACTCACCCCAATTGTATACCAACAAAATCTGTTGGATGGAGAGCTAGCAGCACTTCACTCACCCCAATTGTATACCAGACTCATCTGATGGATGGAGAGCTAGCAGCACTTCACTCACCCCAATTGTATACCAGACTCATCTGATGGATGGAGAGCTAGCAGCACTTCACTCACCCCAATTGTATACCAACAAAATCTGTTGGATGGAGAGCTAGCAGCACTTCACTCACCCCAATTGTATACCAGACTCATCTGATGGATGGAGAGCTAGCAGCACTTCACTCACCCCAATTGTATACCAGACTCATCTGATGGATGGAGAGCTAGCAGCACTTCACTCACCCCAATTGTATACCAGACTCATCTGATGGATGGAGAGCTAGCAGCACTTCACTCACCCCAATTGTATACCAGCATCATCTGTTGGATGGAGAGCTAGCAGCACTTCACTCACCTCAATTGTATACCAGCATCATCTGTTGGATGGAGAGCTAGCAGCACTTCACTCACCCCAATTGTATACCAGCATCATCTGATGGATGGTGAGCTAGCAGCACTTCACTCACCTCAATTGTATACCAGCATCATCTGTTGGATGGGGAGCTAGCAGCACTTCACTCACCCCAATTGTATACCAGACTCATCTGATGGATGGAGTGCTATAGTACGTTTCACTTCGAGATGGCAGTATGTATTTTCAATGGGGTGCTCTGTCTCCCTCTTGCATATGCCTCGCTAGATAGCTCTGTCCTCCTCCCTCCGTGCGACGTTGCCGCTATATCTCAAAGTTGTCCAATTTTTACGGGAAAAATTCTGTAACGTTCAGAATTTATCGCTCCATCTGCCTATGCTAAAAATTTATCAAGAAAATAAAATCTGTTTTTGCAATTAATTGTTTTTTGTCCATTTTTTACATAAAATTTTTAATGGAAATTCTTGTTTCTCTCGTCACTGTGATCTTATTTTTTAAGATATTAGTTTGAAATTCGACATGAAGTTAGTATATATTATCTTTATTCGTAGCAAGGAACAATTTTTTTTTCAACGACATTCCTTTCCATGTTTTTGCCATAATAAAAATAAAAATTGAGAAATCCTATTTTTAAAAAGTAGCCTGCAGGGAATTTCCGTTCTATAATTGTTTATTAAGTTTTGTTATACTCCTTTTAAAGAGGACAATTCAAATTTAATTTTGAGCCTCCTCCGAACATTATGGGACGCTGACAACTGATGCAATTAATGTTTATATGTTGTGGGAGCGTCGCGGCACTCTCCCGCCCGCTCTCCCGTTCTTTCTTATAACTGTCTATTCTACCATGATTATTTAAAAAGCCTCAACTCAGAAATTGTAAATTTTACTGGGAAGCACTTTTTTTATTAATCTTTTTAATGTGATTTGAAGTTAATAACTTAAACATATCTTTCAAAATGTAATTTTCGACAAAAATTGGAGTTAAGGCCTTTTATAAACTGAGAGCAATAGAGGACTGTGAACAAACAGGATTGGGATGATTATTTATAACAATAATATTAATATATATCTTTAATCCATTAATAATTATTCATTATAATCATAATTATAGTTGCATAATTAAAAAATAAAACCATTTTAATCAAAGAAATTCCTAATAAAAATCTTTAATGACCTTCAAAAATGTCTATTGAAAGCAACTAAATTTTAGAGTATCTAATTTCTTAGCCCATCTGCCAAGGAGAAGAAGCCTATTAAATTTAACGTTTAAAGAAAAAACTATCCATTTAGATTATTGGCCAAAATAGTCAAAATCTTAAGTATGCTTCATGCCTAACAATCAAAACAAAAAGCACGAAAATGTAATATTATATTAAGAAAATATAATATTATATTAGGTGCTATATAAAAACATCAGTACTTGTTTCTTCGTCTGACAGAGGTTCAACTCCGCTCATTCCTTGCGAGTCCGTAAGCGATTGAGTGGAGGATCCTGACGTCGACCCCAGTCTTATTATAAACATTAATTGCATCAGTTGTAATCGACCCATAATGTTCGGAGGAGGCTCAAAAATAAATTTTAACTGTCCTTTTTAAAAGGATTATGACAAAACATAATAAACTATTATAGAACGAAAATTCCCCGCAGGCTACTTTTTTAAAATTGGATTTCACAATTTTTATTTTTATTATGGAAAAAACATGATAAGGAATGACATTTTAAAAAAAATTGTTCCTTGTAACGAATATAGATAACATAAACTAACTTCGTATAGAATTTAAAACAAATATCTTAAAAAATATGATCGCAGTGACGAGAGAAACAAGAATTTCCATTAAATTTTTTAGGTAAAAAATTGGCACAATACAATTTATTTCGATTGTGTATCTTGTTTTGTTGATTTATTCTTAGTATAGGCCGATAGAAGATTAAATTCTGCACATTTCAAAATTTATCCCGAGTTTTTCAGAAATTTGGCGGATTTGAGTGAGATTTGGCAACAGCGCACGAAATCTACTGCAATCTCGAAGTGAAACGCACTATAGCAGCACTTCACTCACCACAATTGTATACCAGACTCCTCTGATGGATGGAGAGCTAGCAGCACTTCACTCACCTCAATTGTATACCAGCATCATCTGTTGGATGGAGAGCTAGCAGCACTTCACTCACCCCAATTGTATACCAGACTCCTCTGATGGATGGAGAGCTAGCAGCACTTCACTCACCCCAATTGTATACCAGCATCATCTGTTGGATGGAGAGCTAGCAGCACTTCACTCACCCCAATTGTATACCAGACTCCTCTGATGGATGGAGAGCTAGCAGCACTTCACTCACCTCAATTGTATACCAGCATCATCTGTTGGATGGTGAGCTAGCAGCACTTCATTCACCTCAATTGTATACCAGCATCATCTGTTGGATGGAGAGCTAGCAGCACTTCACTCACCCCAATTGTATACCAGACTCCTCTGATAGATGGAGAGCTAGCAGCACTTCACTCACCCCAATTGTATACCAGACTCCTCTGATGGGTGGAGAGCTAGCAGCACTTCACTCACCCCAATTGTATACCAGACTCCTCTGATGGATGGAGAGCTAGCAGCACTTCACTCACCCCAATTGTATACCAGCATCATCTGTTGGATGGAGAGCTAGCAGCACTTCACTCACCCCAATTGTATACCAGCATCATCTGTTGGATGGAGAGCTAGCAGCACTTCACTCACCTCAATTGTATACCAGCATCATCTGTTGGATGGAGAGCTAGCAGCACTTCACTCACCCCAATTGTATACCAGACTCATCTGTTGGATGGAGAGCTAGCATCACTTCACTCACCCCAATTGTATACCAGCATCATCTGTTGGATGGGGAGCTAGCAGCACTTCACTCACCTCAATTGTATACCAGCATCATCTGTTGGATGGAGAATTAGCAGCACTTCACTCACCTCAATTGTATACTAGCAACATCTGTTGGAAGGATAGCTAGCAGCACTTCACTCACCCCAATTGTATACCATCATCATCTGATGGTTGGAGAGCTAGCAGCACTTCACTCACCTCAATTGTACACCATCATCCTCTGTTGTATGGAGAGCTAGCAGCACTTCACTCACCTCAATTGTATACTAGCAACATCTGTTGGAAGGATAGCTAGCAGCACTTCACTCACCCCAATTGTATACCAGCAACATCTGTTGGATGGTGAGCTAGCAGAATTTCACTCACCTCGATTGTATACCAGCATCATCTGTTGGATGGAGAGCTAGCAGCACTTCACTCACCCCAATTGTATACCAGCATCATCTGTTGGATGGAGAGCTAGCAGCACTTCACTCACCCCAATTGTATACCAGCATCATCTGTTGGATGGAGAGCTAGCAGCACTTCACTCACCCCAATTGTATACCAGCATCATCTGTTGGATGGAGAGCTAGCAGCACTTCACTCACCCCAATTGTATACCAGCATCATCTGTTGGATGGAGAGCTAGCAGCACTTCACTCACCCCAATTGTATACCAGCATCATCTGTTGGATGGAGAGCTAGCAGCACTTCACTCACCCCAATTGTATACCAGCATCATCTGATGGATGGAGAGCTAGCAGCACTTCACTCACCCCAATTGTATACCAGCATCATCTGTTGGATGGAGAGCTAGCAGCACTTCACTCACCCCAATTGTATACCAGCATCATCTGTTGGATGGAGAGCTAGCAGCACTTCACTCACCCCAATTGTATACCAGCATCATCTGTTGGATGGAGAGCTAGCAGCACTTCACTCACCCCAATTGTATACCAGCATCATCTGATGGATGGTGAGCTAGCAGCACTTCACTCACCTCGATTGTATAACAGCATCATCTGTTGGATGGAGAGCTAGCAGCACTTCACTCACCCCAATTGTATACCATCATCATCTGATGGTTGGAGAGCTAGCAGCACTTCACTCACCTCAATTGTATACCAGACTCCTCTGATGGATGGAGAGCTAGCAGCACTTCACTCACCTCAATTGTATACCAGCATCATCTGTTGGATGGAGAGCTAGCAGCACTTCACTCACCTCAATTGTATACCATCATCCTCTGTTGGATGGAGAGCTAGCAGCACTTCACTCACCCCAATTGTATACCAGACTCCTCTGATGGATGGAGAGCTAGCAGCACTTCACTCACCCCAATTGTATACCATTATCCTCTGTTGGATGGAGAGCTAGCAGCACTTCACTCACCCCAATTGTATACCAGACTCCTCAGATGGATGGATAGCTAGCAGCACTTCACTCACCTCAATTGTATACCAGACTCCTCTGATGGATTGAGAGTTTGCAGCACTTCACTCACCTCAATTGTATACCAGCATCATCTGTTGGATGGAGAGCTAGCAGCACTTCACTCACCCCAATTGTATACCAGCATCATCTGTTAGATGGAGAGCTAGCAGCACTGCAGTGAACTCAATTGTATACCAGCAACATGTGATGGATGGAGAGCTAGTGGCACATTTCTTCTACAAATTGCATACCAGCAACATCTGTTGGATGGTGAGCTAGCAGAATTTCACTCACCTCGATTGTATACCAGTGGGGGGGGGGGGGTGGGGGTGGGGGGGTGGGTGGGTTTTGTTGGTGGGGGGGGGGTTGGGGGGGGTTGGTGGGGGGTGGGGTGTTGTTTGGGGGGGGGTGTGTGTGGGGGGGGTGGTGGGGGGGGGGGGGGGTGGGGGGGGGGGGGGGTGGGGGGGGGGGGGGGTGGGAGGGGGGGGGGGTTTCGGGGGGTGGGGGTGGTGGGGGGGGTGGGTTGGGGTGGGGCGGGGGTGGTGGGGGGGGGGGGGGCTCTGGGTGGGGGGTGGGGGGGGTTGGGGGGGGGGGGGGTGGGGGGGCGGGGGTTGGGTGGGGGGCGGGGGGGGTGGGGGGGGGGGGGGGTGGGGGGGGGGGGGGGTGGGGGGGGGGGGGGGTGGGGGGGGGGGGGGGTGGGGGGGGGGGGGGGTGGGGGGGGGGGGGGGTGGGGGGGGGGGGGGGTGGGGGGGGGGGGGGGTGGGGGGGGGGGGGGGTGGGGGGGGGGGGGGGTGGGGGGGGGGGGGGGTGGGGGGGGGGGGGGGTGGGGGGGGGGGGGGGTGGGGGACAACTTATTACATGGTTAAATACCAAATATTGTTGAGCAAAGCCTCTCTTCTACTACCGCCATATGAACAATAACCTGTTATATCATGGGCCAACTTATTACATGGTTAAATACCGAATATTGTTTTCAATGAACTTTTATTTTGTGAGATATATGGAGATATGTTTTGTGTCCCCCCCCCTTCTTGGCAGCACCTTGATTTGGCCTACCTCCTCCTCGTCTAGCATAAGTTCGCCAACCGCTCAACATTGTGAAGCAATTAAATAATCATAAAACTTTCGTAGACTTTCATATTCTTCTTGACATTTGTTTAAAACTATTCTAAAATTCAAGAGGATAGCCTTTTTACTCTCCTTCTTTCAATATTATTACACAAAAAATACTGATTAAATTGCATTTTAAATATAGTCTAATTAGTTTTTAATGGAAATTCACTTACATGACCAATACAATTTTGGCTACTATCATTTTTCTTTTCTTCTACCCCAACGGTATTATTTTGGGAATTATTATAGATAGCTAATATATAAAATTTCCATGTCACAATGTTAGTTAGCGTACTCGTCCAAAACAGCTTTACCGATTTTTACCAAATTTTTATATACGCATTCAGTAGGTCTGAGAATCGGCTGCTATCTATTTTTCATACCCCTAATTGATAAGGGTTGTTCACCCTTAATATATTTTTTTTAATTTTTGGACAACATTTTTTGTTTTTATTTTTTATAATGTGGCATTAAAAAATACATACAACCCTAAATTTTTACTTTTTTATCACCAACCCCTATTTTTTTTATAGCCATTTTAGTAATTTAATCATTATCATCCCGCTCGATAGCTGATCAATTATAGTGTTTTTAACTGTACTTCGATTAAAATTTCAATTTGCAATGACAATCAACAAATCCCAAGGCCAAACGATGTCTATTTGTGGCTTAGATTTGAGTACACCATGTTTTTCACACGGGCAATTGTACGTAGCATGCTCTCGAGTGGGTAAACCATCCAGTTTGTTTGTGCTCACTAAAGATGGGCTAACAAAAAATATTGTTCATGCTATAGCATTAAAAGATTGATGTTGTTTGTTAGTGTTACTGTCGTAATTAATATGTGATATGTAATTTTAAGAAATAAACTATAATAACTTAAAAATAACATTGTTTGGCGTTTGTTATTTTTATATTCCGTTATCGTTGATAGCGCTCCATGCCTATCTCATGCATATACCACATACTTACACACTTATAATAAGTAAGTTACTTTTTGTCTACACTAGAATTTATCTAGAAACTAGAAATAATTTATATGGAAAAACAACATTTGCCGGGTTATCTAGTATACCTAGTAGTAGTGGTATTATATATATATATATATATATATATATAATACCACTTTAATTTCATAGTTACACAACAGAATAATTCATTCTCTGGTTTTGCACATGTCTCTCTTTATCATATGGTAAATACAATGTATAGATATTGTAGACTACAGATATTGCTAATGGCTTTATAGAGTTATAATTTGTATACTTACATAATTAATAAGGACAGTGGTGTCTTTTGGAAGAAGGGGCTCATTTTCCTTTCTATGAATCGTACCGTTTGGTATTTGATGTGGGCCTGATGTTGGTCGTGGACCGGGCTCCTCAATATCACCACCTAATCATTAATATATGCTTAGTATTTTAATTCATATCACTTACTTCAATCACTATCTCTCTCTCTCTCTCCCTCCCTCCCGCCTCTCTCTCTCTCTCCCTCTCTCTCTCTCTCTCTATATATACTAGCTGAGGTACCCGGCTTGGCTCGGGAATTCATTTTAGGCTGAATAAAGATGGTATTTTTTTGGCAATTTCCCCGTCACAGTTTTTAGGGTTCATACCAGTCATTGCAGTGCATTTGTTAATAATAAAATTATTAGTTATTTAAGACTTCACTCTTCTTATATTATTATATTTCCCGTCTCCTGTGCATGTAGGTTTTTTTTATAACGTAATAAACGGAATAATTCATCGTCGTTGAAAGTATTCTGTCTTCCAAACCATTGATGAATTAAAGTTCCTTTCCCTTGCTGCAGTCCAAAGCTTAATGGTGACAGCTGTTTTAGATACATCATAACCGAAAAACAAATAGAATATGAAATATCGTAAATTTTTATTTCAGGCCACCCTTATAACCCCCACTCCTGTTTGAACCTATAAATTTTAATATAGCTTATAATCATGGAAGAATTAATGCTAATTCACATACCGAGTTTTGTTAAGTTCGGTTCAACCGTTAGTGCCAAAAAATAGTTGACAAACAAATGTGAATATAACAGAAGTTACTCTAAATAACAAAATAAACCACTTTTGTTATGTGCATAATTACCGAAACCCCAATAGGAAACGAAATATCACTATTTTTAATTTCAGGCCTCCATTACAACCCTCACTCCTGCTCCTCCCTAGAAATGTTGGTACCACTTTATCATCTCATTTATACTTTATTATACGGCAAATTTGAATATAACAAAAGTTACTTTAAATAAAAAAAACAAAACAATTTTTGTCATGTGCATATTAGCCGAAAATCCAGTAGAAAACAAAATACCGCTATTTTTAATTTCAGACCTCCCTTACAACCCCCACTCCTACCCGTCCCTAGAAATGTTGGTATGGCTTATTATCATGAAGGAGTTAGTGCTAATAGTACGGAGTTTTGTTTAGTTCGGTTGAGTCTTTCGTACTAAATAAAATTGTTGATCCCCGTTATAGTATTTAGCGTATAACTCATTTATACCTCCGTATAAGGAAAAAGTGTATATAACAAAAGTTACTCTAAATAACAAAATAACCAACTTTTGTTATGTGCATATTTGAAGAAAAACCAATAGGAAATGAAATATTGCTATTTTTAATTTCAGTTCTTCCTTATAACCCCCACTCCTGTTCCTCTCAGAGGATATCAACGTAGCGTAAAGTCTAAGTTGGGTTAAATGTAATATACATGCCAAGTTTCATAAAATTCGGTTCAACCGTTTATGCGTGAAAAGGTAACACACAAACAGACATACACCAAAGAAACAAAAGTCCGTTACGCAGGGGCTGCGTAAATTGAGCAGATTTCCCACGTAAAGTTATACAATAGAGAAATATCCGTACGATTGCTGAAGAATTACGGAAAAGGCCGAACTAGCTTTTGGCGGGAAACTCATTCTCTTCCGTTATCCGCCCACATTTAATAAAAACAATTAATGAAATATAACATATTAATTTTCTTGAAAACAATTTACTAAAGCTAGTGGTGTAATTTGTAATGAATCAGAATCAATTTTATCTCAATCACTCAAATTTTAGTAATCCAAAAACAAAATGAGGGGGGGGGGTCAAAAGAACGTATTTGCATATATCTCACAATTTAAAAGTTTAAAAGAAAACAATATTTGGTATTAACTTTAATGTGTACAATTACACTTTCCTCCACAACATAATGATTTTCCGATATAGCCAATTCTGAACGGTAACTTTTGGGGACTAATAGAATAGAAATTTTAGGTGTGCAGAATAAATGAAAATGTGTTCCTAATGAATCCCTCTACACGTTTTGACTCGCCGTTTTTCCATAATTCAAACCATAATCATGGGTAGCATTTAATTAAATTAAATATCATCTGTAGTGAACATATTTCCTTTCAAAAAGTCCGTCACGCAGGGGCTGGGTAAACTAAGCAGATTTCCCACGTGAAGTTTTACTCTCATCCATTATCTGCCCCGATTTCATAAAAATACAAATATCTCGATTAATATTCAAGATAGAGAATAAATGTGTATAACAATATTTATAGTAAATTTAATTTGCAATAAGATTGATTCTATACAATTTTTCGATCCGACGTATAGTAACGGAAATATTTCGAATTTTAGAAAATCCTCCCCCTCTAAACTCCCCCTCCCATTGGCCCGATTTCAGCCATTAAGGGAAATCTGCTAAAACCAATCCGAGCTCATATAGTTTAAGCATAGTTTTGTACACAAGATTTTATTCGTAATAGGAAATCTCACAATCAGTGGAAATCACTTCCAGTAATGCCAGTATTTCACAGGAAATAAGTAAACTCAATTAACTGTTTAGGTTCCCGTCATCTTCCGCTCCAGCATGAGAGTTCCCAACATTCTTCTCCTTAAATTATTGATTCAAAATATTACTTTAATAATTTATCTACCGGATGGAATTAAATAATAGTGTTACCCTAAAAATAATTTCATTTATATTCAAAAAGCTAGTCTAGGGGAAGAGATCGTAGCCGTCCCTGCAACCTAAGTACTACTTTAAACAATCATATCGAGTTTAAACGCATATTATCTTTTTTCATAATGACATTACCATTAACGTTTAATTGTTTTGATAGTACTTTGTTCCCATAACATCAAGATACATTATACAAATTAATAATGGAAATTCCCTTATAGTTTACATTTCTATTAGAAATAAATAACAAAGTTATTTTCTAGGAAAAATAAATAAATGAGGAGGGGGTGACGAAGATTTATAACCTCACTAATCCGAATCATACTTTGAACTATCATATAAGACGAAAACATCATTTGTCATAATATTCATTTATTAAAAACCCTTAAATAAGTACTAATATAATTAATGACTCCCGCTATAGTTTCAGCATATATCACGTTTATACTTTTCTAGATTACAAAAGTTATTTTAAATAAGAAAAAATAAACTACTTTTGTCATGTTCATATTTACAGAAAACCCAAACGAAAAGAAATAATGCTATTTTTAATTTCAGGCCTCCCTCACAACCCCCACTCCTGCTTGTCCCTAGAAATGTTGGTATGGCTCATTATAATTAAGGCGTTAGTGCTAATACACATACCGAGTTTTATTTAGTTCCGTTGAGTCTTTTGAGTCAAATAAAATTGTTGACTCCCGCTATAATTTTTAGCGTATAACGCATTTATACTTCGGAATACGACAAAAGTATATATAACAAAAGTTAATCCCAATAACAAAATAAACAATGGTTGTTATGTTCATATTTGCCAAAAAACCAATGGGAAACGAAATATCGCTATTTTTAATTTCAGGCCTTACTTATAACCGCCACTCTTGTTCTTCTCAGAGAATATTAATATAGCCTAAAGTCTAAGTTGGGTTTGTAGTAATATACATACCAAGTTTTATAAAATTCGGTTAAGCCGTTTATGCGTGAAAAGGTAACAAACAAACAAACATACACCAAAGAAAGAAACAAAATGCAGTTATACGCTAAAAAGTACAGTCAACAATTTTATTTGACACAAAAGACTCAACCGAACTAAATGAAACTCGGTATGTGTATTAGCACTATCTATTTCATTATAATAAGCTATACCAACATTTCTAGGGACGAGCAGGAATGGGGGTTGTAAGAAAGGCCAAAAATTAAAAATAACGATTTTCGTTTCCTATTGGTTTTTCGGGAAATATGCACAGGATAAAAGTTGTTTACTTTGTTATTTAGAGTAACTATGGTTATATTCACTTTTGTCATATAGCAAATTATAATCGAGATATACACTAAACACTAAGGCGGGAGCCAACTATTTTATTGGACAGTAATTGTTGAACCAAACTTAACAAAACTCGGTATGTGAATTATCATTAATTCTTCCCAGGTTATAAGCTATATTAAAAAGGGTAGGTTCAAACGGGAGTGGGGGTTATAAGGGAGGCCTGAAATGAAAAATTGCGATATTCCGTTTCCCATTGGGCTTTCAACGGATGCACGTAACATACGTTGTTATTTGTGTTATTTGTAGTAACTTTTGTGTATTTCGTTTTCTATTAGTTTTTCTGCAAATATGAACAGGACAAAAGTTGCTCATTTTGTTATTTAAAGTAACTTTTGTTATATTCACTTTTGTCGTATAACAAAGTATAAACGAGATATACGTTAAAAACTAAAGCGGAGGTCAACAATTTTATTGAGCACTAGCGATTGAACCTAAATTAACAAAACTCGTTATGTGAATTAGCATTAATACTTCCATGATTATAAGGTATAAGGGAGGCCTGAAATAAAAATTCGCGATATTTCATTTTCTATTTGTTTTTCGTCAAAGGTGCACTTACAACAGCTGTTTACTTTGTTATTTAGAGCAACTTTTGTTTCATACAATTTTTTGTATAACAATGTAAGAAGCAAGCAATTTGTGTAGAAATATTGATATGCTCAACAATTCTTTCCAATTTGAACTACCAGATACCTCACCTGGAGAAATGATTTCAAATCTATGTTAATATTTTATCCTTGATAATTCATATCTATCTTATTTTTTTTGACGCCAGTAACAGATTGGATCAAGTAAAGTATACTGCCTCCCCCGTCTCTTCTCTTGTTCCAAACATTAATTCTCAATTTTATTTTGTACAAAAGACTAAACCCAATTAAACAAAACTCCGTATGTGAATTAGCACTAACTTTCTTTTCTTTTATGATAATAAGCTCTACCATTATTTCTAGAGATGGGCAGGAGTGGGGGTTGTAAGGGAGACCTGAAATTAAAAATAGCGGTATTTCATTTCCCATTGGTGTTTCGGCAATTATGCACATATCAAAAGCTGTTTATTTTGTTATTTAAAGTAACGTTTGTTATATTCACTTTTGTTTTAAAACAAAGTATAAACGAGATATATACTGAAATGCAAAGCGGGAGTCGTCAGTTTTATTGGGCTCTAAGAATTGAACGGAATTTAACAAAACTCAGTATGTGAGTTAGCTTTTCGTTTCACATGTCATAGATACCACGTGAGTTAACTCACTTTCGTTACTCCTCCAAGATAATAAGCGGTACCAACATTTCTAGGGAGGAGCAGAAGTGGGGGTTATAAGGGAGGCCTGAAATTAAAAATAGCGACATTTCGTCTCCTATTTCTTTTTCGGCAAATCATTAGAGGCTGAATATTGAGGGTATTTTTATAGAAAAGCTTCAATGTGTACAATTATACTTCCTGTCTGGGCGTATTATTTTTCCATAAGGGTAACTGTGGGGACTTATAGAATAGAAAATTTAATTTAAAAGAGTAAATGAAAATGAGTTCCCAATCAACCCCTCTCTACTGTTGGGCACACCGTGAATAATTCAAATCATGATCATGGATAGCATTTATTATAATGAAATAGTATCTATAATGCACATATTTTCTGTCAAACCCACTCCGAGCACACATAGTTTAGAAATAGTCGGTTATAAGTAGAAAGAAATTCCAATAGTGCCAACAATTAACAGGAAATAAGTTAATACAATTTACTGTGTTAGCCTCCGTGTAACTTCCTCTTCCGCTTGAGATTTATAACCTCACTAATACGAATTATACATAGAACTACTATATAAGTCGAAAAACATAACATTATTATGCCTATATCAAATAAACATTAATTAGTAATAATACAATTAGTCTTTTGTGCCAAATAAAATTGTTCACTCCCACTAAAGTTTTTAGTGTATAACTTATTTATACTTTGGTATACATCAAAATTGTATATAATAAAAGTTACTCTATATAATAAAATAAACAACTTTTGTTATGTGCATATTTGCTGAAAACACAATAGGAAACGAAATATTGCTATTTTTAATTTCAAGCCTCCCTTATAAACCCCACTCCTGTTTATCTCAGAGAATATTAATATAGCTATTCAATTTAAAAATTGAAGCGGTAATAAAACTACACCAGCCCCATCTGTTATCAACTAGGCCAACCAAGGATGTCCCTTAAGAGTGCTGAGCTCTATTGCCTACTTGTGTAAACACTACCTGAGAGGACATTCTTGGGTCCAAAGGGAAAAGACAAGGAACAAGATCAGAACAGTCGAGTGAGTAGGACAGCAGAGTAAGTAGAGCCTCTCCTGAGTAGCAGAGTTTTAGTTTCTTTTCACACACGTTTTGAAACATCCAAAATGAGTGAGTAAAGGAAGGAGCATCCAGGGGAGACCAGGATGGAGGGAGAGCACCAGAACAGCATCCAGGGGAGACCAGGATGAAGGGAGAGCACCAGAACAGCATCCAGGGGAGACCAGGATGGAGGGAGAGCACCAGAACAGCATCCAGGGGAGACCAGGATGGAGGGAGAGCACCAGAACAGCATCCAGGGGAGACCAGGATGGAGGGAGAGCAGCAGAACAGCATCCAGGGGAGACCAGGATGGAGGGAGAGCACCAGAACAGCATCCAGGGGAGACCAGGATGGAGGGAGAGCACCAGAACAGCATCCAGGGGAGACCAGGATGGAGGGAGAGCACCAGAACAGCATCTAGGGCAGCATCCAGGGGAGACCAGGGTGGAGGGAGAGCACCAGAACAGCATCCAGGGGAGACCAGGATGGAGGGAGAGCACCAGAACAGCATCACAATTTCAGCAGCATCCCATAAAGTAATCATTAATCTACTAACACATATCTGCCCTGCAATAGTCCATTCCCCGATAACAAGTAAATTATCCAATATAATATTATAATAGTAATAACCGTCTTATAAATCAACATGGTTCTCCGGTATCAAAATATATACAACTTCCATGAACCAGCACTTCATTTGAAATATTGCAAGCCGTTAGTGGGTAAGGCCGAAGGGCTTGCAAATTCAATAGTCTGAAGTCTAAGTTGGGTTAGTAGTAATACACATGCCAAGTTTCATAAAATTCGGTTCAGCCGTTTTGGCGTGAAAAAGTAACAAACATACAAGAACGAAACAAAATGCAGTTATGGTGTCTATGACGTGTCAAACAAAAGGTATCGTGAAATTTTGAGAACAAAATCAATGCACAGACAGAAGTCACAATTTTAGCAGATTTTCCTTGAGGGAAATCAGCTATTTAGGTCATACGCATGACGCGATTTTTGAAAAATTTCCTGAAATGTCCATCGATTCTACCCAGGAGAAGACAAAATGAGTTCTGTTTAAAATTATATATATATATATATATATATTGTTGCGAAAATTTATTTGGAAAGTGTGACATAGATCAAAGCAGCCGACAGAAAGTTCTAGCCTCTACTAGGATCGTCCAGCCAGGCGTCGAGGGGTCCAGACAATTCCCCTTTGATGTATGCCGACAAGCTATATAAAGAAGGGCTTGCCGTGAGCAGTCAGTTTTATGCTCACCTGTCTTGATGTTCACATCAGTGCTACAGTGCGACTTAGTGCAGTGCGGTAAAGTGTTTTATAAGAAGAACAGTGTTAACAGATTAGTGCCGTGACTGTAAGTAACAGTTTAGTGGCGTGTTTAAGACAGTGCAGTGCCGCGAAGTAAAGGACAGTGCAGTGCCGCGAAGTAAAGGACAGTGCAATGCCACGAAGTAAAGGACAGTGCAGTGCCGCGAAGTAAAGGACAGTGCAGTGCCGTCTTGTTGTGAATTTCAGTGACCGTGAGTGAATTATTGGACTGTGTAATCTGAAGAACAGTGACGCTATCAGTGTATACTGTGAGTAGTAATTAAGAATAATTACCAAGTTAATTGTGCATTATCCAAATAAATTGTGCAGTGATAAAAACTGTGAAACTTGCGAGTATTTAATTTTGCAATCCAAAAGAACTCTTATTAAAAACGTTTATTACTGGTTTTGGTAATAAAAACGTAACAATATATATATAAACTAGCTATGGTAGCCGGCTTCGCCAGGGAATGAGGCTGAATGAAGATAATATTTTTTGGTGAGGCTTTACTTTCCACTATGTTTTGACATTTCCCCATCCCAGTGTTTAGAATTTATATCCGTCGTTGCTGTGGATTTGTTAATAATAAAGTTATTTGTTATGTAAGGCTTCACTGTCCTCAATATTTTTATATTTCCCATCTCCTGTGCATGTAGGCTTCTCTTATAACCCCCACTCCCGTTTGAACCTAAAAAATTTAATATAGCTAATAATTATGGAAGAATTAATGCTAATTCACATACCGAGTTTTGTAAAGCTCTGTTCAATAGTTAGTGCCAAATAAAATTGTCGGGTACCGTCTTAGTTCTCAGTGTATATCTCGTTTATACTTGGTATACGACAAAAGTAAATATAACAAAATTTACTGTAAATAAAAATAAACAACTTTTGTCATGTACTTATTTGCCGAAAAACCAATAGAAAACGAAATATCACTATTTTTAATTTCAGGCCTCCCTTACAACCCCCACTCCTGCAAGTCCTAGAAATGTTGGTACCGTACTGCTTATTATCAAGGAGGAGTTAGTGCTAACTCACATACCGAGTTTTATTAAATTCCGTTAAATTGTTACAACCCAATAAAACTGTTGGCCCCCGCTTTGCATTTTAGTGTATATCCCGTTTATACTTTGTTATAAAACAAAAGTGAATATAAGAAATGTTAATTTAAATAACAAAATAAGCAACTTCTGTCATGTGCATATTTGCAGAAAAACGAGTAGAAAACAAAATACCGTTATTTTAGCAGATTTCCCTTAGGGGAAATCAGCTATTGAGGTTGTACTCATGATGGAATTTCCGAATTCTTTCTTCAAATGTCCATCGATACTACCTACTAGATGACGAAAATGAGGTCCGTTCGAAACTGTATATATATATATATATATATATATATATATATATATATATATATTTGTCTTTTACCGCTCTAGCGGTTGCAATTTTTGTTTAATCGTTACCAAACTCGATATTTAGTTATTTTATGTAAAAAGAAAGATCAAGTTCGTTAACGGCTGAAATCGGACCAGTGGGAGGGGGGGGGGTTAGAGGGGAGGATTTTCGAAAATTCGAAATATCTCTGTTACTATACGTTGGATCGAAAAATTTTACAGAAGCAATCTAATTGCAAATTAAATTTACTATAAATGTTGTTATATACATTTTTCTCTATCTGGAATATTAACCGAGATATTTGCATTTTTATTAAATCTAGGCGCCTAACGTACGAGCCAAAAGCTAGTTCGACGTTTTCCTTGAATGGCTCGGCTCTTTTAAAATTTCTCTATTGTAAAACTTCACGTGGGAAATCTGCTTAGTTCACGCAGCCCCTGCGTGATGGACTTTTTAGTGTATATCACGTTTATACGTTGTTATAAAACAAAAGTGAATATGACAAATGTTACGCTAAATAACAGAATAAACAACTTTTGTCATGTGCATGTAGTGCTATTTCACATACCGAGTTTGGTTTAGTTCGGTTGAGTTTTTTGTACCAAATAAAATTGTTGACTTCCGCAGTAGTTTTTAACGTATAACTCATTTATACTTAGGCATATGACAAAAGTTTATATTACAAAAGTTACTCCAAATAATATAATAAACAACTTTTGTTATGTGCATAATTGCCGAAAAAGCAATAGGAAACCAAAACATTGCTATTTTTAATTTCAGGCCTCCTTTATAACAATCACTCCTGTTTGTCTCAGAGAATATTAACATAGCCTAAAGTCTAAGTTGGGTTAGTAGTAATATACATGCTAAGTTTCATAAAATTCGGTTCAGACATTTATGCGTGAAAAGGTAACAAACAAACAAACGGACACGAAGGAAACAAAATGCAGTTATGGTGTCTATGACATGTGAAACGAAAAGTAATCGTGAAATTTCACGAAAAAAATCAAAGTACTGACAGAGGTTACAATTATATATATATATATATATATATATATATATATATATATATATATATATATATATATATATACTAGCTAAGGTACCCGGCGATGCCCGGGAAATCATTGTTGACTTACTAAAGATGGTATTTTGATAGCAAGACTTCAATGTGTACAATTACACTTCCATCCAAGACGTAATGGTTTTCCTAAATAGCCAACCCTGAAGGGTAACTTCAGGGGATTGATATAATAGAAATTTTAGTTTTGAAGAATAAATGAAAATATGTTCCTAATCTATCCCTTTACACTTTTTGACTCACCTTTTTTCAATACTCGTAATTCAAACCATAATCATGGGTAGAATTTATTACAATTAAATATCATCTATAATGAACATATTTCCTTTCAAAAGCCAATCCGAGCTCATATAATATTAGGCAAAGTTTTTGCACGTAAGATTATATTTGTAATAGTGAATCACACTGGAAACTACTTTCAGTAATGCCAGACGGGAAATTAGTAAACTCAATTATCTAGTAAGGCTCCATTCATCTTCCGCTCCCGCATGAGACTTCTCAAAATTCTTCTACTTAAATTATTGATTCAAAACATTATTTTAATAATTTATCTACTGGATGGAATGAAATAATAGAGGTACCCTGAAAATATCATATCATATACGCATATTGCTTTTTGTCATAATGACATTACCATTAACGTTTAATTATTATGATAGCGCATATTTGTTTCAATAACATCAAGGTACATTATACAAATTAAATAATGGAAATGCTCTTATAGTTTATATTTCTATTGGAAATAAATAACAAAGCTATTTTCTAGGAAAAATAAATAAATGAGGAGGGGGTGACGAAGATTTATACCTCACAAATCCGAATCATACTTTGAACTATCATATAAGACGAAAACATAACATCATTTGTCATAGTATTCATTTATTAAAACCCCTTAAATGAGTACTAATATAATTATTGACTCCCGTTTAGCGTATATCCCGTGTTTACTTCATTTTACGACAAAAGTGAATGCACACATAAGTTACTCTAAATAACAAAGTAAACCACTTTTGTTATGTGCATGTTTGCCGAAAAACAAATAGAAAATAGAAAAACCGAGTTTTTCATTTCAGCCTCTCTTATAATCCCCACTCCCCTTTAAACCTAAAATTTTTAATATAGCTTATAATCATGGAAGAATTAATGCTAATTCACACTCCGAGTTTTGCTAAGTTCGGTTCAATCGTTAGTGCCCAACAAAATTGTTGGCTCCCGCTTTAGATTTTAGTGTATATCTCGTTTATACTTTTCTATACGACAAAAGTGAATAAAACAAAAGTTACTTTAAATAGAAAAATAAACTACTTTTGTTATGTTCATATTTGCCGAAAAAGCAATAGGAAACGAAATATCGCTATTTTTAAATTCAGGCCTCCCTTATAACCCCCACTCCTGCCCGTCCCTAGAAATGTTAGTATGGCTTATTATAATGAAAGCGTTAGTACTAACTCACATACAGAGTTTGGTTTAATTCGGTTTAGTCTTTAGTGCCAAATAAAATTGTGGACTCCCGCTTTAGTTTACAGCGTATAACTCATTTATGCTTCCGTATACGGCAAAAGTGCATATAACAAACGTTACTCTAAATAACAAAATAAACAACTTTTGTTATGCGCATATTTGCTGAAAAAGCAATAGGAAACGAAATATCGCTATTTTTAATTTCAGGCCTCCCTTATAACCCCCACTCCTGCCCGTTCCTAGAAATGTTAGTATGGCTTATTATAATGAAGGCGTTAGTACTAATTCACATACCGAGTTTGGTTTAATTCGGTTTAGTCTTTAGTGCCAAATAAAATTGTGGACTCCCGCTTTAGTTTATAGCGTATAACTCATTTATGCTTCCGTATACGTCAAAAGTGCATATAACAAAAGTTACTTTAAATTACAAAATAAACAACTTTTGTTATGTGCATATTTGCTGAAAAAGCAATAGGAATCGAAATATCGCTATTTTTAATTTCAGGCCTCCCTTATAACCCCCACTCCTGTTCGTCTTAGAGAATATTAATATAGCCTAAAGTCTAAGTTGGGCTAGTAGTAATATACATACCAAGTTTCATAAAATTCGGTTCAGCCGTATATGCGTGAAAAGGTAACAAACAAACAAACAAATAAACAAACAAACAAACAAACAAACAGACACGAAAGAAACAAAATGTAGTTATGGTGTCTATGACATGTGAAACGAAAAGTTATCGTGAAATTTCGCGAAAAAAATCAATGTACAGACAGAGGTTACAATTTAATATATATATATATATATATATATATATATATATATATATATATATATATATATATTTCTTCTGTCTTCTATTTAATATATATTTCTATGGAGTGGCTGTAGATTGATGTATGTGTATGGGGTGGCTGTATAGATGTGTCCCACTCCAATCAATCATCCATGTCAGGCAGTCATCATATTATATTATACTTTGTTATACGACAAAAGTTACTCTAAGTAACAAAATAAACAACTTTTATCCAGTGCAAATTTGACGAAAAGGGAAACGAAATATAGCTATTTTTAATTTTAGGCCTCCCTTCCAACCCCCACCCCTGCTCCATCTGCCGGGCTGATTTGTGAATCTCAACTATCCAGGGTGTCAGTCAACCGCATAGAGAATAATTCATTCAAATCGGCCCAGCCGTTTAGGAGTTCAGTGACATATACACCTACAGTCGAATTATATATATAAAGATAATACAGTTTATATTTTGCATACTATTTACTGTTTGCGGTCTTCTCCGTTCTTCCTTGTTCTGTGGGACATAGGTATACCTCTGGACAGAGTTAATCATGTGGGTGCCGACTAGTGTGAATCGGCCGAAACTCCTGCAGTCTACTGCCCTGATGGTCAGCGGCGGTTGGTACAGCTCCTGCTCAGGCAGCTCCTGACAGACAACATTAACCTTGTTTAGTCAATACATCAGTAGCAATTTGACACTTGACAACAAAATGTCATGCTCTAATGTTTTTTAGTTAAGTTCTAAAACAGAAGAAAGATACTTTATATATATGGTCTATTTCTCCATTGGTTTTGTTAGTAAAAACATGTAACATAGGATAACATTTTAGACCAACACTATTTGTGATTACGTTTGCTTAAAATACGTGAATTAAAACCAACAACGCACGCACACATGCACGCTCGAAGCATGAACGCATACTCTACTAAATATAAATATGAAATGTTCATAAATTCAATGTATATACTAGTCACCAGATATACACTTCCTCAAAATAGTTAATAGTGAAGCTTACCAATTCAAGAAATTTGACTGGAGTACTGAAATTAGGATTCTTCTTGGCATTGTGTATGACTGATGAATAGAGGATATGACCTGCACACTCGATATCAACTCTAGGCCGGTCCACTGTCAACAGGTGGACTCTCTTCAAATCCCTTAATCCCCAAAACAGAACTTCTAGCCTGAAAATAAAAATAAATAAAAGTTGCGTGTGTGTGTGTGTGTGTGTGTGTGTGTGTGTGTATATGTGTGTGTGTATATATATATATATATATATATATATATTTATATTTATAAGTTTGTGTTCCATCGCATGTGTGTGTGTGAGTGGATTCGCATCTGTTTGTGTGTGTGTAAGCTGTGGTAAGGTGTGTGTAAAAAGTAAGCCCTACCTAGTGAGGTGCCTGATGTCAGGTAAGTAAGCCCTACCTAGTGAGGTGCCTGATGTCAGGTAAGTAAGCCCTACCTAGTGAGGTGCCCGCTGTCAGGAAAGTAAGCCCTACCTAGTGAGGTGCCTGATGTCAGGTAAGTAAGCCCTACCTAGTGAGGTGCCTGATGTCAGGTAAGTAAGCCCTACCTAGTGAGGTGCCTGATGTCAGGTAAGTAAGCCCTACCTAGAGAGGTGCCTGATGTCAGGTAAGTAAGCCCTACCTAGTGAGGTGCCTGATGTCAGGTAAGTAAGCCCTACCTAGTGAGGTGCCTGATGTCAGGTAAGTAAGCCCTACCTAGTGAGGTGCCTGATGTCAGGTAAGTAAGCCCTACCTAGTGAGGTGCCTGATGTCAGGTAAGTAAGCCCTACCTAGTGAGGTGCCTGATGTCAGGTAAGTAAGCCCTACCTAGTGAGGTGCCTGATGTCAGGTAAGTAAGCCCTACCTAGTGAGGTGCCTGATGTCAGGTAAGTAAGCCCTACCTAGTGAGGTGCCTGATGTCAGGTAAGTAAGCCCTACCTAGTGAGGTGCCTGATGTCAGGTAAGTAAGCCCTACCTAGTGAGGTGCTTGCTGTCAGGTAAGTAAGCCCTACTTAGTGAGGTGCCTGATGTCAGGTAAGTAAGCCCTACCTAGTGAGGTGCCTGATGTCAGGTAAGTAAGCCCTACCTAGTGAGGTGCCTGATGTCAGGTAAGTAAGCCCTACCTAGTGAGGTGCCTGATGTCAGGTAAGTAAGCCCTACCTAGTGAGGTGCCTGATGTCAGGTAAGTAAGCCCTACCTCGTGAGGTGCCTGATGTCAGGAATGTTTATTTTGAAATTTGAAATAATTTAGATGTTAAATATACAATTAAGTTATCATAATAATATCTTTCCTTCTACTATATATAACATACATAAACATGGACTCATGAGTCCGTCTGATGAGCTCGGCCATTATTTACTAAATTATTAATCACCATGGTTGATTATTGCTATATAGATATATAAACATAGCATTAACATGCTATTACTATATTCTAAATAAAACAAATAATCTTTTATAAGAATTCTATCTTTAAAAACAAAAAAAAAATAAACTAACTATTAATATTTATTCACAAATAAAAAGAAAAAAAAAAGGAATAATAAATAGAAAACTTATCCATTATACTGAGCTACTTGTAACTTGCTATATCTCTGTGCAACACACAGATATTTATGAAGGGCCTGCCAATCTTTGCCATTCAAGAACAAAATAAATTCATTTTGGCTAAATTTTGATGAGCCAACGAACTGTTTCCTAAATTCACTAAGCACTGGGCATACTGCTATAAAATGATATGTATTTTCTAATTCATTCATATTACATAAGGAGCATAACTATTGGCCTTCAGTTCTACATACTGAATAATTCAGATTTAACATTTCCCTCCTTGCTTTCATTATAAGGCGCGTGAAACGTAAACTATTATTGCTGTTCAAATAACTATTACTACCTAAAATTATTTCGAGATTCTTGTAATTAGAGTGAAACCTAGATTATTTGCCTTTCCCAACATTTCTTCAATAAATTGCAACCTTAATTTTTCCAATATTATTTCTGTTTTCTTATTCATACTTCGTTGCTCTTTAATCCAGCTACAATATACACCCAGATACTCCTGGCTGATATTTTCAATACTCCTAAACCAATTAGCCTGTTTTTCAATTATATGCTCAGCAATTATTCTGGGCCAACGATGACTTGGGAGGTTTAATGATCTACTTAAATAATTTAAGAATAATTTAAGGGTGAAAAAGTAAAGAGGGTAATGCTTAGATTCCAAAAGCAATATATAATCTGGACAGTTTTTTTGAAGTGCAAACATCTTTTTAATGAAGTATTTTTGAATTAATTCGACCTCAATATATTTTTCATAGCCCCAGAATTGTGCACGATAGCACATAACTGCTCTTGAAGTAGATTCGAATACACTATACTTGGAGTCGAGTGGTATATTTTTATTAGTGATAAATGTGTGACATGTCGAATTAATTCCAAATGTGGCTGTAGTGATCTTTTCCCTGAAATGATGTTTCATTACCAGTCGACGAGTGAGTGGTATACCTAAATATTTTTATTCATTTACTACCTCTATTTCTGAGCCCCTAAAATACCATTTCTCTTTTTTTGACACCTTTCCTCCTTTTCTAAATATCATAATTTTTGATTTTTGCAAATTTATTGTCAAATTCCATAGGGCGCAATATTCACTAATTTTGTTTATCATATATTGCAGAACTTGAGGTTCCTCAGCCAAAAATATGATGTCATCGGCATACATTAAACAATAAATTTTAACTCTGGCAATAAATATTCCACCACCTATCTGGAATATCAATAATATAGTATATATATATATATATATATATATATATATATATATATATATATATATATATATATAGATGAGGTGACATTAAACATCCCTAAAACAAAGCACAGATTGTTTTAAAGTCTTGAGTAACTCCTTTGTCTGTCCACACTGCAGATTTAGTGTTTTTATATAAAGCTTGTAAAATATTTATAAATTTTGATGAGAGTCCTATAGTTAACAGCTTATAAAACAATGCTCTTCTGTCAGGCGAGTCAAATGCAGACTTGAAGTCGACAAAAAACCAGTATAGTTTTTTCCTTTTGGGGGCAGTTTTTATTTTAATTATGTTAAATAATGTAAATAGATTATCGACTGTCGAATATGATTTTCTGAAACCATGGTCGAATATGGGTTTCCTTCAATATTTTGTGATAGTCTTCCCATTGTTTTAGTCTCTGCTCCAGCAGTCCTGTGAATAATTTGGTAATACTGTCCATGAAACTTATACCTCGATAGCTGCTTGTATCATTTTTATTTTCTTTTTTAAACAAAGGGAATATTATGGATTTTTTAAAAGAATCTGGAATGTCTCCTGTGTCGTAGATGTAATAAAAAGTTTCTAGGATTTCTTCCAAGAACATTTCAGGGCAGTATTTATAAAATTCGACAGGGATTCTATCAAAGCCAGGTGCCTTTCCACTTTTAGCTCTACATAATACCGAACACAGTTCACTGAACTCAAAGGGAGCATCCAGAATGTAATTATGAATCAGGGGTGGTGCATACATGAAAGGGCTAGATTTTATTTCTGGATTTAATAAGTTACTCAGATAGAGTATATGATGAGGCGGCTACCTGTAGTTAGCTAACGTTGGTCGAATACCCCGAGGGACAGGGAGGACAGGTCCCGTCTCCTCAGGCACCTGGCAGCTGGGAGCTTTAGCTGAAGGCAAATCTGGCAGATCACCCTTAGTAAGCTGAAACAGTACATTCCATTACGAACAAAAATTAATAGTTTTAAATATATTATACAGAAAGATTCATGAATAATTAAGGTAAGAAAAGATGTCTAAATAAGAAAAAGATGACTAAATATCTATTTGGTATGGCAGCGAGGTACGTTATAGCACAAAAATATCTATTCAAATTCGAGGGTGATTAAGAGGAGCTATATAATTTCACTTAGATTATGCGATAGACAAGGTATCATCATGAATATGTGCTAGAGCATATTACCTCCAGTATTTCGAAGGTAGCTAGCAGTTCCCCCGCCTTCACCTGGCCTCTGTATTTCTGTTGCAGCTACAATGAATATGTGCTAGAGCATATTACCTCCAGTATTTCGAAGGTAGCTAGCAGTTCCCCCGCCTTCACCTGGCCTCTGTATATCTGCTGCAGCTACAATGAATATGTGCTAGAGCATATTACCTCCAGTATTTCGAAGGTAGCTAGCAGTTCCCCCGCCTTCACCTGGCCTCTGTATATCTGCTGCAGCTACAATGAATATGTGCTAGAGCATATTACCTCCAGTATTTCGAAGGTAGCTAGCAGTTCCCCCGCCTTCACCTGGCCTCTGTATATCTGCTGCAGCTACAATGAATATGTGCTAGAGCATATTACCTCCAGTATTTCGAAGGTAGCTAGCAGTTCCCCACCTCCAGTATTTCGAAGGTAGCTAGCAGTTCCCCCGCCTTCACCTGGCCTCTGTATATCTGTTGCAGCTACAATGAATATGTGCTAGAGCATATTACCTCCAGTATTTCGAAGGTAGCTAGCAGTTCCCCCGCCTTCACCTGGCCTCTGTATTTCTGTTGCAGCTACAATGAATATGTGCTAGAGCATATTACCTCCAGTATTTCGAAGGTAGCTAGCAGTTCCCCCGCCTTCTCCTGGCCTCTGTATATCTGCTGCAGCTACAATGAATATGTGCTAGAGCATATTACCTCCAGTATTTCGAAGGTAGCTAGCAGTTCCCCCGCCTTCACCTGGCCTCTGTATATCTGCTGCAGCTACAATGAATATGTGCTAGAGCATATTACCTCCAGTATTTCGAAGGTAGCTAGCAGTTCCCCCGCCTTCACCTGGCCTCTGTATATCTGCTGCAGCTACAATGAATATGTGCTAGAGCATATTACCTCCAGTATTTCGAAGGTAGCTAGCAGTTCCCCCGCCTTCACCTGGCCTCTGTATATCTGCTGCAGCTACAATGAATATGTGCTAGAGCATATTACCTCCAGTATTTCGAAGGTAGCTAGCAGTTCCCCCGCCTTCACCTGGCCTCTGTATATCTGCTGCAGCTACAATGAATATGTGCTAGAGCATATTACCTCCAGTATTTCGAAGGTAGCTAGCAGTTCCCCCGCCTTCACCTGGCCTCTGTATATCTGCTGCAGCTACAATGAATATGTGCTAGAGCATATTACCTCCAGTATTTCGAAGGTAGCTAGCAGTTCCCCTGCCTTCTCCTGCCCCCGGTATATTTCAAACCACTCCAGGCTCGGAGGGAACTCTGGCTTTTCATAAGGTTCACTGGCTAGTTTGACGTGTGCTCTTCCAACAGCTCTGCCAATGAATTCAGCTTTACCCTAAAAACTGATATTGATATATATATATCTTTGCATATAGTTTATTTGCTTGAATTATAACTTTTTTACTTACGACTTGGTCTCTATCAAAAATTTCTACAATAACTGTGGGGGGATCCCTCTTGATTTCTTCTCTTGTTCCATAGATGAGCAATTCGTCAAATACTAGAAGCTCATCCCATGTAGGACTCAGTGTTTCATCAATGACCTATGATTGAAATTAATGTTTTTTGAATAATATAGTAAATCGTAATCATTGAGTGAAATATACTAAGTCATGATCATTATTTGGAAATAAACTAAGTTTAAATATTATTGTTTGTTTATTATTTATTTATTGGAGCTTCACAGCTTTGGCGATGTTGCTCTAAACAATAGTTTCGTAACTTAAAAACTAAACAAAACAAAACTCAAATGAAAACAAAACAATACAAAAAAAATAACAAAATTAAACAAAATATAAAAGGATCACAAAATAGAGAGAAAACACGAAAAACAGAGATGGAATCAAAACAGGAATGGGAAAGAAATGTAAACGCAACACAAAACAGAACTGGAAAGCAAAAAAAAAAAAAGAAAGATATAGAACACAAAAGGCGAAATAGAACACAAAAAAAAATAAATAAATAAAAAACTGAATGAAGCACAGAAATGGAAGTCAATAAACAAAATAGAACTCTAAAAACAAGAATGGAAATCTAAAATGAAAATGGAACACAGCAAATGAATGAGCAAGGAAACAAATAAAGTCAAAATTCAAAGCTAGGAACAAAACTGAAAATCGAAACTATTGACATTAGACAATAGGGAAATCATTAATTAAGTATTTAAATATTCAATAAATAAATAAGAAAATCAATAGTTAAAATAAAATTGGTATATAAAATGAATAAAAGAAACTTAAAATTATTAAGGTTTAGATAAAATATAAGTTGTTACAGATGACTATTTACATTAAACTCTGTACCTCCCTAATACACACTCGAGTGAGTGAAAACTTAAACCAAAAAATTGATGTTTAGAAAAAATGTTTATTTCTCCATCCAAAAATGTTATAAAAATAAAAATGTAAAATTTAAATTAAAAATATATCATATTTTTGAATATATGTGTATAGTCTTTAAATGTTTGAGAATAGTATCTATGTATGGAGTCCCCTTTGTCAGTAGTTGGTGTAAATTATGTGGTATCTGTAAGTGATTGCGTTGCCTCCAGTCAGTCAGTATATGTTTAACTGTCAGAGCTTCATTACAGCATCTACAAATCGGTTTGTCTTGTTTGTTCATCAAGTATGAGTGTGTTAGTAGAAAGTAGTAAGGCCACGGCTTCACTGAATGTTTAATTTCTCTAAGCTTACTAGTCGAGCTCAGCCAGTGACCTTGCCATATGTGATGTATTTCTGTCTTTGTTACTTTGCATAAGTCCCGTGTAGTTAGTAAGTTCGTGTCAGTAGTGTTTTTCCTTGTGGCTAGTTTTGCATGCTTGTCTACTATAGTATTCTGTTTAATGCCTTCGTGTCCGGGAATCCAGAACATAGTTATGTTTATATGTTTAAGTCTGTTAATGTGAGAGAAAATTTGTGTGATTACAGGATGTGAATTGTAAATGTTTCTTAGTGAGAGTAATGAGCTTATTGAATCTGTGCAGAGTAGGACACTTTTCTGAACGTTTGTGTCTATATTGGAAAGAGCGAGTAATATTGCATGTAGCTCTGCAGTGTATATGCTTGTGTCATCGGGTAGTTTAATGCTGTGAATATGATTGTCAATGACTGCTGCTGCACCTGTACCACTGGCAGTTTTGGAACCGTCTGTATATCCATGAAGTGTATTATGTGCGTGGTTTCTGCAATGTATTTAAAAGTGTTTTGATAAAAGTTGTTTGAAAATAAATCGCTCTTTTTATATTTGGTTAAAATTAAGGGCACTTTTAGGGTCTTTATGGTCCAAGGAGGAAATGACGATTGCATGTTAAAATACATTTCTCTATTTAAAACCTTGGAGCCATATTTGCTGTCTATAGTACGAATGAAAAGTGGTTTAGTTTTGCAATGTTTTTGGATGTACATATTAAAAAAAGGGTTATTTAAAAAACTCATTACACAGGGTGTGTTCAAAGCTTTTGCCTGTAAAACAAAGTTTGCAGAGAACATGATGCGCCTGTACTCCAGTGGAGGTTCTCCAGCCTCTGCACAAAGGCTTTCTGTAGGACTAGATTTAATGCACCAATTGCTATTCTTAGTCCTGCGTGGTGTATTGGGTCCAGAAGTTGTCCGACTGGCAGATGAATATGCTATACATCCATAATCCAGAATAGACCTGGTAAACGCGCGGTAAAATGTAAGCATCATTGATCTGTCGGCACCCCATTGCGTCTTACCAAGAATCCTTAATAAGTTCAATGATTTCTTGCACTTATTAACAATTTTAGCAGATTTCCCTTAAGGGAAATCAGTTATTGAGGTTGTACTCATGACGGAATTTTCGACATTTTTCTTCAAATGTCCATCGATCCTACCTAGTAGATGACGAAAATGAGGTCTGTTCAAAACTGTATATATATATATCTATCTATCTATCTATATATTTGTCTGTTACCGCTCTAGTGGTCGCAATTTTTGTTTAATCCTTACCAAACTTCATATTTAAGCGTTTTATGTAAAAAGAAAGATCAAGTTCGTTAACGGCTGAAGTCGGACAAGTGGGAGGGGGGGGTTTAGAGGGGAGGATTTTCGAAAATTCGAAATATCTCCGTTACTATACGTCGGATCGAAAAATTATACAGAATCAATCTTATTACAAATTAACTTTACTATAAATATTGTTATATACATTTATTCTCTATCTTGAATATTAACCGAGATATTTGCATTTTTCAGTTTTCAGCAAACCGCCACTTCTGCTCATGTTACGTAAACAATACTCTGATACATAATAAATCACATTATTGGAAGTTTAAATACCAAAAATTGTATTCAAAAGACCTTTATTATACGAGATAGATGCAAATATGTCCTGGTGCCCCCCCCCATCTTAAAGTTTTGGACTACTAAAATTTTATTGATTGAGATAACAATTATTCTGACTCATTATTAATTACAGTACTAGATATAGTAAATAGTTCTCAATAAAATTAATGTGTTATATTCTGATATATTTCAGTAATTGTTTTTCTTTCCGGTGTGAGGCGGGACCCGTTTGTTTACATTTCTAACCTAACGCTTCCTGTCGGCAGGCTATTGAAATTGGATGAAACATTTCTTATTTCCGTTTGTATTTATTCACGGCGTTGTGTTAGCAGTATGTATATTTATATATTACTAAACTTCACGAGGGAAATCTGCTTAGTTTACGCAGCCCCTGCGTGACGGACTTTTTTTTAAATGAGGTACCCATGTGAGTTGTCTGTTTAGTGTAAGTCCAAAGAATGAAATGGGACTAGTATTTTCAATGAATTTGTTTTTTAAACTTATGTGAGGAGTAGGAACATTTCTTTTTTTGGTGAAAACAATTTGTTTATATTTTTCACACAAAAATCTAAAACCTGTGCTTTCACTCCACTTTTCCAACTCATTTATTGTCGTCTGTAATCTTTGTTGTGCTTTAAAAATATCAGTTTGTGTGGTGTATATAAAGAGGTCGTCAGCATACAGGCAATAAGACACATCTTCGGGGATAAAATTTACAATGGAGTTAATTGCAATATTGAAGAGAGTTGTACTCAGTACTCCTCCTTGTGGCACTCGATTCTCCTGGAAAAATACATCTGAGAGGTTAGTACCTATCCACACCCTGAATGATCTTTTGGAAAGATACTTCTTTATTAAACTTAATATTTTCCCCTGTATTCCTCATTCTACTAATTGGGATAAAATAAGTCTTTTCCATACTCTGTCGTATGCCTTTTCTATATCTAATGATATTGCCAAGATAAGCTTTTTATTTAAAAAAGCATTCTGAATATCATTTTCACTTGTAGCAATGTGATGGAAAGTGTTGTGACGGGGTCTAAATCCACACTGAAATGGGGATAGTAATTGCACACTTTCAATATACCACACCATTTATTTATCAAATTTTCAAGCAGTTTGCAACTACAGCACGTCAGAGATACAGCCCTCAAACTAGTTGATAGTTTTTTATCTTTCCCAGGCTTCAGAATAGGCAAACTTATTGACTCATTCCAGAAGTGAGGATAGTCTATACCTTCAAAGATCTTATTTATTACTTTTCAAAGGGTAATAGAACCTAAGGTGGGTATATTTTTTAACATATCATACGTTATGATGTCTGGTCCTGGTGTAGTGGTCTGTGTCGTCTGTAAAGCAATTTTTTATTCTTGAATAGTGAATGTGTTGTTTAAAGGATGTATGAAGTCTAAGATTGTTATTGTTGAGATTACTGTCAGTCTTCTGTAGTTTTGGAATGAACTAGTGTAGTTATCACTACTGGATGTATCTCTGAATTGCTGTCCAAATATATTGCAGAGTATGAAAGACTCAGTAATAATATTGTTATTATGATGTAGTCCAGAAGTTGGTTATTTGTATTTTTTGTGTTTAATTTGATTAATTTTTATCCAAATATCATGTTGTGAAGCCCCCCCCCCCTAGCTACCTTCCCCCCATCCCTAGAACCTGCAAGCCCCCCCCCCTAGCTACCTTCCCCCCATCCCTAGAACCTGCAAGCCCCCCCCCCCTAGCTACCTTCCCCCCATCCCTAGAACCTGCAAGCCCCCCCCCCCTAGCTACCTTCCCCCCATCCCTAGAACCTGCAAGCACCCCCCCCTAGCTACCTTCCCCCCATCCCTTGAACCTGCAAGCCCCCCCCCCCCAGCTACCTTCCCCCCATCCCTAGAACCTGCAAGCCCCCCCCCCTAGCTACCATCCCCCCATCCCTAGAACCTGCAAGCCCCCCCTAGCTACCTTCCCCCCATCCCTAGAACCTGCAAGCCCCCCCCCCCTAGCTACCATCCCCCCATCCCTAGAACCTGCAAGCCCCCCCCCTAGCTACCATCCCCCCATCCCTAGAACCTGCAAGCCCCCCCCCTAGCTACCTTCCCCTCATCCCTAGAACCTGCAAGCCCCCCCCCCCTAGCTACCATCCCCCCATCCCTAAAACCTGCAAGCCCCCCACCCTAGCTACCATCCCCCATCCCTAGAACCTGCAAGCCCCCCCCCTAGCTACCATCCCCCCATCCCTAAAACCTGCAAGCCCCCCCCCAGCTACCTTCCCCCCATCCCTAAAACCTGCAAGCCCCCCCCCCCTTGCTACCTTCCCCCCATAACTAGAACCTTCAAGCCCCCCCCCCAGCTACCTTCCCCCCATCCCTAAAACCTGCAACCCCCCCACCCGAGCTACCGTCCCCCCAACCCAAGAACCTGCAAGCCCCCCCACCCTAGCTACCTTCCCCCATCTCTAGAACCTGCAAGCCCCCCCCCCTAGCTACCTTCCCCTCATCCCTAGAGCCTGCAAGCCCCCCACCCGCCCCCCCCTAGCTACCTTCCCCCCATCCCTAGAACCTGCAAGCCCCCCCCCAGCTACCTTCCCCCCATCCCTAGAACCTGCAAGCCCCCCCCCTAGCTACCATCCCCCATCCCTAAAACCTGCAAGCCCCCCACCCTAGCTACCATCCCCCCATCCCTAAAACCTGCAAGCCCCCCACCCTAGCTACCTTCCCCTCATCCCTTGAACCTGCAAGCCCCCAACCCTAGCTACCTTCCCCCAATCCCTAAAACCTGCAAGCCCCCCCCCCCTAGCTACCTTCCCCTCATCCCTAGAACCTGCAAGCCCCCCACCCTAGCTACCTTCCCCAGATCCCTAGAACCTGCAAGACCCCCCCCTAGCTACCTTCCCCCCATCCCTAGAACCTGCAAGCCCCCCCCCCCCTCGCTACCATCCCCCCATCCCTAGAACCTGCAAGCCCCCCCCCCCAGCTACCATCCCCCCATCCCTAAAACCTGCAAGCCCCGCCCCAGCTACCTTCCCCCCATCCCTAAAACCTGCAAGCCCCCCCCCCTAGCTACCATCCCCCATCCCTAAAACCTGCAAGCCCCCCACCCTAGCTACCTTCCATCGAACCTGCAAGCCCCCACCCTCGCGACCATCCCCTCATCCCTAGAACCTGCTAGCCCCCCACTCTAGCTACCTTCCCCTCATCTCTAGAACCTGCAACCCCCCCCCCCTAGCTACCTTCCCCTCATCCCTAGAACCTGCAACCCCCCCACCCTAGCTACCTTCCTCCATCTCTAGAACCTGCAAGCCCCCCACCCTAGCTACCTTCCCCCGAACCCTAGAACCTGCAAGACCCCACCCTAGCTACCTTCCCCTCATCCCTAGAACCTGCAAGCCCCCCACCCTAGCTACCTTCCCCTCATGTCTAGAGCCTTCCACCAGTCCTGTTTCAACCCTTTTCTGATTCTCCAGCACTGTGCATGACGTAGAAGCATTTGTGAGATCCCGCACGACTACCTTAGTAAGTAGTGCAGTGGCAGATTTACAGGGAGCTTAAAAGTATAAAAAATAGGGAAATAAATTCAAGCACCTTCGCTTATAGGAAGGAGGGCACCCTGGTTTCCTATGTCCTTAAAAATGAGTCCAAAATTAGAAATATATTGGCTCTAACAAGTATGCATTTTGATGGAGAAATAAATGAAAGAACAGGAGAAAAGAAAAAGCCTTATAACACCAAGGTAGGTGTGGGCGTATTGGAGAAAATGTGTTTACTTTATAATGTACTGACAAATACCAGAATGTGTAGGGTAGTATTTTTTTCGATTCTGTAAATTTCAGGGATCAATTCTTAAGTAATTTATTTAGGAAATGGCCATATTTCATTTTATGAACCTACCTAACTGTTAAGTATATTGTACACTTATATTTCTGTTCTCTATGTAATAGTTGTAGCTCCTTGTCGACAGGTTGCAGTATGTTGAAGTGAGTCGCTATATGTTGTGCAGTTCGGCCTCGTGTTAGAATGTTCAGTTAATAATTACAATTAATTAAAGTCTTTATCAGAGTGTTTTCCTTTCACCTTAACATGGTAGCAGATAGTGATTATACAGTGTTTGTTTAATGTTCAGTTTTACAAAGAAAAAACCGAAAATGTCGCTTATCAAAAGTTGTGATATGGTTATACCCGTGTTTGATGGCCAAGACTATTCTAATTGGAAAATAAGGATTTTAAAATTTCTGCAATATAAGAAGTGTAAAGAAGTGGTCGAAAGAAAAAAGGAGGACTCTGATAAAGCATCGGAATGGGAAGAAAAGGACTTAATGGCAACTAACCTTATCTACAGTGTTATTACTAATAAACAACTTGAATATGTAAGTGGATTAGACTCAGCTTTTAAAATTATTGCCAAATTTGATGAAATGTATCGAAAAAAGTCTACTGCTCTGCAAATTATATGTAGAAACAATCTGGAAAACATAAAATTGAAAAACTTCTCTGATGTATCATTATTTTTTGATGAATTTGAGAAATCTGTTAATGAATTAAAGCAAGCAGGGGCAACTGTAAGTGAAACAGAAAAGTTAAATTATATGCTTAAAGCTTTACCATCAAATTACAGTCATATTGGAGATTTGATCGATGTTCTACCAGAGAAAGAGAGAACAGTGGATTATTTGAAGAGCAAGATTAAGCTAAAGTCAATTGAAGAAATTAGTCGAAGTAAGGAAATGTCGAATGACAAGTCTAATGTTTTTAAGGCAGAATCAAGCGAAACTCAAAATAGACCCAAAGTCTGTTTTCAGTGTGGGAAGCCTGGACATTTGATAAAGAATTGTTGGTCTGGTGCTAGTCGTCGACGAAATAACTTTAATTATCATAGCTTTTCAAACTACCGTGGTCGTGGTACTAACCATTTTCGAGCAACTGCAAATGTTCATAATAAGCCTGCAGATAGGTCGGGAAGCAGTTTTTATACTACTATTACTAATAATAGCTCCTCTTATTGTGCAAATACTTCAGCAATTGGTGGTCAAATTAATTGGCTTCTAGACAGTGAATGTACCGACCATATTAATACTACTGATGTATATTTTGAACAGTGCATTACCCTTGAGGACCCAATTAAAGTCAAAATTGGAGATGGAAGAATTTTAGAAGCGTCAAAAGTTGGTAATATTACTCTTTTATTTCCCGTTTATGAAAGTAATTCTATAGTCACTTTGGAAAATGTTTTTTATGTAAAGGAAATGAAAGCAAATTTACTAAGTTATTCGAAGATTACGGACAGTCATTCTATTATTTCTAGAGGATTCATGGCTAAAATTTATGATTCAAATAGAAGACTAGTTGCTGTAGCCAAGAAAGAAGATAGACTATATAAAGTTTCTACTAAAACAAAGGCTCGGATAAGTGTAAATGTTATCAATAATAGTCAAGAGACAATAACGTTAAAGGAAAAACTTCATCGAACCCTTGGGCATATTAACTTTAAACAGTTAGATATAATGTGTCGAAATGAAATCCTTGATGATTTACCTAAAGAAATAGAACCTATTTTTATGAAGTGTGCTATTTGCATAGAAAATAAAATGCACAATCTACCGTTTAATAATAATAGAAGAAGAGCAGAGAAAATACTAGAAATAGTCCACACCAATTTGCATGAGCAGCCTTGCTGAAAACGACACATGGTTGATAGTTGATCGACTTCAAGAAAAGAAAGTGTTAGATGTTAAGTGGGTGTTCAGAAAGAAGTGTAGTGATGTGTATAAAGCAAGAATTGTAGTGAAAGGTTTCCAGCAAAATGTTGAAAATGTAGATACATATTCCCCAGTAGCAAGAATGCAAACCTTAAAATTATTGTTATCTTTTTGTTGCCAAAATAGTTTGTATATAGATCAGATGGATGTATGTACAGCCTTCTTAAATGGTAAAATCTTATCTGAAGTTTATGTTAAACAACCTTTCGGTTATCTGGATGGTTTAGATAAGGTATATAAATTAAAAAAAGGCCCTTTATGGTCTAAAAGAAAGTCCTCGATCTTGGTATGAGTGTTTTAATAATTTTATAGAAACTGTAATGAAATTGGCATTGCATTACATAAGCCCATTATAAATGGCCATATATTTTATATTCTGAGTATTCCCAGCACAGAACACATTAAGATTAATATGTATGAATGCTTAAATGTATTGTTTTTACCTTTAAATAAGAATTATATCCAATTTGGAGTGAAGTCACCATGTGCTCTAGCATTTTCATAGATAACGCTGATGGATTTTGATAATAACATTCACAGCTCTTAACGTCGGTACACTAAGTAATAATACGGATGAATTTCGATAATTAATTCACGTTAAATGCTCTTTTTGAGCGTATTTCGATCGGCCCCCTTGTTGACGAGCGACCGCTAATCCTTCAGCTTGTTCCGGCCGTCCTAGCCTGTTCTACCTCTCACGGCTAAGTCAGCACTTCTATTAAACAGCTAAGTGTTTCTATTGTAATATAGACTAAGTATAATTAAGTGTCCCCCATTATATTTTCAAAGGCGCCTTTTCATTTTAATTATTAATATTTATAATTGGAGAATATTTTTACTATAAATAAATTTATATATATTTGAATTTGGACTTGAGTCGATTGTTGGTGGCCCTTCCTAAATTCTTGTTAGTGGTTTGGTTGTGGGATTTTTTATATATTACAGCTTATCACCGCAGCCAGATCGCAACAAAACTCTTGGTTTTCGTAGATGTAAATATGACTATTGTTTGTATGTAAAGATTGAAAATAGTTTACCTGTTTATATTTTATTATTTGTAGATGACCTTTTAATTTGCTCAAAAGATAAGGATGTTATTAATAAAATAAAAAATAAATTGTCATTCAAGTTTAAAATGAAAGATATGGGAAATGTTAAAAATTACATTGGAATTGACATTGATTATGAAAGCTTCAACTGTTTATCCTTGAGTCAGAAAACTTACATTGAATCTTTAGCTTAACTTTATAAGATTGAAAATTCTAAAATGTTTAAAACCCCTATGGAAGTTAATCATAAATTAGAGCCTGCAGGTGTAAATGAAAATGTTAAATATAGAAATCTAATAGGTGCTCTTTTATATATAAGTTCTGGTACAAGACCTGACATATCTTTTTGTGTAAATTATTTGAGTAGATTCCAAAACTGTTACGACGATACCCATTTTAAATATGCTCTGAGAATTTTAAAATATTTGTATTTTACTAGAGACCTGAAATTGAAGTATTAGCCAAATATTAAGGCTGATGTTTTGGATTGTTACGAAGATGCTGATTGGGCAGGCGATATCACAGACTGAAAGTCTACTTCTGGATTTGTTGTTAGGTTCTTTGGAAATGTGGTTTATTCGAAATCCAAAAAGCAGTATAGTGTTACTAAAGCATCTACTTATGCTGAATATATTGCTTTGTCTGAAGCTGTTACTGAGTTAAATTTAATGCGTAATATTTTGAATGATGTTTTTATTAATATTTGTGTGCCTATTAAAGTCTATGAGGATAATTCTGGAGTTTTGGTTATAGATAAATATGGAAATTTCACTAAGAATTCCAAACATATCGAGGTGCACTATCATTTTGTTTATGAAATTTTTAAAAATGGTATTATTGATATTTGTAAGGTAAATTCTGATGATAATGTTGCTGACATTTTCACCAAGTCTCTAAGGAGTAATAAGTTTATGAAATTTAGAGAAATGTTGTCTTTGGAAACGTAAGTTCTTGTATTGCATTTTATGTTTAATTAATTAATTATGTTTTATTGTTAAATATAAATGTAAGGAGGGTTGTTAAGTATATTGTACATTTATATTTCTGTCCTCTATGTGAGAGTTGTAGCTCCTTGTCGACAGGTTGCAGTATGTTGAAGTGAGTCGCTATATGTTGTGCAGTTTGGCCTCGTGTTAGAATGTTCAGTTAATAATTACAATTAATTAAAGTCATTATCAGAGTGTTTTCCTTTCACCTTAACACTAACTACTTTATTTTATTTTATATACCTGACTATATAATGTGTATGTATATCATATGTATGTATCAATTTTATATTGTGTAAGCCAAGATAACGTGTGAAATATCTTTTTTTTCATATTATATAATCATAAATCATGTATATTCTTTATATAATGTATCAATTATATAACCAACACTTGTTAATGTTTCATCAGAATAGGTTTGCTTGGTTGGAAAGCATATTGACTAAAGAAATTTTCCTTAAAACCTAATAGTTCTAAGTCGATTCAGAGGATGGCTTTTCAGGTTTCAAAATTACGGTTTTTTAAATCAATTTTGATTTTGTTTACTTTCATATTTTGTTAAAACTATTTGTAAAACCGAAATTGCAAATAACAATTAACGATTATGAAAGAGAATTCAATAGCCTTCAAAATGACATAGCCAGAAAAGATCCTAAAGCAAAAATGAATCTGCTGCAACTGAATTTATCTAATAAAGCATGGGTATATTGAAAAATCACAAAAAATCATTTTCGTCCAATACTATTACGAAGAGAAACATAAATCAAATGGACAATTTGTTTCAATTTGAAGAGCAAAAAGACCTTTATAAGCCTGTCTATCTACTTAGCAAACAGCCTCTATATACAAGTATGAAGATGTCAACTAGATAGACTATGATATTAGATTACCTGAGTTGTTTTGCAGTATTCTCCAATAATTACCCGAGCAAAAGGATCCGAAAGTCCAGACGCATCAGATCCGATTAGTGAGCGGGCTTGATACATATATGCTCGTCCTTGAAAACTCTGCAAATTATAATTATAACATATAGAACTGCAAAAAGTAAATTGTTTTTCTTCAGGATTGCTGTGTTATTGAGAGACAAATATTGAGTGCAAAGAAAGAATAAATAGAATATAAGTTGAAGTTGGTGACAATATGTCTATCTACATCCTTAAATTTATTAGTAACTCAAAAAGGTCGATACTAGCGAGCTCTAACTGTTTTATCTCGGCTAGAACAAATAAATGGCTCCACATCTACTCTTTTTGTCAGAAGGAGGTTTTTGTATTGCCGAATGTGACACGATGACTTTGTCTGTCCAATCTTTATACTTGCACCATTCATTTTTAAACCTGTCAACAACAAGTAATGCATTGTGAAAATACGAAAGGTTTCTCGATTATATTCAGCCTTTCCCATAGAACTCGACAAAGTTTCTATTAAGTGCCCAAAAAGAGGAAGTCTAAAGTTTAAGTTTGAGTGGACAGCAAAAAGTACTCTAATATAATTTATTATTTACAGTTGCTTACTGAAATCTCATGCGATTCAAATGAGTTTCTCCCCAAGTGTAGCTGCAAGACGTGCTTGAGGCAAGCTGGTCCCTGACTACTGGTCCAGTCAAATGCTGACAGGACATGGCAACTTTGCAAGTTATTTGTAAAAAAATAAAAGGGGAATCACTCCAATATGTCCCTGCGAAGAGAATGATGAAACATCATTGAATGTTCTCAATCCTTGTCTAAAATATGACTCGGCAAAAATCCAGTTGAGGGTGTATGATTAATTACTCAGCCAAACCTGCGGATATGGTTAGCTCTCCGGAAAACACTAACGCATTAAAGACCTTCATACAGCACTGGAAGAATATGTCTCAATAAAGTGGGTAATAAGTGAATTAAGTCGAATTGACAATTCCCCAAATGATGAGAAAGTGGCAATGACACAATTAGTGTGGGAGCCATTAAAAAAAAAAGTGTTGGGACGGGTTGCCATTTCCCAAATATTGGGCTCCATTATGTGCTCAATGAGCTTGCCTAACTTTTCTCGCCCTAACTCATCTATTCAAAAATTTTATATTTGATTAAATGGAAACCTCTGGTACGGAGAAACACAAAGGTACAGCAGAGGCAGAGGCGGAATAAAAAAAAATGACACACATGGAGTTCATAGACAAACATCATTTTACTTAATAAAGCCTGCATGCATTCGTGCACACACACACACACACATATGCATATATTTATTTATGTACAGAAGAAGATTACTTTTTGTAATGGATGATACTTACATATTTTTCTAAGTAATGTATGGCTGCTGGTGGCATTGCATGCGGCCTCTCTGCATTGTTTATTTCGTGAGAAACTTGGTAGCCTTTGGTGAGACCAGCAACAAAATTCTTTTTGTGTTTTACTAACCCTAGCCAAAAGTAAATGCTGAGTTTTGCAGGAACACACCAACCACCTGTCCCAGCTCCTTTTTTACCAGGCAGCTAAGATTTAAAAAATATGGTTGGTTTAAGAGAAATGGGATAAAAGTGTTGTCAAATGGTTTTAATATGAAGAGTTGTATGAGATACCTTGAGAAATAGAGATTGGACTTTGGAACATCTGTGGCCACATTCTTCATCAACAATCGAATATATTATGTCCCTGGCAGGTATCCTCTGATAGGCTGTTCGTTTCCCATTGCTTATCAGCCATAAAAATACATCTGGCAGAGAATGTTGTGGCTACAAAAACGTACATGTTTAAAATGAAATGAAGAGTTAATACTGATAATATAAAAAATTAGGAATATAATTTTGTGTAAACTAGTGATGGTAGAGCTGAGAATGCGGAAGGAGGGGGGGGGGGGGATTTGCTTTCTGAACTTGTCAAATGGAAGAAGAGGGAAGTTTCTTGTCCGATCTGGTCCCTATTAAGATAAAAGTGGATGAATACACTGATAAATATATCACACTAAGACTCCGTCAATATACTAATGAAATAGAAGAAGATGAAGTAGAATAGCCGGTAGCCTTCATGAATTGGACTAACACCTGACATTGTAGTTATTAGCGAAAATACAAATTACTCATACCGATAAACGATTCACACAGACAACAGCAAGGATAAACAGGACACAGGCGCTGCCTTTATTGTTTTTGTCAGAAATAAAAAAGATGATGTTATAAAATGTAAAAAAAATAAAATTAGCCAACCATTGTTTTAATAACCAGGCAGAAATTATTATCGTCTTACAGGCTCTGAAGTATGTAAATGAAATGGACTTGCTACCACTTACATTCTACTACACACAGACAGTCGAATGATTTTACACAGACTAGACAACATGACAAACCACGACGAACATATAGAACAAATACGCCATATTATAACAAAATGAAAAGAACAGACTGACTTCCATCCACTTCAAATGGTTCGAGGTACATGCAGGGCGAGCAATGAAATAGTCGATATCCACGCCAAAACTACCTCTAAAAGTAATGAAGAGGTAATTTACAATAAAATTACTCAAACTGTGTTAAAATCTTTAATAATAGAAAAAAGTATTAATTTGTGGCAACAGTAGTGGAATCAATTCAGATAAAGGATTACATCTAAAATTACAGATCTCTGATTTAAAAACAAATATCTCACTATCCAACAAACATTTTATAACACCATTACTTACTGGACACGGAAATACAAACTCTTACACAGATCGAAACTTACTGACTCAAATACTTGTAAATAGAGTTAGACTGAACAGACATTCAGCCACCTGATTTATGAATGTAGGCTGACTCAAGACATACAAAGACAGTTAGACTGAACAGACATTCAGCCACCTGATTTATGAATGTAGGCTGACTCAAGACATACAAAGACAGTTAGACTGTACAGACATTCAGCCACCTGATTTATGAATGTAGGCTGACTCAAGACATACAAAGACAGTTAGACTGAACAGACATTCAGCCACCTGATTTATGAATGTAGGCTGACTCAAGACATACAAAGACAGTTAGACTGTACAGACATTCAGCCACCTGATTTATGAATGTAGGCTGACTCAAGACATACAAAGACAGTTAGACTGAACAGACATTCAGCCACCTGATTTATGAATGTAGGCTGACTCGAGACATACAAAGACAGTTAGACTGAACAGACATTCAGCCACCTGATTTATGAATGTAGGCTGACTCAAGACATACAAAGACAGTTAGACTGCACAGACATTCAGCCACCTGATTTATGAATGTAGGCTGACTCAAGACATACAAAGACAGTTAGACTGAACAGACATTCAGCCACCTGATTTATGAATGTAGGCTGACTCAAGACATACAAAGACAGTTAGACTGTACAGACATTCAGCCACCTGATTTATGAATGTAGGCTGACTCAAGACATACAAAGACAGTTAGACTGTACAGACATTCAGCCACCTGATTTATGAATGTAGGCTGACTCAAGACATACAAAGACAGTTAGACTGTACAGACATTCAGCCACCTGATTTATGAATGTAGGCTGACTCGAGACATACAAAGACAGTTAGACTGAACAGACATTCAGCCACCTGATTTATGAATGTAGGCTTGTAGGCTGACTCAAGACATACAAAGACAGTTAGACTGAACAGACATTCAGCCACCTGATTTATGAATGTAGGCTGACTCAAGACATACAAAGACAGTTAGACTGAACAGACATTCAGCCACCTGATTTATGAATGTAGGCTGACTCAAGACATACAAAGACAGTTAGACTGAACAGACATTCAGCCACCTGATTTATGAATGTAGGCTGACTCAAGACATACAAAGACAGTTAGACTGTACAGACATTCAGCCACCTGATTTATGAATGTAGGCTGACTCAAGACATACAAAGACAGTTAGACTGCACAGACATTCAGCCACCTGATTTATGAATGTAGGCTGACTCAAGACATACAAAGACAGTTAGACTGAACAGACATTCAGCCACCTGATTTATGAATGTAGGCTGACTCAAGACATACAAAGACAGTTAGACTGAACAGACATTCAGCCACCTGATTTATGAATGTAGGCTGACTCAAGACATACAAAGACAGTTAGACTGTACAGAAATTCAGCCACCTGATTTATGAATGTAGGCTGACTCAAGACATACAAAGACAGTTAGACTGAACAGACATTCAGCCACCTGATTTATGAATGTAGGCTGACTCAAGACATACAAAGACAGTTAGACTGAACAGACATTCAGCCACCTGATTTATGAATGTAGGCTGACTCAAGACATACAAAGACAGTTAGACTGCACAGACATTCAGCCACCTGATTTATGAATGTAGGCTGACTCAAGACATACAAAGACAGTTAGACTGAACAGACATTCAGCCACCTGATTTATGAATGTAGGCTGACTCAAGACATACAAAGACAGTTAGACTGTACAGACATTCAGCCACCTGATTTATGAATGTAGGCTGACTCAAGACATACAAAGACAGTTAGACTGTACAGACATTCAGCCACCTGATTTATGAATGTAGGCTGACTCGAGACATACAAAGACAGTTAGACTGAACAGACATTCAGCCACCTGATTTATGAATGTAGGCTGACTCAAGACGTACAAAGACAGTTAGACTGAACAGACATTCAGCCACCTGATTTATGAATGTAGGCTGACTCAAGACATACAAAGACAGTTAGACTGAACAGACATTCAGCCACCTGATTTATGAATGTAGGCTGACTCAAGACATACAAAGACAGTTAGACTGAACAGACATTCAGCCACCTGATTTATGAATGTAGGCTGACTCAAGACATACAAAGACAGTTAGACTGTACAGACATTCAGCCACCTGATTTATGAATGTAGGCTGACTCGAGACATACAAAGGCAGTTAGACTGAACAGACATTCAGCCACCTGATTTATGAATGTAGGCTGACTCAAGACATACAAAGACAGTTAGACTGAACAGACATTCAGCCACCTGATTTATGAATGTAGGCTGACTCAAGACATACAAAGACAGTTAGACTGAACAGACATTCAGCCACCTGATTTATGAATGTAGGCTGACTCAAGACGTTAAATGTATTAAAAACAATAGCCAATGATATCCTTCAACTGACAGTGGATTGATAATATAATATTAAAATGATGTATTTTTTTTTAATTATTTATTTTCATTGAATGTCTTAATTTTTAATATTTAATAGTTTTTTAATAAGTGTATATATATATATATATATATGTATATGTACATATACATACATATACGTACTAGCTAAGGTAACCGGCGATGCCTGGGAAATATTTGTAGACTCACTAATGATGGTATTTTTATAGCAAGACTTCAATGTGTACAATTACACTTCCCTCCACGACATTGTTTTTCCGAATTAGCTAATCCTAAAGGGTAACTTTTCTGGACTAATAGAATAGAAATTTTAGTTATGAAGAATAAATGAAAATGTGTCTATTCCTCTCCACTTTTTGTGTCTCAACGTTTTTGAATAATCCACACCATAATCATGAATAGCATTTATTATAATTAAATAATATCTATAATGGACATATTACCGGTCAAAACCAATCCGAGCACATATAGTTTAAGCATAGTTTTGTACATAAGATTATATTGGTAATAGTAAATCTCAGAATCAGTGGAAATCACTTCCACTAATGCCAGCATTTCACAGGAAATAAGTAAACTCAATTAACTGATTTAGCCTCCCGCCCACGTCTGCTCCCGCATCAACATTGATTTCCTTAAATTATTGATCCAAAATATTATTTTAATAATTTATCTACCAGATGGAATTAATTAATAGTGGGACCCTAAAAATAATCTCATTTATATCCAAAAAGCTAGGTGAGGGGAAGAGATCGCTGCCTTCCTTCCAATCTAAGTAATCTTTAAACAATCATATCGAGTTTAAACGCATATTGTCTTTAGTTATAATGATATTACCATTGTTATAATAGTATAGATTTGCTTCAATAACAACAAGATATCGGAAATAAAATAGTATATTACCAGAACCAAAGAGTTTGATTCCCTACAACTTCCGCTATCACCTCATTAACCCGAATCATAATTAGAACTATCTTATAAGGCTAAAAGATAACATCATTTGTCATAATATGCATTTATTAAATACACTTGAATAAGCACTAGGTAATAAAATTAATGACTCCCTCTACAGCGTATATCCCGTGTTTATTTCATTTTACTACAAAAGTGAATTCAACAAAAGTTAGTCTAAATAACAAAATAAACATCATTTGTTATGTACATGTTTGCCTAGAAACTAATAAGAAACGAAAAATCACAATTTTTCATTTTCGTCTTCCCTTACAACCCCCACTCCTGTTCGTATCTAGAAATTTTAATATAGCTTATAATCAAGGAGGTTTTAGTACTAAATTACATACGGAGTTTCGTTGAGTTTGGTTAAGTCTTTTAAGCCCATTAAAATTGTTGAGTCCCGCTTTAGTTTTTAGTGTATATCTTGTTTATACTTTGTTAAACGGGAAAAGTGAATATAATAAATGTTACTGTATAACAAAATAAACAACTTTTGTCATGTGCATGTTTGTCTTAAAACCAATAGGAAACAAAATATCACTACTTTTAATTTCAGGCCTCCCTTACAACCCCCACTCCTGCTCGTCACTAGAAATGTTAGTACAGCTTATGATCATGGAGGAGTTAATGCTAATTCACATAACGAGTTTTGTTTAGTTCGGTAGAGGCTTTTGTGCCAAATAAAATTGACTCTCGTTATAGTTGTCAATGTATAACTCATTTATAATTGGGTATATGACAAAAAAATATATAATAAAAGTTACTCTAAATAACAAAATAAACTACTTTGCATATGTGCTTATTTGCCGAAAAACCAATAGGAAACGAAATATTTGTAATTTTAGGCTTCCCTTAGAACCCCCACTCCTGTTCGTCTCAGAGGATATTAATATAGCCTAAAGTCTAAGTTGGGTTAGTAGTAATATACATACCAAGTTTCATAAAATTCAGTTAAGCCGTTTATGCGTGAAAAGGTAACAAACAAACAAACATGAAAGAAACAATATCGTGTCTATGACATGTGAAACAAAAAAGTATCGTGAAATTTTGAAAAAAAAAAAATCAATGTAGAGACAGAGGTTAAAATTTTATAAATATATATATATATATATATATATATTTTATTATATAAAAATTGTTACAAATAAAGGTAAGGTAACTCGATTGTAGACAGAGAACCTGAGAAAAGCTACAACAAAAGTAAATGACATTAGCCGAACAAACTGTAGTAGCTCTAACTCTTTTTCCAACTAGCATTTTATTAGAGTGGAAAACTAGCTGGAATATTTTATTAACCCATTTACGTCCACTGATGCGTATATGCAACATTAATTTAGCAATTTTTTTTATTTTTGTAGGCTCAAATATTTTTTTATTTTATTACATTGGCTTATTATTTAAGGTTTCTAATTATTAAATAAATTTCTGGGGCTCAGGTTAGCCATGCGAGTTAAAGCGTTGACCTTTATCTCACATGGTAAACATAGAGTGGCGAGTTCGATTCTCGCCTGGGCAAAGGGAATTATTTAGTGACGAAATTCATTAAATAACGTCCTAAAATCCCACCCTGGCTAGAAAAGGGTGGTAACCTGTAGATAACCCGTCCCGATTAGCCTGAGTTGCAAAAAGTGGACGATAATAAATAATAATAATAATTATTAAAAATAATTTTTAAATAAATTTTGTGTTTTTTTAATCCACTGACAAATATTAGTACAGTTGGTTATTTTTCAACGATAATTAGCACTAAGATTTAAATTATTTATTCAGCCAAATAAATGTTGCTACCATTAAATTATTGGATTCCTCGTTTAAAACATTGTTTTTTTTCATTGTTGGGACAAAATGGCTGTATTCAATTCTTATATTCTTTTTAGAATAGTCGTTTTACTTTAATGTTGCGATAACGCATCATGGGCCAATACTATGATACAATAGATGAGCAAATGGTATCATATTTTGGAAGGCACTCTGCGAAAATGTTCATAAAAGTAAAACCAGTACGCTTTGGATTTAAAATATGATGCATATGCTCTAGTGACGGGTATCTGTTTCAATTTCAACCATATAGAGGGAAAAAAAACACGTCCCTTAGGTCTTGGAGCTCAGACTGTTTTGGACTTTGTGAATCTGATACCTGACCCAAAGAAGCATCTCATATTTTTTGACAACTTTTTTTCATCTCATTCACTGCTGCACGAAATTAAAAAAAATTGGTTGCTTTGCAACAGGAACTATAAGGGAAAATAGAACTGCAAAGTGCCCAATTGAAGATGTAAAACATATCTTTAAGCAGGCTAGAGGGACATATGATTATGCATTTGTTCACATCAGTGCTACAGTGCGACTTAGTGCAGTGCGGTAAAGTGTTTTTATAAGAAGAACAGTGTTGTGCCGTGACTGTAAGTAACAGTTTAGTGCCGTGTTTAAGACAGTGCAGTGCCGCGAAGTAAAGGACAGTGCAGTGCCGCGAAGTAGGAGACAGTGCAGTGCCGCGAAGCAAAGGACAGTGCAGTGCCGTCTTTCTGTGAATTTCAGTGAATTATTGGACTGTGACTCATTGAAGAACAGTAACGCTATCAGTGTATACTGTGAGTAGTAATTAAGAATAATCACCAAGTTTATTGTGCATTGTGAAATAAATTTTGCAGTGATAAAAACTGTGAAACTTGCGAGTATTTAATTTTGCAATCCAAAAGAACTCTTATTAGAAACGTTTATTACTGGTTTTGGTAATAAAAACGTAACAATATGATTGACAGTGCTGCAATAAATGCCTGGAAAATTTATAATATAGCAAATGAAAACAAGATACCACTGCTTGATTTCAAATCTTATATTGCAAGGAACTTGTTGCAATTTGAGAGCATAGAGCTGATTCCTAGATCTATCAATGAACAACCAAGAAGAGGAAGACCGACTGCAAACTCGGTGTTGGATGAAGTGAGAAAGGACAAAATCGGACATTTGATCGTGAGGGATGAGACAAGGCAAAGGTGTAGAGTATGTAAAAGCCAGACAATTTATAGCTGTGACAGATGTAATGTTAAATTACACCCAGATTGCTTTAAGGCTTATCGCGTATAAAAAAATTAAAATTGTAATTTTTGTGTGAAAATAGTGTTAAAATTGAAATTTTTTAATTCTTTGAAGAAGTTTGTAGTTCAAAACAATTGTAACAAAAGTTTTCATGAAACAATATTCTTGTGGCATTTTTAAATGTACCACCCAGTATCTCTGAAAAAAAAAAAACAACCTATATTCAACAGGTCAATGTTGCACTAACGCAACATTTTCTACCGCAATTATGCCTGAACAAAAAAAAAAATTTTTTTTTTATTTTTTCTTTTAACCCTAGAAGTACCAAGGGGGGGGGCTCCTTGAGCCCACAACTTTTTGTTTTTGTTCCCTATCACCCAATTTTAATGGGGTATTTTTGATATTTTATGTATTCCTCAGAAAAACATCCTAGAATGAGGGCATAACAACAAAATTAAATAAAAAAATTTCTATGTTGAGTAAAAAAATTTTTTTTGACGTAGGCTCGAGGAGCCCCCCACCCTTGTTAATGCAAGGGGTAGTTATACACTTAAGTACCAAGGGGGGGGGGCTCCTCGAGCTACACTGATATTTAATACTACTTTTAACTAGTAATTCAAGTGTTATTAATTATATTGCTCAAATAAAATTACTTTGATGTAATTTTAACATACACAAACCTTCTCAAGTTTTTTTTTCCCAATAAAAAAATATATATATTCTCCCCATATAATTTTTTTTTCATATAAAAAATATATTACTGAGATGGTTATAATTATTGCTCCTGATAGGTACTTTTTTAGAAAAGGGAAGATTTTCTAGGTTGTTCCCGACTAGAGGAACAGTTAGTCCATGCCGCATCCTGGACACAACATGTAGAAGAAATAGTGCTGGCCGAAGAAAGTACTTTTTATTTGAACTATCTGAGAGTTTAGTAAAATTGTGTGTTGCTGAAAGGAGTGGAAATCTTGTGGGCATTCCTAGATCTTCAATGAAGGCCATGGAGCATGCTCTAGGGCGAGAACTGATTTATCTCCAATTGGAGGAACAAGGTTCATCAAGTGGAAGGCTAAGGTGTTACACTTGTGTTAGAGAAGCCAAATCAAAAAAAGAAAAATACAACAACCTATCAAAATCTAAGCAGCGTTGCTTCAAATGTAAACGTTCAGTGTATAACAAACACTCGGAAAAAAAATTATTGTGCAAAAGCACCGATAATTGCAATTACGAATTTGATAATTAGATTTTCTTAAATTATTATTCTATTATAATGTTATAATAACTTAGATATAGATAACTTTTTATTCTAACAATGTTTAGATATGTTAAGAATAAAATTACATTTAATTTAAAGTCATCCTTTTTTCCCCATCCGAACTATTTTTTTTAATTATTTCTTATTTTTGTATTTAATTTTTTTTTTACATTTTTTTCCCACAGGTGTCATAAGAAACGTTCATTAAACATAATCCAATAAAAATAAAAATTTTAAAAAAATTATAGAACCAAAATAAAAGGTTTTTAAGGTTGTGGGCTCGAGGAGCCCCCCCCCTTGGTAATCCATGCGACCTGGGAGAGGTCGGTAATACTAGGCTTAATTAGACTGCCCTAAAAATATTTCTTTGGAAAAAAATTAGAACTTTCAACTAATTCTAGCCTTGGCCGTAAATGGGTTAATATGCAAACCGTAATACTTCAACGCCTAAAAACATTAACATATACTTACAAATTTAAAAATGTTCCATTTTAAAATTTAACAGTGCTATAAAAATAAATTAGTTTTAATTCCAGTTTGAGTGTTTAGCTGTATAAGCCTGTTTGATTTTATTTTATGTGAATGTGCATGTGTGTGTATCCTTGTGTATGTGTTTGTGTGTCTGATTATTCAAATTTTGTTTTTCGTTGCGTTATACATTTCACATTCATAATTTTTCAAAGTTTTAATAACTGCTGTTTTATTTGTTCTTACACAAGCTTTTATTATTGTCATATGGTAAACCTAGAGTGGCGAGTTCGATTCTCGCCTGGGCAAAGGAAATTATTTAGTGACGAAATTCATTAAATAACGTCCTAAAATCCCAGCCTGGCTAGAAAAGGGTGGTAACCTGTAGATAACCCGTCCCGATTAGCCTCAGTTGCAAAAAGTGGATGTTAATAAATAATAATAATATTTTATTATTATTATTATTATTTATTAACGTCCACTTTTTGCAACTTAGGCTAATCGGGACGGGTTATCTACAGGTTACCACCCTATTCTAGCCAGGCTGGGATTTTAGGACGTTATTTAATGAATGTTTTTTATATTAACAAGCTTTTATGTTTTAACAAGCTTTTATATTAATATATTTTTAAAATATAGAAATGTGATATACAAACTATGCAGTAAATGTAAAATGAGAAGAGAATGAAAAATACTAGTTTGTGTACTCTGAACAATATTGACAAGAATGTCTTGTTTCAATTAAACATATAAAATTAAAATGTGGATGTGATAAAGACGTGTGTAAAACTTCTTTTTCTAACCAAAACGTTCATCGCGTACATTATAAAAATATTAATAAGTGATAGATAAAAGTTCATTTTCCGCCACGAGAACAGCCTTTGTCTGCGACCTAATAAAATGTATGCCGATTAGTTTTTTAATAGAAATAAATTGAAGCTTAATTGTGAAATAAGAATATTAAACAGTTGCTCGAATATTTTAAATGCAATAATGTAACAAATCATTCGATATTAAAGAGAGACATGAACTTGACAGTTAATCTTAAATTTTTCATTTTTATCAAAGAAAGAGTAGAGAACAAAGATGTTTCTCTGAAGTATTTTAATATATTTTAGATTTAGCAGCTTTAGATTGATGGCTGGATTATTGGTTTGATATATTACCTGATTCGTCATCTAAGACTTATAATGTAGTCAGGCCTACCTCAAGGATCGGCAATTAGTACACTTCTCTTTATTATTTATATCAATGACATTCCTAAAACTAAAAAGTCCGTCACGCAGGGGCTGCGTAAACTAAGCAGATTTCCCACGTGAAGTTTTACAATGGAGAAATCTGCCCAATAACAACTGTAGTAGAAAAGGATCTCGTAACCTATTCACGAGGAATGAATAGTTACGGAAACTGCCGCCAGAGCTCTCGGTGGAATGTCCCGAACAGCCTACTCCTGCCGACCACACCCAGAATACAAATTCAAATATCTCGGTTAATATTCACGATACAGAATAAATGTATAGAACAATATTTATAGTAAATTTAATTTGCAATAAGATTGATTCTATATAATCTTTCGATCCGACGCATATTAACGGAGATATTTTGAATTTTCAAAATTCTCCCCCTCTAAACCCCCCCTCCCCCTGGTCCGATTTCAGCCGTTTACCAACTTGATCTTCCTTTTTACATAAAACGACTAAATCTCGAGTTTGGTAACGATTAAACAAAAATTGCGACCGCAAGAGTGGTAATAGACAAATCTGTATATATATATATATATATATATATATATATATATATATATATATATATATATATATATACAGTTTTGAACGGACCTCATTTTCGTCATCTCCTAGGTAGGATCGATGGACATTTGAAGAAAAATTCGAAAATTCCTTCATGAGAACAACCTCAATAGCTGATTTCCCTTATGGGAAATCTGCTAAAACACTATTTTATCCATATTGGCAGACGATGTGGGCATATACACTTCTTCCTACAGAATAGATACAATAATAAATAGACTCCATAACAGGTTCAACAAGTTAACCAAATACTTGTGACTAGTCTCCCCTGTGTTACGGCCCATTTACCGTCGTCGAAGACAGGTGATTGAGATAGAAGATAGGCAGGAGATTGGTGCGCGGGGCAGGCTGCAGAAGACGGGTGATTGAGATAGAAGACAGGCGGGAGATTGGTGCGCGGGGCAGGCTGCAGAAGACGGGTGATTGAGATAGAAGACAGGCGGGAGATTGATGCGCGGGGCAGGCTGCAGAAGACGGGTGATTGAGATAGAAGACAGGCGGGAGATTGGTGCGCGGGGCAGGCTGCAGAAGACGGGTGATTGAGATAGAAGACAGGCGGGAGATTGGTGCGCGGGGCAGGCTGCAGAAGACGGGTGATTGAGATAGAAGACAGGCGGGAGATTGATGCGCGGGGCAGGCTGCAGAAGACGGGTGATTGAGATAGAAGACAGGCGGGAGATTGGTGCGCGGGGCAGGCTGCAGAAGACGGGTGATTGAGATAGAAGACAGGCGGGAGATTGGTGCGCGGGGCAGGCTGCAGAAGACGGGTGATTGAGATAGAAGACAGGCGGGAGATTGGTGCGCGGGGCAGGCTGCAGAAGACGGGTGATTGAGATAGAAGACAGGCGGGAGATTGGTGCGCGGGGCAGGCTGCAGAAGACGGGTGATTGAGATAGAAGACAGGCGGGAGATTGGTGCGCGGGGCAGGCTGCAGAAGACGGGTGATTGAGATAGAAGACAGGCGGGAGATTGGTGCGCGGGGCAGGCTGCAGAAGACGGGTGATTGAGATAGAAGACAGGCGGGAGATTGGTGCGCGGGGCAGGCTGCAGAAGACGGGTGATTGAGATAGAAGACAGGCGGGAGATTGGTGCGCGGGGCAGGCTGCAGAAGACGGGTGATTGAGATAGAAGACAGGCGGGAGATTGGTGCGCGGGGCAGGCTGCAGAAGACGGGTGATTGAGATAGAAGACAGGCGGGAGATTGGTGCGCGGGGCAGGCTGCAGAAGACGGGTGATTGAGATAGAAGGCAGGCGGGAGATTGGTGCGCGGGGCAGGCTGCAGAAGACGGGTGACTGAGATAGAAGACAGGCGGGAGATTGGTGCGCGGGGCAGTCTGCAGAAGACGGGTGACTGAGGTAGAAGGCAGGCGGGCGATTGATGCGCGGGGCAGGCTGAACGAGAGCCAAAGACAAGAAGCGATCCCCGCGGACATTGTGAGCAGTAGACAGAAGGTGTCCGTCTCCAGCTGTAGTGAGGATTTGGCTGCCGATAATCGCTTAGGCCGATCAGAATGTAATACTGCTTGAAGAACAGCAGTTATTTCATCGTACAAGAGGCACCTAAGTACAGTTATTGTGTATACATAATTCAAAGGAAAAGGCCTATTAATTTGTATTTTAAAGTCCCCATGGGAAGTATTACTTGAGCCTTTATTTAATTATTATGTTTAAAGTTAAAGTTAGAGATTACAATTATAGTTGATTTATTGTAAATAAACTAATTTGTTTTTAGAATACTGGTTTCGTTGTTACCTTTGAGAACAAACAACGTGGCGCCCTTAATATATTTATTTCCGCCTATTGATATGAGGCTAGTTAAATTTAATTTATAAACCCACACCATTCTCCACTGAGCTTAGCAATTTGGTTACCCGGTCCGTGGGTAACACCTATTGTGTAAGAAGAAGAAAATTACACCAAATTTCAAACATATCCATTATAATGACATATCCATAAGCTGACCACTATGTTTTTCAAATCTTAAGCCACTGATCAATTTGATAGGTAATTATTAGCACTCCAAGGTACATGGACAAACAAACTAAGCAATTTTTACATTGAGATCAGAAACAGATTGAATTAAGGGCCAACAGTCTAGACTAAAGACAACTAAACACCTTTACCTTAATCCCTATTTTACCTCTTATCATATTGAATTAAGGGCCAACAGTCTAGACTAAAGACAACTAAACACCTTTACCTTAATCCCTATTTTACCTCTTATCATATTGAATTAAGGGCCAACAGCCTAGACTAAAGACAACTAAACACCTTTACCTTAATCCCTATTTTACCTCTTATCATATTGAATTAAGGGCCAACAGCCTAGACTAAAGACAACTAAACACCTTTACCTTAATCCCTATTTTACCTCTTATCATATTGAATTAAGGGCCAACAGTCTAGACTAAAGACAACTAAACACCTTTACCTTAATCCCTATTTTACCTCTTATCATATTGAATTAAGGGCCAACAGTCTAGACTGAAGACAACTAAACACCTTTACCTTAATCCCTATTTTACCTCTTATCATATTGAATTAAGGGCCAACAGTCTAGACTAAAGACAACTAAACACCTTTACCTTAATCCCTATTTTACCTCTTATCATATTGAATTAAGGGCCAACAGTCTAGACTAAAGACAACTAAACACCTTTACCTTAATCCCTATTTTACCTCTTATCATATTGAATTAAGGGCCAACAGTCTAGACTAAAGACAACTAAACACCTTTACCTTAATCCCTATTTTACCTCTTATCATATTGAATTAAGGGCCAACAGCCTAGACTAAAGACAACTAAACACCTTTACCTTAATCCCTATTTTACCTCTTATCATATTGAATTAAGGGCCAACAGCCTAGACTGAAGACAACTAAACACCTTTACCTTAATCCCTATTTTACCTCTTATCATATTTACATTTCAACAAGTGACGATTTAAAAAGCGATGACGTTTTTAAAAAGATTTCCCTTAGGGGAAATCCGCTATTAAGGTGTAAAAGTACCAACACCACCAAATACCACTCCATTCAAAATTGTAAATATATCTATACATATATTTGTCAGTTACAATTATTGTTTTATCGTTACCAAACTCAATGTTTCATGCAAAACCAAAGATCAAGGTTGTTAATGTCTGAAATTGGACTAGGCGAAGGGGGGGGGGTGAATTTAGAGAGGGAGAATTTTGAAATCTCAAAATATTTCTGTTACTAAAGGTCGCATCAAAAAATTGTATAGAACAAATATTATTGCAAATTACATGTAATATAAATATTGTTTCTTTTTTTGTACTATAAAATTAGTCTTTTTTTAAAAAGTTTCTTAAATTTAAGTTTGTGAATACAAATCATAATTACTAGAAAACCCCACCTGCCCCCCTCATGCACCCCCTCTAGCAAACACCCCCCCCACTCATGCACCCCCCCTATCAAACCTCCCCACTCATGCACCCCCTCTAGCCAACTCCCCCCCACTCATGCACCCCCTCTAGCCAACCTCCCCACTCATGCACCCCCTCTAGCCAACTACCCCCCACTCATGCAAAGCCTCGAGCCAAACTCCCCTCTCATGCACCCCCTCTCGTCAACTCCCCCCCCCTCACCTCATGCAACCCCTCTCGCCAACCTCCCCACTCATGCACCCATTCTAGCCAACCCCCCCCCACTCATGCACCCCCTCTAGCCAACCTCCCCACTCATGCACCCCCTCTAGCCAACCTCCCCACTCATGCACCCCCTCTAGCCACCTCCCCCCCACTCATGCACCCCCTCTAGACAACCGCCCCACTCATGCACCCCCCCCCCTCCCCCCCTCAACTCATGCACCCCCTCTAGCCAACCCCACCCCTCATGCACCCCCTCTAGCCAACCCCCCCCCCCCTCATGCACCCCCTCTAGCTAACCCCCCCCCACCTCATGCACCCCCTCTCGCCAAACCCTCCCACTCATGCACCCCCTCTAGCCAACCTCCCCACTCATGCACCCCCTCTAGCCAACCCCCCCCCCCAACTCACGCACCACCTCTAGCCAACCTCTCCACTCATGCACCCCCTCTAGCCAACCCCCCCCCCAACTCATGCACCCCCTCTAGCCAAACCCTCCCACTCATGCACCCCCTCTAGCCAACCTCCCCACTCATGCACCCCCTCTAGTAGCCAACCTCCCCCCCGAATGCACCCTCTCTAGCCGAACCCAACGCCCCCCCCTCATGCACCCCCTCTAGCCAACCCCCCCCTCCCCCTCATGCACCTCCTCTATCCGTCTCCCCCCCCTCATGCACCCCCTCTAGCCAACCCCACCGGCCCCCTCATGCATTCCCTCTAGCCGACCCCCCCCCTCCCCCCCTAATGCACCCTCTCTAGCCGACCCCACCGGCCCCCTCATGCACCCCCTCTAGCCAACCCCCCCCCCCCTCCCCCTACTGCACCCCCTCTAGCCGACCCCCCCCCTCAGTCACACCATATAGCCCACCCCCCCGGCCCCCTCCTGCATCCCCTCTAGCCGACCCACCCCCCTCCCCCCCTAATGCACCCCCTCTAGCCGACCCCCCCCCTCTCCCCCCCTAATGCACCCTCTCTAGCCAACCCCACCGGCCCCCTCATGCATCCCCTCTAGCCGACCCCCGCCCTCCCCCCCTAATGCACCCCCTCTAGCCGACCCCCCCCCCCCCCTCCCCCCCTAATGCACCCTCTCTAGCCAACCCCACCGGCCCCCTCATGCACCCCCTGTAGCCGACCCCACCGGCCCCCTCATGCATCCCCTCTAGCCGACCCCCCCCCTCCCCCCCCCTAATGCACCCCCTCTAGCCGACCCCCCCCCCTCCCCCCCTAATGCATCCTCTCCAGCCGACCCCACCGGCCCCCTCATGCACCCCCTCTAGCCAACCTTACCGGCCCCCTCATGCACCCCCTGTAGCCACCCCATAATCCACGTAAGGAAAATACTTACATCTTCTAGTAGAAGTTTTAACTTCTGCAAATAGCCTTGTGCAGTTTTATACCGCTCTTTAAACGAGTGTCTTGTTACTAATGCTTTCAAATTCCTAGCCATACTGCCAATATGCTCCTGAAACGGAAAACAAGTTCATTAATATCTAATATATAATCTATTTCTCTAATTACTATATGATCAGTTCAATTCTTCATAGGTATATGTCAATTGCCAAGAATCCCTTGAGGGGATATCGGCTCGAAAGAGACCAAATAATTTCTATAATCATTAAATATCCTTAGTTTCTCAAAAGGAGATTGGTTTCGTCCAATATTGAAGCTAAGGAAATTTACGTTTTGGTAAAATGAATTTTAATAATGAGATTTTCATTTAAGATCCACTCCAAGGGCGTTGGATGAAGATATATAGACACAAACATAGAAGCCTGGGGAATAGCCCCGGGCTTAGATAGTGAAAATAATATCTATGTAATTAGCTTTCACTTATATTGGTAGCAGTGAATAATCATAAATCTCGATAATAATCATTTATTTTTGGTATCGGAGATGTAGTATACAATTGGAAGGTAATGGAATCTGATGGTGGTTATAAGCTAAGCCTTCCTTACTATCTTCATCCATTTATTATGTGCCCCAGGCCGAATGGGCTAGCCTTCCTTACTATCTTCATCCATTTATTATGTGCCCCAGGCCGAATGGGCTAGCCTTCCTTACTATCTTCATCCATTTATTATGTGCCCCAGGCCGAATGGGCTAGCCTTCCTTACTATCTTCATCCATTTATTATGTGCCCCAGGCCGAATGGGCGAGCCTTCCTTACTATCTTCATCCATTTATTATGTGCCCCAGGCCGAATGGGCTAGCCTTCCTTACTATCTTCATCCATTTATTATGTGCCCCAGGCCGAATGGGCTAGCCTTCCTTACTATCTTCATCCATTTATTATGTGCCCCAGGCCGAATGGGCTGGCCTTCCTTACTATCTCCATCCATTTATTATGTGCCCCAGGCTGAATGGGCTAGCCTTCCTTACTATCTCCATCCATTTATTATGTGCCCCAGACCGAATGGGCTAGCCTTCCTTACTATCTCCATCCATTTATTATGTGCCCCAGGCCGAATGGGCGAGCCTTCCTTACTATCTCCATCCATTTATTATGTGCCCCAGACCGAATGGGCTAGCCTTCCTTACTATCTCCATCCATTTATTATGTGCCCCAGGCCGAATGGGCTAGCCTTCCTTACTATCTTCATCCATTTATTATGTGCCCCAGGCCGAATGGGCTAGCCTTCCTTACTATCTTCATCCATTTATTATGTGCCCCAGGCCGAATGGGCTAGCCTTCCTTACTATCTTCATCCATTTATTATGTGCCCCAGGCCGAATGGGCTAGCCTTCCTTACTATCTTCATCCATTTATTATGTGCCCCAGGCTGAATGGGCTAGCCTTCCTTACTATCTTCATCCATTTATTATGTGCCCCAGGCCGAATGGGCTAGCCTTCCTTACTATCTTCATCCATTTATTATGTGCCCCAGGCCGAATGGGCTAGCCTTCCTTACTATCTTCATCCATTTATTATGTGCCCCAGGCCGAATGGGCTAGCCTTCCTTACTATCTTCATCCATTTATTATGTGCCCCAGGCCGAATGGGCTAGCCTTCCTTACTATCTTCATCCATTTATTATGTGCCCCAGGCTGAATGGGCTGGCCTTCAGTTGGCACTGGATATCAAGGTTAAACCTATTTACTTCTAGTGCTTATGCAGTTTGGGTTCAAATCGAATTTTTTTTTTTTAAATGTCCTTCCTTTGAAAACAAATATATTATTTTGGAAAAGTTTATTCCCTTATATTATTTATTTTGAAAGTCGGTGCTCATGGATATATTTTTAAAGAAAATGTAAATTTATTCGGCATGAAGTCGACATTCGTGATACCTGGATGATAAAGTTGAGAAATAGTTGAAAGTGATTAGGAAATTTTTGTCGTCTTTAAACGAGGCAATTATCTATTGGTTTGTTTGATTATATAATAAGTCTCTTGTGAAGTTGTGTACTAAATAATTTTTTTCCTATTTAATTCGTTGGTATGGAAATATAAAATGAATTATTTGTTTGTATGTAGTCTAGTGTGACGTCATTACTAGTCATATTTAAGGTTGATAGGTGAAGCTATCTTCTTTGGAACCGATAACTCCCCTCCAAAAATCCTTTATTCTCGTCTAGTCCGTCTATACCAAATACTTGTTTGAGAAAAGTGATTAACTTTTGTGGGCAATTTTGCTGAAACTCCTTTATTTTCATTCTCATTCAATACTTCCACCTGAATTCGACTTGCTTTCAAACACACATGATGGATTTACTTAAAGAAAATGCTGAGAACAGATTTGTTTCTAATGGAAGGAATATCAAAGGTAACTTGGCAGCTTTGAAGCAGATCAAACAGTCTGTAAAACCACTTTCTGATGTCAAAAACATTCTTTCCGAGAGCAATTGCATTTCTCAAAAGAAAAGCCAAAATAAAAGTTGTGCTGAGCCAGTGAAGAAAGTCGAAGAAGTGGATGAATATGGGTATGATGATCTTTGCTTCTATAGTGATAGTATTGAAGATGATTATGGAGATATCATAGGGCCGGAGATGGAGCTGACAGCTGATCATCTGAACAGCTTGGCATGTGTCTTCGATCGGAGAGAGCTGCTAGCTAACCATCTCCAGCCAGAACTGCCTCTCCTCCTAGAACTGCCTCCTTTCATTATAGATCACTCGACCAGTTTCCATCTTGCGCCATTCGAAATAGATGAGCCCTCCTTCTCTCTCACATTTATAGAAAACCTCTCGAATCACTAATAAATGACTAAGCTTGTTTGTCGACTCGCCCTATCTCTTATACTTTCATAGCTATACCTACAATTTATTTGCGACTAAAATAACAGATTAACTTCTAAATTATGTAATTAGAAGAATGAGATGTGTTGTTATGTTTGTATTAATGTGTCATACTAAATACAGTTCGAAAATGTAAGTGTAAAAGGTATTTGTGTATTTTTGTATAAAATTTTGCTTATATTGTGTATTATTCGATACAATTTTATTATAAATAGTGTTGATTCTGGGTGTGTCTGAATAGAAGTTGTTTAGCTTGAGAAATGAGAGTTATTTCTGAGGCAGGGAGTATTTTGCCTCGATGTAGAATACATCTATCTTGCTATTTATTCATATCTAATGATCCATTTTTTAATGAGTGCTCTCATCCTAAATAAACTATTTTTTTGAGGCAAAAGAAAGGATCTTGAGTCTCAAATCGGTTATCTTTATTATCTTGTTTCCTATAGAAGATGTTTAGCCGTCCGGCTCATTAATAATGCTAAAAACATACAAGGTAAATTTTTATCTCTCGTTCATTAAGACAATTCGTAATTTTCTTAGATACTTAGAGTACTAACTGACCTGTCAAATTATTCCTGTATGTCAATCTAACAATAAATATCCGTAAGAAAATTAAAAAAAATCTCCTTGGTACTCTAATAATCTGAGAAAATGATGGATTGCCTTAATGGATAAGAGATGATTTCCGATAAGTATTGTCACCGAGGAGAAGGAGTCAAACGTCTCCTATTCGAAATAAGATAACTGAGTTGAGCCTTTACGATCCTTTCTTTTGCCTCAAATACTTTAATTGATCTCAGTAACAATTAGATGCAATTAAAGTTATTTTTGGTGAATTCGGTTTTATAAAATAATGAATTCATTGCTATCGAAAATTGGAAATGTTTCGATTTAGATCATATTTTGAAATGGACAGTTTTTTCATAACCTTGTGAAATTCGATTTATTTTTTAGCATTATAAATGTTTACACGATTAGGAAAAAGTTGTATTTCGGCCTCCTGTATTTTTATTCATAACTCTAGTGTACCTTGTTCACAACTGCTCATATTTGACTGACTCCAATTTTACAATTGTTTGATGACATAGTGTTCAGTGAGAAATAAATCTATTCTATTTATGCTAATTTGCATTTTTATATCTACCTCTAATTCGGTTTAGGATTTATCGAGAGTTGATTCGCCATCAGATTTCCAGATAATTCCTTACAGCTGTATTATGGTTCTAGTTATAAATGATAAAAAGCTATTTCGAAGTGAATTATAGCATTATTTTTCCAGTGGCAATCAAAATTATTTGTAAGTCTAGGCTTGTTTCATATAATTTTTTATTTAAAACCTCGAGTCGATTTAATAAAGTGGAAGTATTTAAATATTATTTTTTAAACAGTTTAGTTGAGTGAATTGTATGAACTAATCGTTTATTGAGGAGATCAGTAAAATCTATATATGAATATCATGGATGGTCAATTTAAAATCGAACTTTTCCACGAAATGGTTACAATTGTGTAATATAGTTTGAGCAGCATATACATTTATGCTGTCACTCTACACACTAAAAAATGTATACTAACTTGTTCTTCTATTTGCCATCATCGAGATGAACTTATTTCGAACAAATACATGCAGAGTTCCTCTCTGCATACTTTAAAATGTTCAATATTAGGTAGGTGCAGTACACTTTTTAATGTATGTATAGATGGCTTTCCAGCTAACCTTATAGCCACAAAATCTATTCTTTGTGCTGATGATACTAGTATAATTATAAAAGGCACTGACCCAGAAAAAGTGACTCAAAGTGGTTCTGCAGCTATTAAACCACCACCACATCAATGACTCATCGATTAGTGCCGAGGATTTAGAGAAATTAGTTCGATTACAGCTCGAGAAGAAACTTTTGCAATTTAAATCAGTCCTATACTTATTTTTCCAAGCTTATGGACTGCTTAGGGGTCATGTTGGAGTGTTTGTCGATCTTTTCACCAATTTTTAATTCTTCGACAAATGTCCCCTTGAAAATGGTAACTGTTGAGTATTGGGTGAGTGAGGCTGATTTGTAGAGAAGGCATCGACTCCAGCCAGGGGTCAGATACATTACGAATAACTTTTTACTCTGTGAAAAAATTACCTCCACGTTTCGATGCTCTTTTCACTAATATTCCTACTTTGACGACTTGCAACTCTTATTCAATTTCAGAATTTTTATAGGTACTTTAAGAAATTAACAAACTTAAGCCGACTCGGTTTGATAAAATATTCGAGAGATTAATATTTCCTCTGCTACAGGCGGTATTTAAACATTTACTTCTCCTAAGTTAACATTTGAAAAGATGAGACACCGTTTTAAAAAGTATGACACTGTGTACAAAAAATTGAACTCGACGCAAGGCAAGGAGGATCCCAAACAGGCTGCCATGCCCAATGGGGTATCTAATAACTAAAATTAAATTGTAATAATGACATGGGAAATTTGTCTGCATTTATTCGATTCCACATAGAGAGACTTCTACAATTGCCCTGACCAATTATATGCCCTCCTAGGAACAAACTTAGATTTAGGCTGCAGACTCATCCATACAGCCAAACTGAAATAGCCCTTTTTTAAAATTAAAATATGCCATCGATGACCATATAATAAAATATAGGTCCTTGTAGGAAAAACTTCCTATCGTTAGGCCACTTACCGATAGCCCTAAGCCTAGCCGCCCAATTGATTAATTATATTATGTGTATTAGTCCATATTTAAAAATATAATTGGTCCTGTATATGAGGTGAAACTTCATCGAGAATTACGGCTACACTTCCCCATTTATAGCATAAATAAAATGTTAGTCATTGATGCCCATACCTATTGGCCCAAAACTTGCTCCTCAGCAACTGGACTATATTAGCCAAATTATAGAAACTCATATAAAATGAGTGAAAACATTTTTTGAAGAATGTTTTCAAGGGTCTAGGCCCAATGCGAATTATTTAAAGATATTTATTTTATATTAAAGTGATGTGTATATAAGAATTTTGGACTTGATAAACATTATTAATGGATAATGCTGGCCTTTAGCTAAATATTCTTGACAAATTTCATGAGCTAGAAAATATTAAAATACGTCTTATGGCAGAACACTTTATTTAGTGAGTTGATAAATATTTTGAAACATCTTTTGGCCAAGAATCTGAATTATTTTATGGGTATCAATTCTCATTATTGATTTTATAATAAATTTATGGGGAAGAATTTATGAATTTTTGGACAGTCCCCCTAAGCATGAGGGCAAACTGCAGAGCTTCTTCCTAAGCACTAGGGCAAACTGCAGAGGTTCTTCCTAAGCACGAGGGCAAACTGCAGAGGTTCTTCCTAAGCATGAGGGCAAACTGCAGAGGTCCTTCCTAAGCACGAGGGCAAACTGCAGAGGTTCTTCCTAAGCACGAGGGCAAACTGCAGAGGTTCTTCCTAAGCACGAGGGCAAACTGCAGAGGTTCTTCCTAAGCACGAGGGCAAACTGCAGAGGTTCTTCCTAAGCACGAGGGCAAACTGCAGAGGTTCTTCCTAAGCACGAGGGCAAACTGCAGAGGTTCTTCCTAAGCACGAGGGCAAACTGCAGAGGTTCTTCCTAAGCACGAGGGCAAACTGCAGAGGTTCTTCCTAAGCACGAGGGCAAACTGCAGAGGTTCTTCCTAAGCACGAGGGCAAACTGCAGAGGTTCTTCCTAAGCACGAGGGCAAACTGCAGAGGTTCTTCCTAAGCACGAGGGCAAACTGCAGAGGTTCTTCCTAAGCACGAGGGCAAACTGCAGAGGTCCTTCCTAAGCATGAGGACAAACTGCAGAGGTCCTTCCTAAGCACGGTAAATTGAGAAATATTTCCATGCCTGATTGTAAACAATTTTATAAGCGTACAAAGACTATCTTATTACTTAATTGTGTAATTTAATTTTTATAATTATTAATTTTTTTAAAAAAATGTATAAGGATCAATGGTAGTAGATCATCTCATAATATAGCCCATGTCGATAAAATACACTTCCTAAAGAAAATATCAAATCCATAATTCATCTTTTATGAATATACCTACATAAAATTTTACAATCCTTGAGGCATTCTCATGGAACACATATAAATTTTATTTGGTTCCTCGAACTTGGAAGCTACAATTTTAAAATTCATGATGCTAAGTAATACAATAGACATTTTCTAAATTATGTGTAAATTTACATTTACTGAAAGTTGGAAGTCACCAGATGCCCAATAGTCAAAGTCGTTGGAAGTCGACCTCCTTATCTGTGTCCTAATATAGTTGTCAATGAAATATAGTAAAATAATTAGTAATATGTAAACTAACAATTGTAGAGAGGCAGTGTTTAAGCCTATTTTTATCCAATTTGGTGAATCCCAAGGGGCCAGCACCAGTAGTGATGGTTGAATATCTCTGGCAAGAAGTGGACAATTCCTCCAGAACTCCTCGTAACTTCCCTTCAGGTTCCATCTCCAAGCTTTCTAATGTTCCTACTTCTAATAAGCCGTCCTCCTTTTAAAAAATATAATAATATATAAATTGACAAATGTATACAAAAACTAGTTCATTAATTTATATTGCAGTGAAGATAGTTATTGATAAATAGAATAATTCATACCAGCCTGTCTATTATTTTAGCTATCATATTACTATTATACATTCTTCTCCTTAGATCTGGATAAGATGCTCGGAGGTGCATGCAGGGTTTGTCATCCCAATATGGGAGGAAATAGTACAAGCGGTCATGGCTCATAGCTTTTGTCTTTGGTGTTGTACTCGACCAATTTTCTATTTCAGTCTTTACACTCTCTAAAGCAAAAACAAAACTGTTAATATTTTAATTATTAGTTAAGAGAAGAAATTTTTATTTCAATTATCTATATCACCTATGATAAAGCATACAACTTTACAATATAGCATTCATTTCATACACGTTGGAACACATTTTAAATTAGTAACATTAAGTAGGATAATATTAATATAGCCAGGATTTTATGGAAATACAATTAGGCTGCTATTAATGCAGCTAGGATCATAGAATTACAAGTAGACAGATATTGATTTAGCCAGGATCGTAGAATTAAAATTAGACTGATATTAATTTAGCCAGGATTATGGAAGAACAATTAGGCTGCTATTAATTCAGCTAGGATCATAGAATTAAAATTAGACTCATATTAATTTAGCCAGGATTATGGAAGAACAATTAGGCTGCTATTAATTCAGCTAGGATCATAGAATTAAAATTAGACTCATATTAATTTAGCCAGGATTATGGAAGAACAATTAGGCTGCTATTAATTCAGCTAGGATCATAGAATTAAAATTAGACTCATATTAATTTAGCCAGGATTATGGAAGAACAATTAGGCTGCTATTAATTCAGCTAGGATCATAGAATTAAAATTAGACTCATATTAATTTAGCCAGGATTATGGAAGAACAATTAGGCTGCTATTAATTCAGCTAGGATCATAGAATTAAAATTAGACTCATATTAATTTAGCCAGGATTATGGAAGAACAATTAGGCTGCTATTAATTCAGCTAGGATCATAGAATTAAAATTAGACTCATATTAATTTAGCCAGGATTATGGAAGAACAATTAGGCTGCTATTAATTCAGCTAGGATCATAGAATTAAAATTAGACTCATATTAATTTAGCCAGGATTATGGAAGAACAATTAGGCTGCTATTAATTCAGCTAGGATCATAGAATTAAAATTAGACTCATATTAATTTAGCCAGGATTATGGAAGAACAATTAGGCTGCTATTAATTCAGCTAGGATCATAGAATTAAAATTAGACTCATATTAATTTAGCCAGGATTATGGAAGAACAATTAGGCTGCTATTAATTCAGCTAGGATCATAGAATTAAAATTAGACTCATATTAATTTAGCCAGGATTATGGAAGAACAATTAGGCTGCTATTAATTCAGCTAGGATCATAGAATTAAAATTAGACTCATATTAATTTAGCCAGGATTATGGAAGAACAATTAGGCTGCTATTAATTCAGCTAGGATCATAGAATTAAAATTAGACTCATATTAATTTAGCCAGGATTATGGAAGAACAATTAGGCTGCTATTAATTCAGCTAGGATCATAGAATTAAAATTAGACTCATATTAATTTAGCCAGGATTATGGAAGAACAATTAGGCTGCTATTAATTCAGCTAGGATCATAGAATTACAAGTAGACTCATATTAATTTAGCCAGGATTATGGAAGAACAATTAGGCTGCTATTAATTCAGCTAGGATCATAGAATTACAAGTAGACTCATATTAATTTAGCCAGGATTATGGAAGAACAATTAGGCTGCTATTAATTCAGCTAGGATCATAGAATTACAAGTAGACTCATATTAATTTAGCCAGGATTATGGAAGAACAATTAGGCTGCTATTAATTCAGCTAGGATCATAGAATTAAAATTAGACTCATATTAATTTAGCCAGGATTATGGAAGAACAATTAGGCTGCTATTAATTCAGCTAGGATCATAGAATTAAAATTAGACTCATATTAATTTAGCCAGGATTATGGAAGAACAATTAGGCTGCTATTAATTCAGCTAGGATCATAGAATTAAAATTAGACTCATATTAATTTAGCCAGGATTATGGAAGAACAATTAGGCTGCTATTAATTCAGCTAGGATCATAGAATTACAAGTAGACTCATATTAATTTAGCCAGGATTATGGAAGAACAATTAGGCTGCTATTAATTCAGCTAGGATCATAGAATTACAAGTAGACTCATATTAATTTAGCCAGGATTATGGAAGAACAATTAGGCTGCTATTAATTCAGCTAGGATCATAGAATTACAATTAGACTCATATTAATTTAGCCAGGATTATGGAAGAACAATTAGGCTGCTATTAATTCAGCTAGGATCATAGAATTAAAATTAGACTCATATTAATTTAGCCAGGATTATGGAAGAACAATTAGGCTGCTATTAATTCAGCTAGGATCATAGAATTAAAATTAGACTCATATTAATTTAGCCAGGATTATGGAAGAACAATTAGGCTGCTATTAATTCAGCTAGGATCATAGAATTAAAATTAGACTCATATTAATTTAGCCAGGATTATGGAAGAACAATTAGGCTGCTATTAATTCAGCTAGGATCATAGAATTACAAGTAGACTCATATTAATTTAGCCAGGATTATGGAAGAACAATTAGGCTGCTATTAATTCAGCTAGGATCATAGAATTACAAGTAGACTCATATTAATTTAGCCAGGATTATGGAAGAACAATTAGGCTGCTATTAATTCAGCTAGGATCATAGAATTACAAGTAGACTCATATTAATTTAGCCAGGATTATGGAAGAACAATTAGGCTGCTATTAATTCAGCTAGGATCATAGAATTAAAATTAGACTCATATTAATTTAGCCAGGATTATGGAAGAACAATTAGGCTGCTATTAATTCAGCTAGGATCATAGAATTAAAAGTAGACTCATATTAATTTAGCCAGGATTATGGAAGAACAATTAGGCTGCTATTAATTCAGCTAGGATCATAGAATTAAAATTAGACTCATATTAATTTAGCCAGGATTATGGAAGAACAATTAGGCTGCTATTAATTCAGCTAGGATCATAGAATTACAAGTAGACTCATATTAATTTAGCCAGGATTATGGAAGAACAATTAGGCTGCTATTAATTCAGCTAGGATCATAGAATTACAAGTAGACTCATATTAATTTAGCCAGGATTATGGAAGAACAATTAGGCTGCTATTAATTCAGCTAGGATCATAGAATTACAAGTAGACTCATATTAATTTAGCCAGGATTATGGAAGAACAATTAGGCTGCTATTAATTCAGTCAGGGTTGTAGAAGTACAATTAGTTTGATATTCATATAATGTGGATTCAAGAAGTGTAATTAGGTTGATATTGATATAGTGAGAATTACAGAAGTATAATTATGTTAATGTAGCTAGAAGTATAAAACTATAATTAGGTGGTTTTATCCAGCTGCTTAAGTCCATCAAGACTTAGTAGTTCCCTGCAAAGAACACAATTGGAGTATTCTAGTTTTTTTTTATTATATATTATAGTTTATGGCGTTGTTGTCGATTTTGCCTGAATAATCTTTATGATTCTCATTTTCTGGAAACCTCATTACTTTCGCAGTCCATGAATACCTTCATTATCACATATTTAATTTATGTTTTCTTAATTGGTGTTCAAGGCACAATGATTTTGTTAGCTAGGCATAACAAATGGATTTTATTAGACGAGTTTGATATTTAATCGATTTTCAGTCCCTCATTGAAACAGATCTGATGAGCCAAAGCTTTTAATGAAAAGTACTTAATGAGAAACATATAACTCTAGATTAATGTGGCAGTTAATATGAGGGAAATAGCTATACTACCAAGTGTTTCTTCAGCATCGCTGCCATGATTGTCTTGTGATGTCTGGTTGTGACCATCCATCGTATTACCAGCATTGCCAAGGCTCAGCTCAAAGTACATCGGTTTGTCACCAAGTCGGCGATCTATCATTGTTGCTTCCATTATTGTTGCAAATAAAAAAAATTCGTCAACTTTCCCGTATGCATTCTGAAACAGTTGTAGAAAATGTATTTTGAGGAGGAGAATTTATGTACAAAGAACATTTTTTTATGGTATGCCCTTATCGAAGTATTGGTTACCACTGGCTTTACTCGACTGTGTAATAAGTCAAACAATATAATATTCATTTAATAATAATGAGATATCTTTATGTCGAAGCTATTTGGAGCGTAGAGGGTGAGCTCGAGTTGTCCTATTTGATGAAATTGATATCTCCTTGGAGGATAGTTATAATAGAGATTATTTTATCCTGCGAATGTGTTGATGGTATGTTCTCACTGATTACAAGAACTGTTCTTCTGCCAGTCTCTAGCTCTCTCTATTGACCTTAGTATTACCGACCTCTCCCAGGTCGCATGGATTACCAAGGGGGGCTCCTCGAGCCCACAACCTTAAAAAACTTTTATTTTAGTTCTATATTTTTTTTAAAAATTTTATTTCTATTGGATTATGTTAAATGAACGTTTCTTATGACACCTGTGAAAAAATAAATAAATAAAGAATTAAAAAAAAAAGTTCGGATGTGGAAAAAAGGATTACTTTAAATTAAAAATAATTTTATTCTACTAGAGGATCATATCTAAACATTGTTAGAATAAAAAGTTATCTATATCTAAGTTATTATAACATTATAATAGAGTAATAATGTAAGAAAATCTAATTATCAGATTCGTAATTGCAATTATCGGTGCTTTGCACAATAATTTTTTTTCCAAGTGTTTGTTCCACACTGAACGTTTACATTTGAAGCAACGCTGCTTAGATTTTGATAGGTTTTTGTATTTTTCTTTTTTTTGATTTGGCTTCTCTAACACAAGTGTAACACCTTAGCCTTCCACTTGATGAACCTTGTTCCTCCAATTGGGGATAAATCAGTTCTCGCCCTAGAACATGCTCCATGGCCTTCACTGAAGATCTAGGAATGCCCACAAGATTTTCACTCCTTTCAGCAACACACAATTTTACTAAACTCTCAGATAGTTCCAATAAAAAGTACTTTCTTCGGCCAGCACTATTTCTTCTCCATGTTGTGTTTTTAAGAGTAAATACTGTATAAGAATTGAGGGCTGTTATGTCCAAGAGGGAGTAGAAAAGAGATAATGGCCACCTTCTTGTCCCCCTTTTACAAGAATATTGTCTCACCATGGAATCGATTGTATCTATTCCTCCCTTAGTATCATTATAGAATTGATTTATGTCTGATTTTTTCTTAGGATTTTGGGGTCAATATGAGGGTCTTGATGTTGAGTGGATAGGAGCAGTAAATTTCTAGTTGGTCTAGTTTGGGTTATATACGATTGAAGTGTTCAGGGGGTTGGTTTGATTTTGGATCAGTGTATAAAAATAGGGAACAATAGAGCTCTCTTCCCTTGACATTTTTCAAAATGTCGGGAATATGTTTCCTTCTGCTTTGTAAAGTTCCCACGTAAGTCAAATTATAGTTTTTGTACAGATCTCTTCTAAAAAGTATCTATCAGGAGCAATAATTATATATATTATATATATATATATATATATATATATATATTACCATCTCAGAAATATATTTTTATATGAAAAAAAATTATATGGGGAGAATATATATATATATTTTTTTTTATTGGGGAAAAAAAAACTTGAGAAGGTTTGTGTATGTTAAAATTACATCAAAGTAATTATTATTTGAGCAATATAATTAATAACACTTGAATTACTAGTTAAAAGTAGTAATAAATATCAGTGGGCTCAAGGAGCTCCCCCCCTTGGTACTTAAGTGTATAACTACCCCTGGCATTACCAAGGGGGTGGCTCCTCGAGCCCATACGTCAAAAACAAATTTTTTTCTCAACATAGAAATTTTTTTATTTCATTTTGTTGTTATGCCCTCATTCTAGGATGTTTTTCTGAGGAATACATAAAATATCAAAAATATCCCATTAAAATTGGGTGATAGGGAACAAAAACAAAAAGTTGTGGGCTCAAGGAGCCCCCCCCCCCTCCTTGATACTTCTAGGGTTAATCCTCCCACAATACCTAAATCAATACCACTTCATATTATATGGGCATCAGTGGCACAAATTCGAGTTGTCTTTCCACAATAACATATCCTGCTATACTTGTAACAAACAAACGGATTTTGTCATCGAACAGTAAAATGGCATTAGAAATCATAATAAACTTAATACAAATAAATGTGTTTTGTTTATATAAAATATAAATATACCTTAACGTACTTCATTAATTGGAGATATTTGTTCAAGAGTTGCTTGTGAAGGTGTTATGTCGACAGCATCCGATATTTCTGTCCTGATGGCTACTAGTAGCCTAGCGCGGTAGGAGACACCTTCGCCAAGGCCTGTGTTGAGACCTGAATGCTGGTCTAGGAGGGAGTAGTCCCTTGTAGAACCATACATGTGAATGAAGGTAGGGCCCAACGTAGGCAGGAAACCTTACACACAAATACACATCTCATCACAAATACAACCGGCAACAGCTTTATCCTAAAAAGCGATTTGTAAAAGAGCTATTCTTGAACCCCAGGAACAAAGCTCCTTAAACTTGATCGTCACAATAAGTAATAATTGTTTCACTCTGTTCATATTTCGACATGATTAAAAAGTATGATCGCTGATGTAAACTTTCTTTGAGTTTAGTAGTTAGGGAAAATTTTGCATTTAGATGGTTTATATTTGAAACAAAAGTATTTGTTACCAAAAATATGTCAGTGATAAATACAATTATAAGGAAAAACCCCAAAATGCTGGGTAAAATAATTAGGCTATGCATTTCTTCTTAAAAGTATTTGTAAGAGATTAAGAATTTCAGATGTTCGAATAAGAGAATACTGAATCTTATATCAAGTAGATAATTGTAGTGAGAGCCAAATCATTGAATATAAATTGTTTCAGGGAATTTTTCTAAAGTCCGGTTCAGCTCTCATTTCTTAAGAGATATTATGTATAAATAAGATGATATTTAGTGATCTGTTTTACCCTTTTCTCCATCATTTGAAATAGACTTGAGGTCGACGAAGTGTGTAGCTATGACTGTATTAACAGGATCACTGTCCCGTAGCTGGAGCTTTATCCGCTGGCAGAGTGGGGGGAACATCTCTTGAAACACAATCTGTTCATTCCAAACTGGTGCATAGCTGTTTTTCCTAACTGTTGTTTTACCCTAAAAAGGAATTTTAATGCTGTAAACAGCATATTTTCTTAGAAATAAAATAATTGTTATTAATTATATTGAATTAACCAACTGATAAACATTGACTTAATTACCCATGTTCCTCTTGATGGCAATAATATGCCATACTAAATCTTGGCAGAAGTCTTCTATAATTTATTTCAGTTTTTGTTCATTGGCAAATTATTAAAACAGGCTTTTCATTACCGTTTGTATTTATTCACTTAATGTTGACGGTGGAGTTAGCAGTATGTAGATTCATCTATTGTAAATATTCATGTAGGGAATCTGAATACAATACGCAGCCCCTGCTTGACGAAAACGTTTTGTTTACTACCTGTACCTTGTGCTTTTCGGCCCCGTTATCACCGTCTCCCGCCGAGGACGGGCACGTGGTAGGCAGAGGTAGACTTCAGGCTAGTACTGCAGCCCAGAAATCGGTCCGTCCAGACGGCCAGCACATGTGGTAGGCAGAGGTAGACTTCAGGCTAGTACTGCTGCCCAGAAATCGGCCAGCACATGTGGTAGGTAGAGGTCGACTTCAGGCTAGTACTGCAGCCCAGAAATCGGCCAGCACATGTGGTAGGCAGAGGTAGACTTCAGGCTAGTACTGCAGCCCAGAAATCGGTCCGTCCAGACGACCAGCACATGTGGTAGGTAAAGGCTAGTGGTTGCCTGTAACCAAGCCGGTGATTGCTGGGCTAGTGGTTGTCTGTAACCTAGTCGGTGTTGCTGGGCTAGTGGTTGCCCGTAACCGAACAGGGGATCGCAGGGCTAGTGGTTGTCTGTATCCGAGCCGGGGATTGCTGGGCTAGTGGTTGCCTGTAACCGAGCCGGGGATCGCTGGGCTAGTGGTTGCCTGTAACCTAGTCGGTGTTGCTGGGCTAGTGGTTGCCCGTAACCTAGTCGGTGTTGCTGGGCTAGTGGTTGCCCGTAACCGAGCCAGGGATTGCTGGGCTAGTGGTTGCCTGTAACCTAGTCGGTGTTGCTGGGCTAGTGGTTGCCTGTAACCGAGCCAGGGATTGCTGGGCTAGTGGTTGCCTGTATCCGAGCCGGGGATTGCTGGGCTAGTGGTTGCCTGTAACCGAGCCGGGGATCGCTGGGCTAGTGGTTGCCTGTAACCGAGCCGGGGATTGCTGGGCTAGTGGTTGCCTGTAACCGAGCCGGGGATTGCTGGGCTAGTGGTTGCCTGTAACCGAGCCGGGGATTGCTGGGCTAGTGGTTGCCTGTAACCGAGCCGGGGATTGCTGGGCTAGTGGTTGCCTGTAACCGAGCCTGGGATTGCTGGGCTAGTGGTTGCCTGTAACCGAGCCGGGGATTGCTGGGCTAGTGGTTGCCTGTAACCGAGCCGGGGATTGCTGGGCTAGTGGTTGCCTGTAACCGAGCCTGGGATTGCTGGGCTAGTGGTTGCCTGTAACCGAGCCGGGGATTGCTGGGCTAGTGGTTGCCTGCAACCGAGCCTGGGATTGCTGGGCTAGTGGTTGCCTGTAACCGAGCCTGGGATCGTTGGGCTAGTGGTTGTCAGTAACCGAGCTGGGGATCGTTGGGCTAGTGGTTGTCTGTAACGGAGCTGGGGATTGCTGGGCTAGTGGTTGCCTGTAACCGAGCCTGGGATCGTTGGGCTAGTGGTTGCCTGTAACCGAGCCGGGGATTGCTGGGCTAGTGGTTGCCTGTAACCGAGCCGGGGATTGCTGGGCTAGTGGTTGCCTGTAACCGAGCCGGGGATTGCTGGGCTAGTGGTTGCCTGTAACCGAGCCGGGGATTGCTGGGCTAGTGGTTGCCTGTAACCGAGCCGGGATTGCTGGGCTAGTGGTTGCCTGTAACCGAGCCGGGGATTGCTGGGCTAGTGGTTGCCTGTAACCGAGCCGGGGATTGCTGGGCTAGTGGTTGCCTGTAACCGAGCCGGGGATTGCTGGGCTAGTGGTTGCCTGTAACCGAGCCGGGGATTGCTGGGCTAGTGGTTGCCTGTAACCGAGCCGGGGATTGCTGGGCTAGTGGTTGCCTGTAACCGAGCCGGGGATTGCTGGGCTAGTGGTTGCCTGTAACCGAGCCGGGGATTGCTGGGCTAGTGGTTGCCTGTAACCGAGCCGGGGATTGCTGGGCTAGTGGTTGCCTGTGACCGAGCCGGGGATTGCTGGGCTAGTGGTTGCCTGTAACCGAGCCGGGGATTGCTGGGCTAGTGGTTGCCTGTAACCGAGCCGGGGATTGCTGGGCTAGTGGTTGCCTGTAACCGAGCCGGGGATTGCTGGGCTAGTGGATGCCTGTAACCGAGCCGCGCCCATCCTGAGAATGTAGGATGCGTTCCTACAACCAAAGAGAGAGATTCTTCTGCTCCAGGAGACTGAGAATGAATTTAGTAGTGTTGAATACTTACTGTGAGGCCAGCAAATGAAACCTGGACGTACGGGTCGACAAGGTCTCGAGTTTCTCCAGTTAGTGCTTTCTTGACGTTAGCAACTATAGTTGAATTCATTTTGGGTAGTCCATCAGCCCTGTAGATACGAACCACGTAGCGTGCTCTCTGCCTCTCTAGCGGTACTCCTGCAGGAAGTAGAAGGTTCCTGTGAACAATCACATCAATTTTATGGTCTAATGTATGCTAACATTGAATGTTAATATAATAACTATTAACACTCTAAATATAGGATTTGTTTTTCATTTAAGTTTGAAATGAATATGTTCTGACCTAAACTCTGCTAATGTCCCAGTGGAATGGATACGTATTTTAGTTTCAAGGGCCATTATATTTACTAAGTTAATCTAGTTTCCGATAGACATTTCATCAATTTTGTCAGATTTTCCTTAAGACAAATCGACTACTGAGGTAGTGTTCATGACGCGATGTTATCAATTGCTCATGAGTCCTGCGTAGTGAATTAGGAAAATGAGGTCCTTTTCAAATTACATATACTCTTGAGAAGTGCGTTCTCTCGCTTTAACAAAATTGGTGTTTTATCACGTTCTTAATACTAAAATATTTCGAGTTCAAATCGGTGGGGGCACTTCTGTTGTTAGTGAACCTGTAAATCATAGTCAGTCTTTACTTAACTTGACAACAAGAGTGTTATAGAAATTACACGTCCATTTATTCCCTACGAAACATTTAGTGATCAAGATGACAGTTAGCAATGAAGATATAATTAAAGCCATCAAAGAGATGAACCTAAACCTGGAAAAAAATAATGAAATAAATGCTGAACTCGTTAAAGAAATTCATACTATGAAAAAAAACTTGTGCTTTTCTTGAAGAAAAAACTGAAATGCTTCAACAGGAGGTAAATTTTTTGAAAGGCCAGCTCAGGTAAAATAGCTTTGTTCATTATAATATCCCCCCTACAGAAAATGAAAACACATTGTCAAAGGTTAAGAAAGCTTTAAACGAGTTAAATATATAAATAGGGAAAATTGATTGCCGTTTTAATAAATGGTTATAGTGGAAGTGTAGCCAATTCTATCATCCGATCTACAATAGAAGTTAATTCCACCTGCAAGAATAGCAACTCAGAAGAAGGAAATATAAACATTCCTGATTATGCTGTAAATAATTGCTTTAGATTAGGAAAGGGGCCAATATTAGTGTCATTAAATAGCTAGTACCTTAAACAGGAAATATTTAGACGTAAAGAAACACTAAAAAGCAAAATCATTTCCATTAACCATGACAAAACATCGGAGGAAAGAGAAGAAGGCAAAAAATACATTCCTATCAACTCAAATTACGAAACATAGACCAAAATGTTTCTTACAAGAAGGGCTTCTTCAAAATTCGAGGCTCCTGCTACATAATGAAAGAAGTTGAGGTCATTCTTAAATAACAGGAATCTGACACTTTAAATCTCACTTCAGAAACGTAGAACCGGGACGAACAGTCAAACCTGCCTGGGGAAGAACACGCCTGGAGAAGAACAAGCCTGGAGAAGAACAAGCCTGGGGAAGAACAAGCCTGGGGAGAGAACAAGCCTGGGGAAGAACACGCCTGGAGAAGAACAAGCCTGGGGAAGAACAAGCCTGGGGAAGAACACGCCTGGAGAAGAACAAGCCTGGGGAAGAACAAGCCTGGGGAAGAACAAGCCTGGGGAAGAACAAGCCTGGGGAAGAACAAGCATGGGGAAGAACAAGCCTGGGGAAGAACAAGCCTGGGGAAGAACAAGCCTGGGGAAGAACAAGCCAACAAAAAAGGAAAACTGATGAAAGATTGAATAAATTCAAATTTCGTCCTCGATGCTCATCAGTTACCTTAAAAGACCAGATACCTTCCTGCCAATTTACTCCCATTGTGCAATCATGGCCCCAGAAACTAGAATATAAACTGACTTTTTGCAATATAAATGGCTTTAAAAGTATTTATTTAATTTAGCGTATATCCCGTATTTATTTAATTTTACGACAAAAGTGAATGAAACAAAAGTTGCTCTAAATAACAAAGTTAAGAACTTTTGTTATGTGTTTGCCGAAAAACAAATAGAAAATGAAATCTCGCAAATGTTTACTTCAGGCCTCATTTATAACTCCCACTCCCGTTCAAACCTAAAAGTTTTAATATAGCTTATAATCATAGAAGAATTAATGCTAATTCAAATACAAATTCAAGTTTTGTAAAATTCGGTTCAACCGTTATTGTCCAATAAAATAGTCGGCTCCCGCTTTAGTTTTTGGTGAATACCTTGTTTATACTTTGTATAACCCGGCTTCGTACGGGAATTCATTTGAGCCTGAATGAAGATGGTATTTTTTGGCAAGGCTTTACTTTCCACAATATTTTGACATTTACCCGACAGTCTTTAGGGTTCATACCAGTCGTTGCTGTGGATTTGTTAATAATAAAATTATTTGTTATTTAAGACTTCTCTCTTCTCAATATTTTTATATTTCCGGTCTCCTATGCATGTAGTTTTTTTTTTTTTTTTTTTTTTTATAACGTAATAAACATATAATTTATAATCGTAGAAAGTATTCTGTCTTCCAAACCATGTAAGAATAAAAGTTCCTTTCCCTTGATGCGGTACAAAGTTTAATGGTGACAGCTGTTTTAGGTTCGTCATAACCGCTATTAAAAATACTCATTTGTAAGTCTGGATTGTAAACTGTATATTAATATTTTTGTTCAGTAAAGTATATCATAATACATTAACGGAGCAGAGTTAATAAATACCAGAAATACCTGGGTGCACCTCCCCAGCGTTCATCCTTTTAAATTATTTACTTATGATAATTAAAGAAATTTACATTCCTGAGAATAACACTACATTGCTATAAGCATCAATTAACATGTAAACATAGACCAATATGAGGTCGGCAGGGAAGCGGCAGAACTGATAGGACAAAGGAAGTAGCTCGACACCTCCCTAGCCTCAGTGGTGCCAACTCATTTAGGATATCAATCCTGTAATACATTAAATTATATTAACAAATCAGATTACATTTTCTTCAAAATACTAAAACTGTTTTTTTTTTCAAATATTTTTCACGTTCAAATTAAATAAAGTATTAAATACACATAGGGAAAACCGGCGTTTCTCATGAATTAAAGTTTGGGTTAAGAGATGGGGGGGGGGGCAGTATACTTTACTTGGTGAAATCTGTTGTTGGCGTTAAATAATAACATAGATTTGAATTATTAAGGAAAAAAATTTAACATGGATTTGAATTAATTTATCTAGGTGAGGTACCTGGTAGTTCACATTGGAATGAATTGTTGAGCACACCAAATTTCTACACACATTACTTGCTTCATACCTTATTTTACAAAAAAACAATTATAAAACAAAAGTTACTCTAAATAACAAAGTAACAAATTTTGTTATGTGCACGTTTGTGGAAATACAAATAGAAAATGAAATATCGCGACTTTTTATTTCAGGCCTCCCTTATAACCGCCACTCCCATTCCTACCTAAAACTTTTAATATAGCTTATAATCATGGAAGAATTAATGCTAATTGACATACCTAATTTTGTTAAGTTCGGTTCAATCGTTAGTGCCCAATAAAATAGTTGGCTCCCGTTTTAGTTTATAGTGTATATCTCGTTTATACATTGTTATAAGACAAAAGTGAATCTTACAAAAGTTACTCTAAATAACAAAATAAAAGACTTTTGTTATGTTCATATTTGCTGAAAAACGAATAGGAAAAGAAATACCGCTATTTTTAAATTCAGGCCTCCTTACAACCCCCACTCCTGCCCGTCCCTAGAAATGTTGGTATGGCTTATTATAATGAAAGCGTTAGTGCTAATACACATGCCGAGTTTTACTTAGTTCGGTTGATTCTTTTGTGCCAAATACAATTGTTGACTCCCGCTATAATTTTTAGCATATAACTCATTTACACTTCGGTATACGACGAAAGTGTATATATCAAAAGTTACTCTAAATAACAAAATAAATAACTTTTGTTGTGTGCATATTTGCCGAAAAACCAATTGGAAACGAAATATCGCTATGTGTAATTTCAGGCCTCCATTATAACCCCCACTCCTGTTCGTCTGAGAGAATATTAATATAGCCTAAAGTCTAAGTTTGGTCAATAGTAATATACATACCAAGTTTCATAAAATTCGATTAAGCCGTTTATGCGTGAAAAGGTAACAAACAAACATACACGAAAGAAACAAAATGCAGTTAAGGTGTCTATGACATGTGAAACGAAAAGTATAGTAATATATATATATATATATATATATATATATATATATATATATATATATATTAGCTAAGGTACCCGACGATGCCCAGGAAATCATTGTTGACTGACTAATGATGGTATTTTTATATCAAGACTTAATGTGTACAATTGCACTTCCCTCCACAACGTATTGTTTCTCCAAAATAGCCAATCCTAAAGGGTATCTTTTGGGGTGTAGTAGAATAGAAATTTTAGCTTTGAAGAATAAATAAAAATGTGTTCCTAATCTATCCCTCTCCAGTTTTTGAAAACTTCAAACCATAATCATCGATAGCATTTATTACAATTAAATATCTTCTATAATGAAACTTATTTCCTGTCAAAAACCAATCCGAGCACATATAGTTTAAGCATAGTTTAGTACATTAGATTAGACAATTACTTCCAGTAATGCCAGAATTTCACAGGAAATAAGGTAACTGAATGAACCGTTTAAGGCTCCCTTCAATTTCTGCCCTCGCATGAGCGTTATCATCATTGTTTTCCATAGATTATTGATTCAGAATATTATTTTAATAATTTATCTAACTGGTGGAACTGAATAATAGTGGTACCCTAAAAATAATTTCATTAATTTGCAAATAGCTATTTGAGGGGAAGAGAGTCCTCCCTGCAACCTAAGTAATACTTAAAACATTCATTTCAAGTATATATTAAATACCGGAAATGCTAGTTTTGTACATTAGACTAGACAATCACTTCCAGTAATGCCAGCATTTCACAGGGAATAAGTAAACACAATTAACTGTTTAAGCCTACCGTTACCTTCTGCTCCAGCATGCAATACTTTAAATCATATCAAGTTTATATATATATATATATATATATATATATATATATATATATTATAATATATATATTTTGTATTTTTTTATATGACATTACCATTAACGTCTAATTGTTATGAGGATACATATTTGTTCCAATAACATCAAAATATCGGAAATAAGATAGTATATTAGCAGAACCAAAGAGTTTTATTCCCTACAACTTCCGCTATGGCTCCTTGTGCGATTCAGCATGACTTTGTTTAAATAATACATCATACAAATTAAATAACGGAAATGCTCTTATAGTTTTCAATTCTATTGGAAATAAATAACAATGTTATTTTCTAGGAGAAATAAATAAATGAGAAGGGGACGACGGAAATATATAACCTCACTAATCCGAATCATATTTAGAGTTAGTCATCATATGTGACTATAACAAAGTAATTTTTCATAATATGCATTCATCACAAACACTTAAATAAGCACTAATAAAATGAATGACTCCTGCTATAGTATTAGCGTATAGCCCGTGTTTACTTCATTTTACAAAACAAGTGAATGCAACAAATGTTACTCTAAATAACAAAATAAACAACTTTTGTTACGTACATATTTATCAAAAAATTAATGAGAAACGAAATATCGCTATTTTTAATTTCAGGCCTCTCCTACAACCACCACTCCTGTTTGAACCTCAAAAATTTAATATAGCTTATAATCTTGGCAGAATTAATGCTAATTCACATACCGAGTTTTGTTAAATTCGGTTCAACCGTTAGTGCCCAATAAAATAGTTGATTCCCGCTTTAGTTTTTGGTGTATATCTCGTTTATACTTTGTTATACGACGAATGTGTATATAAGAAAAGTTACTCTAAATAATAAAACAATAACTGGTATGTGCATATTTGCCGAAAACCCAATAGGAAACGAAATATCGCTATTCTTAATTTCAGGCCTTCCTTATAACCCCCACTCCTGTTCGTCTCGGAGAATATTAATACAGTCTAAAGTCTAAGTTGGGTTAGTAGTAATATACGTACCACGTTTCATAAAATTCGGGTCAGCCGTTTATGCGTGAAAAGGTAACAAACAAACACACACCCAAGAAACAAAATGCAGTTATGGTGTCTATAGTTATGTTTAAAGTACGCGTGTAAGCCTTTTTAAAAAGCACTTTTATTTATTACAACAATTACAACTTTAAAAATGAACAGAGTGACAGTCTAGAGCTACTGGGGAAATGACAAGGAGAGGAAAAATGGTAGGGATTATAAGGAGAATAAATGCTGATGCTTGAGGTGTCACCAGAGCGGATGTTGGCAAGACGAAATTTATGACATGTGAAACGAAAAGTTATCGTGAAATTTTGAGAAAAAAATCAATGTACAGACAGAGGTTACAATTTTATATATATATATATATATATATATATATATATATATATATATATATATATATATATATATATGAGACATTCAAAAATCTCACTCCTGAATGGGAGCATTATCTCTTGAATTTATTTAACTTAATAATGGCACACGAAAGTCCCCCTCACTCCTGGTCAAAATCGAAATTGCATTTGTAGTAGTTTGCAACCCAACACTAGGAGTGCTACAAGGCGAAAGACTCAACCCAACACTAGGAGTGCTACAAGGCGAAAGACTCAACCCAACACTAGGAGTGCTACAAGGCGAAAGACTCAACCCAACACTAGGAGTGCTACAAGGCGAAAGACTCAACCCAACACTAGGAGTGCTACAAGGCGAAAGACTCAACCCAACACTAGGAGTGCTACAAGGCGAAAGACTCAACCCAACGTTAGGAGTGCTACAAGGCGAAAGACTCAACCCAACACTAGGAGTGCTACAAGGCGAAAGACTCAACCCAACACTCTTTAGCCTCTTTTTATCAGATGTTATTCAGTTTTTCCAGCAAATGGTGGCGTCAGCATTGACAATCCTCATGAAATATTAATGTTACTACTTGCAGACGACATTATCCTTCTGAGTAACAGTTGGCACAGCGCACAAAAGAACCTCAAGATCCTGGAGCAGAATTGCGCAAAAAACTCCCTTTCCTAGGAGTTCCTTTTTCAACCTCAGGAAAATGACACAAAGCCATAGTCTCATTATAGCTGTTCTGAAAACGTTTGACCCCTTTAGTGTAAATGAGTAAACCCATAACAACACCCTAACCCCCCCCCTATAACCCTATATCATGAACAATTTGTGAATACATTACTTCTTGAGAGTGTTTTTGTTATTTATTCTATTTTCCTCATTTTCGACTTTCGTTCGACATTTTTGGCAAACATTCGTATAGAACTTATATTGTTATTTTAGCTGTTCAAAAAATTGCAATGATAAAGATACCATTGAACAGCGTGAAAGTAATTTTACCATTAGAATTAATTAGTAAATTAGATGAGAATTATTGAAATTCAAATATATTAAATTCACTTCATGAAATCACAGTTTATCGAAAAAGCATTTAGGATTTACCAGACTCAAAAAGAAAAAAATGTGTCTATATTGTTATTATTTGTACAAGATTCATCTTTAACAAATGAATATATATCTATCTAGTTGTTCCTGAGTAAAGACCCGCTCCTATTCATTTCATATTAATAATAAGCTGTAATATCATGCACCAGTTTATTCTAAGCTTAAATACCAAATAATGTTTTCAAGAGACCTTTATTATGAGAGATAGATGAAAAATCGTCAACATCTTTAGTTCCCATCCGCACAACAACTTAGTTCCCAACCAATTAAATAATTAAGCGAGTTACTTCAACTTGCTTGTTCTCTGCCTTTAGTAACTGCCCCCTTCCGGGTTTTAAATATAAACAGAGAATAGGTGTTGATCAGAAACGAGTTATACCAGAACATGACAATCCTTCTTAGTTTAAACAGGTCCTGTGTGACGGACTCATTTTTCATTGTAGAGACAGATCAACAATTAAGTTTATATGGAATTGTAAGATGCGGGACATCATGGATAATTTGAGACCGCCACGGTGGGACTAACGACTAAATAAGCAATATTCCGATTTATTTTTCGCTTTCATTTTTTCTCTTTTGAGGTTTTATAGCTTCTGTTTCAGAATTTACTTTTTTTTTTTAATTAACTAATAGGCTCAAAATTATTCTTGTTCTTTCTATAAGTAATTGCTTTGAGAAGAGATGAGCAAAATGAATGGTTTGGGGCATTATTGGTGACGAAATGGATCGAGGTAAAATGAAGCGGAATCCGGAGACAAAGAGAAACTTAGTTCCCCACCGCACAACAACTTAGTTCCCATCCGCACAACAACTTAGTTCCCAACCGCACAACAACTTAGTTCCCAACCGCACAACAACTTAGTTCCCAACCGCACAACAACTTAGTTCCCAACCGCACAACAACTTAGTTCCCAACCGCACAACAACTTAGTTCCCATCCGCACAACAACTTAGTTCCCATCCGCACAACAACTTAGTTCCCATCCGCACAACAACTTAGTTCCCATCCGCACAACAACTTAGTTCCCATCCGCACAACAACTTAGTTCCCAACCGCACAACAACTTAGTTCCCATCCGCACAACAACTTAGTTCCCATCCGCACAACAACTTAGTTCCCATCCTCACAACAACTTAGTTCCCAACCGCACAACAACTTAGTTCCCCACCGCACAACAACTTAGTTCCCATCCGCACAACAACTTAGTTCCCATCCGCACAACAACTTAGTTCCCAACCGCACAACAACTTAGTTCCCAACCGCACAACAACTTAGTTCCCAACCGCACCACAACTTAGTTCCCATCCGCACCACAACTTAGTTCCCAACCGCACAACAACTTAGTTCCCAACCGCACAACAAAACCGCACAACAACTTAGTTCCCATCCGCACAACAACTTAGTTCCCAACCGCACAACAACTTAGTTCCCATCCGCACAACAACTTAGTTCCCATCCGCACAACAACTTAGTTCCCATCCGCACAACAACTTAGTTCCCACCCGCACAACAACTTAGTTCCCATCCGCACAACAACTTAGTTCCGAAACACAACAAGTACAGATTCATTTTACCAATGCAAAACAATAAAAGAACAGAAATTGAGTACATTTTTTATTATTATATGACTCACGCTTCAATATTATCGTCATCTTTCTCGCTCTTTGAAGGAACCCTGACAGGATCTCCTTTGCCGATGACGCTGATGTCACACTTGAGATAGCCTTTGGGACCTCCTGCTATATCGTCCGGGTCTGTGAGGAGTGCCCACTTGTGGTAGAACTGGTGCTCTGCAATGCAACATCCACATTCATCAATGATACAAATATTGGACAGCTATTTATTATTTTATATAGACGCAAGTGACACGTTTGTTACAAGTGATAAAGCTTACAAAAGCTGCAAGGCAAATATTGCTCCTCAAAGTTCTACTACATCCCTCATATGAAGCTCCAAGGCAAATACGGCTTCTGTACGTCCTACCACATCCCCCAAATACAGCTGCAAGGCAAATATTGCTTCTGTACGACCTACTACATCCCTCATATAAAGCTCCAAGGCAAATACGGCTTCTGTACGTCCTACCACATCCCCCAAATACAGCTGCAAGGCAAATATTGCTGCTGTACGTCCTACCACATCCCTATATACAGCTCCAAGGCAAATATTGCTTCTGTACGTCCTACCACATCCCCCAAATACAGCTGCAAGGCAAATATTGCTTCTGTACGTCCTACCACATCCCTATATACAGCTCCAAGGCAAATATTGCTTCTGTACGTCCTACCACCTCCCCCATATAAAGCTCCAAGGCATATATTCCTTCTGTACGTCCTACCACATCCCCTATATACAGCTGCAAGGCAAATATTGCTTCTGTACGTCCTACTACATCCCTCATATAAAGCTCCAAGGCAAATATTGCTTCTGTACGTCCTACCACATCCCTATATACAGCTCCAAGGCAAATATTGCTTCTGTACGTCCTACTACATCCCTCATATAAAGCTCCAAGGCAAATATTGCTTCTGTACGTCCTACCACATCCCTATATACAGCTCCAAGGCAAATATTGCTTCTGTACGTCCTACCACATCCCTATATACAGCTCCAAGGCAAATATTGCTTCTGTACGACCTACTACATCCCCCAAATACAGCTGCAAGGCAAATATTGCTTCTGTACGACCTACTACATCCCTCATATAAAGCTCCAAGGCAAATATTACTTCTGTACGACCTACTACATACCTCATATAAAGCTCCAAGGCAAATATTGCTTCTGTACGTCCTACCACATCCCTCATATAAAGCTCCAAGGCAAATATTGCTTCTGTACGTCCTACCACATCCCTATATACAGCTCCAAGGCAAATATTGCTTCTGTACGTCCTACCACATCCCCCATATAAAGCTCCAAGGCATATATTCCTTCTGTACGTCCTACCACATCCCCTATATACAGCTGCAAGGCAAATATTGCTTCTGTACGTCCTACTACATCCCTCATATAAAGCTCCAAGGCAAATATTGCTTCTGTACGTCCTACTACATCCCTATATACAGCTGCAAGGCAAATATTGCTTCTGTACGTCCTACCACCTCCCCATATACAGCTGCAAGGCAAATATTGCTTCTGTACGTCCTACCACATCCCTATATACAGCTCCAAGGCAAATATTGCTTCTGTACGTCCTACCACATCCCTATATACAGCTCCAAGGCAAATATTGCTTCTGTACGTCCTACCACATCCCTATATACAGCTCCAAGGCAAATATTGCTTCTGTACGTCCTACCACATCCCTATATACAGCTCCAAGGCAAATATTGCTTCTGTACGACCTACCACATCCCCCATATAAAGCTCCAAGGCAAATATTGCTTCTGTACGTCCTACCACATCCCTCATATTAAGCTCCAAGGCAAATATTGCTTCTGTACGTCCTACCACATCCCTATATACAGCTGCAAGGCAAATATTGCTTCTGTACGTCCTACCACATCCCTATATACAGCTCCAAGGCAAATATTGCTTCTGTACGTCCTACCACATCCCTATATACAGCTCCAAGGCAAATATTGCTTCTGTACGTCCTACCACATCCCCCATATAAAGCTCCAAGGCAAATATTGCTTCTGTACGTCCTACCACATCCCTATATACAGCTCCAAGGCAAATATTGCTTCTGTACGTCCTACCACATCCCCCATATAAAGCTCCAAGGCAAATATTCCTTCTGTACGTCCTACCACATCCCTATATACAGCTCCAAGGCAAATATTGCTTCTGTACGTCCTACCACATCCCCCATATACAGCTGCAAGGCAAATATTGCTTCTGTACGTCCTACCACATCCCCCAAATACAGCTGCAAGGCAAATATTGCTTCTGTACGTCCTACCACATCCCTATATACAGCTCCAAGGCAAATATTGCTTCTGTACGTCCTACCACATCCCTATATACAGCTCCAAGGCAAATATTGCTTCTGTACGTCCTACTACATCCCACATATACAGCTCCAAGGCAAATATTGCTTCTGTACGTCCTACCACATCCCTATATACAGCTCCAAGGCAAATATTGCTTCTGTACGTCCTACCACATCCCCCATATACAGCTGCAAGGCAAATATTGCTTCTGTACGTCCTACCACATCCCTATATACAGCTCCAAGGCAAATATTGCTTCTGTACGTCCTACCACATCCCTATATACAGCTCCAAGGCAAATATTGCTTCTGTACGTCCTACCACATCCCCCATATAAAGCTCCAAGGCAAATATTGCTTCTGTACGTCCTACCACATCCCTATATACAGCTCCAAGGCAAATATTGCTTCTGTACGTCCTACCACATCCCCCATATAAAGCTCCAAGGCAAATATTGCTTCTGTACGTCCTACCACATCCCTATATACAGCTCCAAGGCAAATATTGCTTCTGTACGTCCTACCACATCCCCCAAATACAGCTGCAAGGCAAATATTGCTTCTGTACGTCCTACCACATCCCTATATACAGCTCCAAGGCAAATATTGCTTCTGTACGTCCAACCACCTCCCCCATATAAAGCTCCAAGGCATATATTCCTTCTGTACGTCCTACCACATCCCCTATATACAGCTGCAAGGCAAATATTGCTTCTGTACGTCCTACTACATCCCTCATATAAAGCTCCAAGGCAAATATTGCTTCTGTACGTCCTACCACATCCCTCATATAAAGCTCCAAGGCAAATATTGCTTCTGTACGTCCTACCACATCCCCCAAATACAGCTGCAAGGCAAATATTGCTTCTGTACGTCCTACCACATCCCCATATAAAGCTCCAAGGCAAATATTGCTTCTGTACGTCCTACCACATCCCCCATATACAGCTGCAAGGCAAATATTGCTTCTGTACGTCCTACCACATCCCCCAAATACAGCTGCAAGGCAAATATTGCTTCTGAACGTCCTACCACATCCCTCATATAAAGCTCCAAGGCAAATATTGCGTATGTACGTCCTCCCACATTCCCGAAATACAGCTCCAAGGCAAATATTGCTTCTGTACGTCCTACCACATCCCTCATATAAAGCTCCAAGGCAAATATTGCTTCTGTACGTCCTACCACATCCCTATATACAGCTCCAAGGCAAATATTGCTTCTGTACGTCCTACCACATCCCCCATATACAGCTGCAAGGCAAATATTGCTTCTGTACGTCCTACCACATCCCCCAAATACAGCTGCAAGGCAAATATTTCTTCTGAACGTCCTACCACATCCCCCAAAGTCCTACTACATGCCTCATATAAAAAGCAACATTTCATAATGACTTACTTCATGAGTGACTTTAGCAAGAGGCAGAATCTATGACCATGAGTGCTTTAGCACGTTACTTCAGGGAAAACCCCCCGAAGCTATGATTGTTTTACCACGTCCAGGGTGTAAATAGGTCCATTTCATATTAGCTTACGTGCAGGCAGCATCAGGGAATTGGATATGAGGGTCCAATCATTTCCAATATCTGGATGTATAGGAGGTTTGAATAAGGTGGCCAATCATTTCATATAGCAGGCAGCATACCCCTAACCACCTCTGATGTTGCCTGCTATATGAAATGATTGGCCCCCTTATTCAAGCCTCTGATGCTGCCTGCAATAGGAAATGATTGGCCCCCTTATTCAAGCCTCTGATGCTACCTGCCATAGGAAATGATTGGCCCCCTTATTCAAGCCTCTGATGCTACCTGCAATAGGAAATGATTGGCCCCCTTATTCAAGCCTCTGATGCTACCTGCAATAGGAAATGATTGGCCCCCTTATTCAAGCCTCTGATGCTACCTGCAATAGGAAATGATTGGCCCCCTTATTCAAGCCTCTGATGCTACCTGCAATAGGAAATGATTGGCCCCCTTATTCAAGCCTCTGATGCTACCTGCCATAGGAAATGATTGGCCCCCTTATTCAAGCCTCTGATGCTACCTGCAATAGGAAATGATTGGCCCCCTTATTCAAGCCTCTGATGCTACCTGCAATATGAAATGATTGGCCCCCTTATTCAAGCCTCTGATGCTACCTGCAATAGGAAATGATTGGCCCCCTTATTCAAGCCTCTGATGCTACCTGCAATAGGAAATGATTGGCCCCCTTATTCAAGCCTCTGATGCTACCTGCCATAGGAAATGATTGGCCCCCTTATTCAAGCCTCTGATGCTACCTGCAATAGGAAATGATTGGCCCCCTTATTCAAGCCTCTGATGCTACCTGCAATAGGAAATGATTGGCCCCCTTATTCAAGCCTCTGATGCTACCTGCAATAGGAAATGATTGGCCCCCTTATTCAAGCCTCTGATGCTACCTGCCATAGGAAATGATTGGCCCCCTTATTCAAGCCTCTGATGCTACCTGCAATATGAAATGATTGGCCCCCTTATTCAAGCCTCTGATGCTACCTGCCATAGGAAATGATTGGCCCCCTTATTCAAGCCTCTGATGCTACCTGCAATAGGAAATGATTGGCCCCCTTATTCAAGCCTCTGATGCTACCTGCCATAGGAAATGATTGGCCCCCTTATTCAAGCCTCTGATGCTACCTGCCATAGGAAATGATTGGCCCCCTTATTCAAGCCTCTGATGCTACCTGCAATAGGAAATGATTGGCCCCCTTATTCAAGCCTCTGATGCTACCTGCCATAGGAAATGATTGGCCCCCTTATTCAAGCCTCTGATGCTACCTGCCATAGGAAATGATTGGCCCCCTTATTCAAGCCTCTGATGCTACCTGCCATAGGAAATGATTGGCCCCCTTATTCAAGCCTCTGATGCTACCTGCCATAGGAAATGATTGGCCCCCTTATTCAAGCCTCTGATGCTACCTGCCATAGGAAATGATTGGCCCCCTTATTCAAGTCTATGATGCTACCTGCCATAGGAAATGATTGGCCCCCTTATTCAAGTCTATGATGCTACCTGCCATAGGAAATGATTGGCCCCCTTATTCAAGCCTCTGATGCTACCTGCCATAGGAAATGATTGGCCCCCTTATTCAAGCCTCTGATGCTACCTGCCATAGGAAATGATTGGCCCCCTTATTCAAGCCTCTGATGCTACCTGCCATAGGAAATGATTGGCCCCCTTATTCAAGCCTCTGATGCTACCTGCCATAGGAAATGATTGGCCCCCTTATTCAAGCCTCTGATGCTACCTGCCATAGGAAATGATTGGCCCCCTTATTCAAGCCTCTGATGCTACCTGCCATAGGAAATGATTGGCCCCCTTATTCAAGTCTATGATGCTACCTGCCATAGGAAATGATTGGCCCCCTTATTCAAGCCTCTGATGCTACCTGCAATAGGAAATGATTGGCCCCCTTATTCAAGCCTCTGATGCTACCTGCCATAGGAAATGATTGGCCCCCTTATTCAAGCCT